>CM070025.1:34420264-34991808 GCA_036247105.1 Cirrhinus mrigala
ACTGTCGTAACCTCGGTTCCCTGAGATACGGGAACGAGTACTGCGTCGTTAGACGCTATGGGAAAAAGTCCTTTTTTTCTCCTTGACTGAAGCCTTTTTCATAAACGCAGTGCAACTGCACGGCCATTGGATCGTGCAGAGAAACGAAACGAGCCAATGACTCGGCAGCGGTGCTGCACGAGCCTATGGCGAAGATGCCCGCCGAAGCCCGCCAGAAGGGGCGGGGTCAATGGCTATATAAGCGGCCACTTCGCCATAGGGAATCAGGTTACTTCGACTGAAGCGACGATTATGTCGTGCAGCGACATGGCATGGCCCGTAACGCAGTACTCGTTCCCGTATCTCAGGGAACCGAGGTTACGACAGTAACCGAGTACGTTCCCTTTCGATACTACACTCGTACTGCGTCGTTAGACGCTATGGGAACCGGTCCATAAACGCCATGCCATGGAGAGAACGACCGAACCCGTACTTAGACCCAACGGCCCTAGTGACGAGTAGAACAAGGTCTGGTCGAGAATCGCTCTCCTGTGATTACTCATGCAGAAGGATTCCCGCCTGTAGGGCGGGGATGTCTAGGCTGTAGAACCTAGTAAATGTGGACGGCGAGGCCCAGCCGGCCGCCGCACAGATTTCTGCCATGGATACACCACTAGACCACGCCCAGGAAGAGGCCACGCCTCTTGTTGAGTGGGCACGCACTCCGACGGGGCATTCTAGACCCAAGGAGGAATAGGCTAGGGAGATAGCATCAACTATCCATCTAGAAAGTCTCTGCTTTGTGACCGGTTGTCCCTTATTGCGGCCACCAAAGCATACAAAGAGCTGATCCGACTTCCTAAAGGGGGCGGATCGCTCGACGTACATTCTCAATGCCCTAACAGGACAGAGCAGACTCAACTCTTGATCACCTTCCGAAGAGGGAAGAGCAGAGAGCGTTACCACCTGTGCCCTAAACGGGGTGGAGGGCACCTTAGGCACGTAACCATGCCTTGGTTTCAGGATGACCTTAGAGTCGCCTGGTCCAAACTCAAGACAGGAGGGGCTTATAGAGAGCGCTTGCAGATCTCCTATACGTTTGACTGACACTAAGGCTAGCAGCAAGGCGGACTTAAGTGTCAGGGTCTTAAGGTCTGCATCCGACAACGGTTCGAAGGGGGAACTCTTTAGCGCCCTCAGAACCGTGGATAGGTCCCAAGTAGGGATAGTGTGGGGGCGGGAAGGATTCATCCTTCTAGACCCCTTCAGAAAACGAACAACCAAGTTGTTCCTGCCAATCGACTGGCCTGCTATTGGGGCATGAGAGGCCGCTATAGCAGCCACATAGACCTTGAGTGTGGAAGGGGAACGACCCTTATCCAACAGCTCTGGGAGAAAAGACAGTATCACGGATATGTCACAAGAAACTGGATTTTTTCCACGGGTGGAACACCAGGTGGAAAAAACGGACCACTTAAAAGCGTAGAGGCGCCTAGTAGACGGAGCTCTAGCTTGAGAGATTGTGTTCAAAACTCCTTCCGAGAGGTTCTCAGGTTCCCGTTCAAACACCACAGGTGTAAGGCCCATAGATTGGGCTGGGGATGCCAAATGGCCCCGTTCGCCTGAGAGAGAAGGTCTCGTCTCAAGGGGATCGGCCAAGGGGCTGCGCAAAGCAGCTGACATAGCTCCGGGAACCATGGCTGAGTCCTCCAAAGCGGGGCCACCAGGAGGAGCTTGTGACGTTGTTCCCTGACTCGTTTGAGTATTTGAGGAATCAAAGACGTCGGGGGAAAAGCATACAGGAGGAGGTTGGGCCAATCGTGGGCCAACGCATCTCTCTCTTTCGAAAAATATATTGGGCAGTGAGAGTTGTCTATTGAGGCGAAGAGGTCGACCTCTGCCTTGCCAAAGACCTCCCAAATTTTCTGAACCGTCTGCGGGTGAAGCATCCACTCTCCCGAGGGGACATTGCTTCGTGATAGCATATCCGCGCCCTGGTTCAGTTTGCCCGGCACGTGAACCGCTTTCAATGAAGCCAGGTTGCACTGAGCCCATTCCAGAAGATCCTTCACCAGAGTGAAGAGGAGTCTGGAGGAGAGACCCCCCTGGCGATTTATGTAAGACACCACAGTCATGCTGTCCGAGCGGACCAGTACGTGGTGTCCCTTCAGATCTGGCAGGAAGGCGCAGAGGGCGTGACATACTGCCAGCATTTCCAAGCAGTTGATGTGAAATCCCTCCTCTGCCTTTGACCATAGGCCGAAGGCTGGGCTGCCATCGCACAACGCCCCCCAACCCCTGTTGGAGGCATCCGTTGTGACTACCTTCCTCCTGCAGACCAAACCCAAGGGCACGCCCCTTTTGTACCATTGCAGGTCCTTCCAGGGGGCCAGGGCTTTCACACAAGCTCGGTCCACACTGACATGCAGACGGCCGTGACGCCATGCATGAGGCGGAACTCGTGGTTTCAACCAACGCTCAAGGGGTCGCATACGTAGTAAGCCCAATTCCAGCACTGGGGATGCCGAGGCCATAAGACCTAGCATTCTCTGAAACCGCTTGAGGGGGAAGCGGGCTCCGGCCCTGAACGAACCCGCTAATTGCTGTATTAACAGAGCTCGCTCTGGCACAACCATAGCCCTCAGCTGAGTTGAATCGAAAATTGCTCCCAGAAACGATATTTTCCGGCTGGGGTGCAACATACTCTTGGGCAAATTGACCTTGAGTCCTAGGCACTCTAAGTGGCTGAGGAGAAGGGTCCTGTGAGACAACAGTTCTTCCTCCGACTGGGCCAGAACGAGCCAGTCGTCGAGGTAGTTGAGGATGCGGATTCCCCTCTGTCTCAGGGGGGCGAGAGCCGCGTCCATGCACTTTGTAAACGTGCGGGGAGCCAGGGACAAGCCGAAGGGCAGGACCGTGTATTGATAAGCCACTCCCTCGAAGGCGAATCTCAAGAATCGCCTGTGATGGGGGGCTATCTGGATGTGAAAGTATGCGTCTTTCAGATCCAGCGAGAGAAACCAGTCCCCTGAGCGAACGTGCGAGAGGATCTGCTTCAGAGTTAACATCTTGAACGGCCGTCTCATGAGGGCCTGATTCAAGCGTCTTAAATCGAGAATGGGTCGAAGAGTCCCATCCTTCTTGGGGACGAGGAAGTAGCGGCTGTAAAACCCCGAGTCGCTCTGGGCTGGATGGACCACTTCTATGGCGCCCTTTTCCAGCAATATCATCACCTCTGAGCGCAGGACGTGAGCGTCCCTGCTCATCACCACGGTGGGGACCACGCCGCTGAAACGCGGGGGCCTTCGAGCGAACTGGAGTGAGTAGCCTCTTTTTACTATCCCCAATACCCAGTCTGACACTCCGGGGATGGCCTGCCAGGCCTCTGCCCGAGTGGCCAAGGGTATAATCGGTTCGGGCGGTTGGCCATCGCAATGGCACGAGACACCCTTTATGATTGGAAGAGGAAATTTGCTCTCTTTTTGAGGATGTTTGTGTTTTATTTTGTTTGCTGTCACAGCGACTGTTTGTATGGGCGCAAGACACATGGACCCAGTATTCACAACAGCTTTTACACAAAACACACCGCCCTCGGCACCCAGCATTGAGCGAGGTGCTTGGAGGTTCAGCAGAGGCCTCTTGGGGGGTGGTCCGGCCAGCGCGAGACTTTGCCCCCTCCTCTTCCTTTCGCCTGGATCAGGACGACGACGGAGGCGCCGGATCCAACGCCAGCTTAGGACGCGGTCCCTGACGCTTGGGGAAGGGGTAACGTCTAGCAGAGCGAGAGCGCAGTCTTGGCTCGGCCTTGGTTGGCTGGGCTGCGGCAGCAGCGGCAGAAGGGGTCGTAGACGCGGGTTTCACCGGCTGCTGGGGCGGTGCAGACTTGGGGCGCCCGGGAGCAGCTGTGGAACTCGAGCGTTTTGGCAGAAAGTGTCGCATAGCCTGGGACGACTTTTGTGCCGCAGAGAAACGCTCAGCGAATCCCTCCATGGACGGTCCAAACAGACCTGTGGGGGAGATCGGGGCATCCAGGAAGGGGACCTTATCCGCATCCTTGATCTCCGTTAACGTGAGCCAAAGGTGGCGCTCGAGCACGACCAAGCTGGCCATGGATCTGCCAATCGCCTGGGCTGTGGCTTTTGTAGCGCGCAGAGCCAGGTCAGTGGCGCTTCGCAACTCTGTCAAAGTGGCAGGGTCCAAGGCAGACTTGTCTGATTGGGCGAGAAGCTTGGCCTGGAACACCTGGAGAATTGCCATCGAGTGCAGAGCTGAAGCAGCTTGTCCGGCCGACGTGTAGGCGCGTCCGGCGAGAGCCGAGGTCGTTCTACACGGCTTAGACGGGTGGGAAGCCTTGGTTTTCCATCCGATGGCAGTGGGCGGGCAAAGGTGGGCGGCCACTGACTCATCCAGGGGAGGCAGCTTCTCGTAACCCTTGTCTTCGGCGCCCTCGACAGACGTGAGGGCGGAGGAAGACGAGGCACGCAGGCGCGCTGAGTAGGGGGCGCGCCAGGATCTGGTGAGTTCCTCGTGGACCTCAGGGAGGAACGGAGAGGCCCGCTGGCGAGGGGCCTGACGGCGCCCCGGCAGGAACCACTCGTCGAGGAGGCTGCGTGGGGGCTCCTCCGGAGGAGACCACTCCAATCCCAGCTCGTCCACAGCTCTGGTCAGAACGCAGAAGAGCTCGGCGTCCATGCCAGTTTTGGACCTGGGATCGCTGATGTCGGCGGATGGCGGGGGGGCGGGGTCATAGATCGAGCCCGACAGCTCCTCAGCATCCGAAGCAGCCAGTGACATGCTGTCCAGCATGTCATCTTCACTCCCGCCGAAGGAGACCATGTCGCTCGCAGCCACAGAGGGACACAGATCCGGGCGGGTGAAGAGCACAGGGGAACCCTCTCTTTGTGGAGAAGGCGAGGCACGCGGGGGCTGGACCGACGTGAGCTCACCTAACTCCGAGCGCTGAGATCCTCTACCCCGCTGTTTCTTCTTCACAGGCTCCTGTGAAGAAGGAAACGGGAGGGCGCGAGGGGCAGAGTCGCGTTCTGAAAAGAACGCTATCCGTGAGCGCAGAGAGGAGAGACTCATATCCCCGCAATGGGGACAATCCGTCTCTTTGAGTGCCGCCTCCGCATGGAGAAGCCCCAAGCAGGAGACGCACTCACCGTGATTGTCGGCAGCATGCAAGGGGGCCTTGCATGCACGACAAAAACGGCGCGGCATTTGAAACAACGCCTTTATTTACTCTTTTAGCGCGAGAAAATCGCCGGATGGCGGCAGGGGAGGATGCGTTGCAGCCGGCGTCAGCTGCAGAATCACTCCGCTTGCAGGTGCTTGTCACGGCGAGTAGGCTTCTTTCTTGTAAGCGAAGAATCGTCGCTGAAGGAGAAGAAATCTGATTCCCTATGGCGAAGCGGCCGCTTATATAGCCATTGACCCCGCCCCTTCTGGCGGGCTTCGGCGGGCATCTTCGCCATAGGCTCGTGCAGCACCGCTGCCGAGTCATTGGCTCGTTTCGTTTCTCTGCACGATCCAATGGCCGTGCAGTTGCACTGCGTTTATGAAAAAGGCTTCAGTCAAGGAGAAAAAAAGGACTTTTTCCCATAGCGTCTAACGACGCAGTACGAGTGTAGTATCGAAAGGGAACCACAGTTGTCCTTGAGGATGAGGATGGTCTTCGGCGTTTTTAAAAGGGCCCTCAGAACCCCCACATGACCGCAGGCAGCCGCCAGGTGCATAGGAGAGCGCCCTCTACTGTCCTGAACCAGCAAACTGGAGCCATGCTGCAACAGCCCCTCCACACACGCCTGGTGACCCATCACTGCCTGTGACACACACAAACAAAGTGACATACACACACCAACACAAAGAAGCACTTAGTTTAAAAGTAGTGCTTTAGATTCTGTAAAGGTCTGTTGAGAGTCTGTGTGGCATAAAATGGATTATCACATTATATGTCGCATAATATGGATTAATCGATGCCACTTAAAGGGGTCCTATTATGCTTTTTGTAAGATTCTATATCATCCTGTGTCCCTGGTAATATGTGTCTTAACATTGTAACTTGTGTTCTCTATTATGTTTGGAATGTAGCCAAAGATGTAATGGCAAATCATGGGACTGTCTGGACTGTCTGGTTTCCTTTTAAGGACACTTTGTACCCTATTCATCTTTTGCTGACAGTCAAATATTTCACTTCCCTATATTTTACTATATAAACTGATGCACCCTCCTCAATAAACCAGCCTCGAATGAAATGCACTACTGCTGTGTTTGTCATTCTTGGTTCCGGGGTCCTCGTACCTGTGCTGTGTGGCTCAACTCAGATCGAATCTTAATTCTCGGCGTTTATAGAATATAGTTTATTCTAACACTTTTTCACTTTTTGAATTTTAGCCAGTGTGGTGGGTATGTTTGGGCATAAAAAACATCTACAAAGTTACAAATCTCAAAGTCCACTCCAAAGGGAGATATTTAGTTTTTAAAAAATCCCTTTTCAAGTACTACAACGAACGGCTCCTTTGGACTACAGCATTTGTTTTCCGGATGCTATGATGTCACACGGTCCATTAGAATATCGTTCAAATAAATACCGCCTACGGAAATTCAAAAAATTGGTAGGTGGGGACTGGGGAGGGATGAGGTGGGGGATTGGCCTAAATTTAGCAATGTGGCATGGACCGCAGCTTCTGGGATGCTTCAGTAAGCCACGGGGCGGCTTGTATAAACGCAACCATTGACTAAATGTGCGTTCACACGAGACGCGAAAGGCGCGTTAAGCGCGAGTGATTTACATGTTAAGTCAATGCAAAGACACGATAGACCTTCCTGAGGCACGAGAATGAAGTGGTGCGAATTACACGATTTGCACGAATTGAGCGTTTCGGGCATTTTAATGTTGAAATCCGAACTTTTGCGAATATTCGCGCCACATTAACCAACTAGGAGCTTGCTCTAGTAGTGACGTGATTAAGATGCAGCGAGGGACAAATGGAGACAATGAAGGACAAAATCATTGTCACTGTATGTGTATACTCGGAGCTGTACGATACATCTTCATACTTTTATAGAAAGGAATATAAAGGATCTTGCTTAGAAGAGAGTGAGTGAGGAGGTCGGACAATCTGGTAAGTTGTAAAAAAACGCTCTTTACTCAATTTGAGCTACATATATATACACATTGAGACTACAAGCAAGCTAAAGCCGGCAAATTAAGTGAAAAGTGAAAGTGAAAGTCGTGAAGTATTGTCAAGTATGGTGACCCATACTCGAAATTGGTCCTCTGCATTTAACCCATCCAAGTGCACACACACAGAAGTGAGAAGTGAACACACACACTGTGAACACACACCAGAGCAGTGGGCAGCCATTGCTCCAGCACCCGGGATTCAGTACCTTGCTCAAGGGCACTTCAGTCGTGGTATTGAAGGTGGAAAGAGCGCTGTTCATTCACAATCCCCACCTTCAATTCCTGCCGGAAGCCCAACAACACTCTCACCATTAGGCCATGGCTGCCCCCATTGAGCTTATTCGCCGTATTTTACAGCTACTTTCCCGCTAACGAGTGGCAGAAGCCCCTTCCATGATGCGTCTGGTGTAAACAACACATTGAGTGTCCACAAACTGCTCCGTGTAGCCGCATTGGAGCTGCGCCATTGACGTGTGTGGTATAGAGGGTCGAAACAAATGCGGAGCCGTGGCTGATGTAAACACAAGCATTGACTAGAGTGAGGATCATCGGTTGCCGCACTGTAGACGTGTGCAGTGTGTGGTAAGAGATTTATTCATCATACAGTGGTCTTATGCTTCACTAGTCGTATGCTGGAGCTAAATATTAAAGGGGTCATCGGATGCCCATTTTCCACAAGTTCATATGATTCTTTAGGGTCTTAATGAAAAGTCTATAATATACTTTGATTAAAAATTCTCAACAGTAGTGTAAAAAAACAGCCTTTTACCTTGTCATAATCAGCTCTGCAAAAACTCAGCTTGTTTTAAGACATGGCCTCTTTAAATGCCAACGAGCTCTGCTCGCCCCGCCCCTCTCTAGGATTACGAGACATATATTGTTTACTTTAGCCACGTTTAGCGGTGAAACTTGCTTATAAGCGCATTATTAAGAAAGGCCATTCACAAAGATGCATAAAAAATCTTTATACTCACTTCTGCTGTGGGTGAAGCTGCATCAGGAATGATTCGCACGAACACAGAGGCATATGTAGACCGGATCGCGCTTTCCTTTTAAAAGTGAAAGTAACATTTTCCTCTGCATCTTCAGTAAATGACGACGGCTGTGTTCAGTATTACATCCGACAACAGAACACCTCAATCGGTCAATTAGAGTCTGCTTCTGCACCTGAGTCACACAATGACGATCGTTTTGGGACTGTTTCAGCTCGGTGAGGGCGGAGCTAAGGTAAGACGCTCATGTCAATCAAATGTATTTCGTCACAACAACAAGAAGCTGAGAATGAACTGATTTTAAAAAGGGGATATTACTTTTAAAGATTAAAAAAATACCAGTGGATGGATTTTTATCATTGTAGGGTGGTTGTGTACACAAACTGCCAACACACATTAATGTTCAAACAACTTGGAAAAGTTAGTTTTGCACCCGATGAGCCCTTTAAATAGTTAGTACAATAATGATAATGTCATCTATCGGCGATCTCGCAGGCTCACGATAGGACCTGTAGTGTGTTATTTACTCACCCTCAATGCATCCTAGGTGTATATGACTTCCTTCTTTCAGACAAATGCAATCGAAGTTATATTAAAAATAATCCTGGCACTCCCAAGCTTTAGAAGGGCATAGACTGAATGGCAAAGACAAGTGTTTCACTCCATCAGTCTAAAACAAGATGATCCATAATAAAAAGTGCCTCACATGGCTCCGGGGGGGTCAGTAAAAGCCTTGTTTATCGATCCAAATTCTTTTTGTAAGAAAAATATCCATATTTAAAACATAAGACTCTCTTTAATCTAGCTTGCTCAGTTGTACATGGCATTTGTTGCTTTGGTAAGGACTGAAACGCCGTCTAAGCTGTTCGCCAATCACAACGCAGTGGGACTGCTAACCAATCACAACACATTTCGTTTTTCGGAAGGCGGGCCTTCATCAAACCCGGAGCTAATCGAGCCATTTGTGCCAGCCTGGGGAGAAAGCTATTGTAATAATGTAAATCATCTGAAAAACAATCCGTTTCGTGAACCACCAAGCATTAGAGCATGTTCTAGTGCAGTCTTTACAAATAAAGAATTGTAAAAGAGGATAACAGGATCCCTTTAACTATTGAAGCCATTCCTTAAAACACTGAAGTACAGAACAGTCTCATTTAAAAAGAGATAAATGGAGAATAAACTGAAGCTGAGTATGAAGACAGATGAAGGCATGTCTGTGTGTGACTGACCCCACGGTGGAGGGCCGTCCTGCCCCATTTATCTCTGGCCTCCACACTGGCTCCTTTACTCAACAGAAGATAAACGCAATCTGTGTGACCACCCAGAACCGCCAACATCAGAGGAGTCCCGACGACACACACATGCATGATCAGATCAACAATGGCACAATCATTTAACCATATATCTGAGATACTGCAGTCCTGTAACTCACTGTCCCTTCCCATCACGTATGTTCACAGCCGTCTGCTGGTCGGCGTTGTGGATGAGCAGACGCAGACACTCGAGTGACCGTTCATGGCTGAAGATGGACAGACACAAAAATACACAATAAAATCATCTAATTTGTTCTCACATATCTCTCATAACCACCTACCATCAAGTCTGGCTATGCAAGATAAGCATTATAAAAACAGTGTATTTTGAATTAAAATCTGACCATTTAGACAGAAGGACACCATATGACTGACCAAACACAGTTTGTATTTTTGCACAATATTTATACACAGGTAAATGTGAAATTGCATATACACCACTGTTCAACAGTTTAAAGAAGTTCACTTCCAGAACAAAAATATACAGATAATATACTCACCCCCTTGTCATTCAAGATGTTCATGTCTTACTTTTTTCACTAGTAAAGAAATTATGTTTTTTGAGGAAAACATTTCAGGATTTTTCTCTATATAGTGGACTTTCTCTATATAGTGGTGCTCCAAGTTTCAAACAATCCCAAATGTGACTATAAACGATCCCAGCCGAGGAAGAAGGGTGTTATCTAACAAAACTATCAGTTATTTTTTTAAAAAATGCAAATAAAAAATACTTACATACCTTTTTAAATTCAAACACTTGTCTTGCTCTGTCTGAACTCTGTTTTTTCAGGTTCAAGACAGTTAAGGTATGTCGAAAAACTCCCACATCATTTTCTCCCTCAAATTCGAAATCATGCACATAACAGAGAGAGTTCTATTAGATAAGACCCTTCTTCCCCGACTGGGATTGTTTAGAGCTCTTTGAAGCTGCATTTAAACTGCATTTTGGAAGTTCAAACTCGGGACACGATAGAAGTCCACTATATGGAGAAAAACCCTGAAATGTTCAAAAAAGTTCCCACAAAAAACAGTTCCCACAAAAAAATAACTGATAATAATCAGAAATGTTTCTTGAGCAGCAAATCGGCACATTAGAATGATTTCTGAAGGATCATGTGACACTGAAGACTGGAGTAATGATGCTGAAAATTCAGCTTTGATCACAGAAATAAACTACATTTTACAAAACATTTACATAGAAAACAGTTCTTTAAAACTGTAACAATATTTCACAATATACAGTGAGGTCAATAAGTATTTGATCACCCTGTGATTTTGCAAGTTCTCTTACTTAGAAATCATGGCGGGGTCTACAATTTTCAGCATAGGTGCATTTAATTAAAATGTAAAATAATTAACATTTTGCAGATTCTGCAAGGGGTATGTAAACTACTTCAGCATATATTTTAGGTTCTTTAATTGGTTGTTTTTTCTTCAATTTTCATATTAAATGGCTCCATTTAATGACTTTCAAAAGTGAAAACATTATAAAAACATGAGAATACAGAATATGAGTCTTAATTGTTATAATACAAAAATCATTATGATCCAAAAGATATTTTAAAGAAATTAATTTTTTATTCAACAAGAATGTATTAAATTAATCAAAAATACAATAAAGACATTTATAATGTTACAAAACATTTCTATTTTTGATAAATGCTGTTCTTTCAACTTTCTATTAATTTGTGAATCCTGAAAATTAAAATGCATCACAGTTTCCACAAAAATATGAAGCAGCTCAACTGTTTTCAACATTGAAAATAATCAGAAATGTTTCTTGAGCAGCAAATCAGTATATTAGAATGATTTCTGAAGGAAGTCTGAAGACTGCAGTAATGATACTGAAAATTCAGCTTTGATCACAGACATAAATTACATTCTACAATATATTAAAAATAAAACACTAATTTTAAATTGTAATAATATTTCACATTTTTTAGTGTTTTATTTTTAATCATATAAATGCAGCCTTGGTGAGAAAAAGAGACTTCTTCTAAACATTAATGAAATTTTACCAAGCCCAACTTTCAAACACTTTTGATTTTCAGGTTTTTTTAGGTTTGTAACTCACCTCCCAAATCTGTCTTTCCTATTAAAGTCTGCACCCGTGTTGAGCAACAGATTTAAACACTCCAGATTCTTAGAGAAAAGAAAAAGAGACAGTCAGATGATCAGGACAACAGATCATCCAGGCCACATGGGGCGCTGAAGACCAATCAGAGAGCAGCAGTCCTGTGATTCACCCTCCTGCAGCGGCCGCATGCAAACACGACCTGCCAAAGTCATCTGCCGTGTCAACGTCAAAACCTGAACCAACAGATATCCATTATCAAGACCAGTTGAAAGCCAAAGGCACTTTACTGAGTCAGGGAAAATAAGTGTCATGCACAGCAATCAATTTTATCTGCTGTTAAAACATCATAAATCTTCACAATAAATACGATTCACCTGAGGAGAGCAGTTTCCGGCAGCAGTCTGAAAATCCGCTCAGAGCCGCCAGGTGCAATGGGAACATTCCATGGATGCCCCGCCTACAGAGGCGGAGTCACGGTCACATGATCAATTTGAGCTCATTAATTATTCCTAAGTTTAAAAACACATCTTGTCACCAGTGTTGCCAACTTTGCAATTTTGTTGCTAGATTTAGCAACTTTTCATACTACCCTAGCAACTTTTTTTTCAAAAAGCACCTAGCAACAAATTTAGCAATTTTTAACATTCATTTGGCTACTTTTAGCAATTTTTAAAAAGTGACTCAAAAGAGCAGTGGCTGCAGGCTTCACTCAGTAGAGTGCGGGTGTGGGGCTACATAAGGTCTAAATAGCCAGGCACAGCTGCAGCAGCACAATTTGTTGGCTGAGTGCAACAGCAGTAGCACACATTTCACATTTTTAAGTGAATTAATTAAGAGTAACCACAGTTAAAATTTAGTTACTGTAGCTGCTCATTAATTTTGAACTGAACATGTCTCAATCGAAATTGTACAGCCAGAAATACAGAAAAGAGTGGGAGTCTATACCTGAATTTAAAGGATGGCTGAAGCCAGTACCTGGGGATGACTGCCGAGCATACTGTGCATACTGCAAATCAGATATGCTTGCAAAAATGTATGACATTAGAAAACATTGTGCTACAGCAAAGCATATAAATAAATCAAAACCATATAACCCTGCAAAGCAGTCTACATTACCACAGCTAGTTAGGAAAGTGGATAACTGCAAAAGTGCAGAAGCTACTATGGCAATGGCCATTGCGGAACATTGTTCACTGCTAGCACGTGACCATTTAGGTATGGCTTGCAAAGCTGCCTTTTCAGATTCTGTGGCAGCAACAAACTTCCACATGCATCGCACCAAATGCACAGAAATGATTAAGGGAGTATTGGCTCCTTATTTTCTGAAAATGATAACATCAGATGTGGGGGATGAGAAGCCCAGTCTGCTTTTGAATGAGTCGACTGATGTCAGTGTCTCAAAATACCTGGGTGTGGTGATTCAGTATTTTAGTGCTAAAAAAAGAACACTTGTGTCCACATTTCTTGGGCTGGTTGAATTGGAGGCAGGTGATGCCAAATCAATAGCGAAGGCAATAGTTGAGTTTCTCGAAAAGTGTAATCTTAAAAAAGAGAATCTTCAGGGTATTGGCACTGATAATGCCTCTGTGATGACTGGGGTGCACAATGGAGTCCACAAGATTTTAAAAGAGGAATGTTCTTTGCCCAATTTGATACTCATTCGCTGTGTGTGCCATTCTTTACAATTGGCTGTCAGTGCAGCATCCAAAGAAACCATCCCAAGATGTGTTGAATACTTAATCAGGGAAACATACAACTGGTTTTCGATTTCCCCAAAACGACGAGAGGCATACAAAGCAGTGTATGCCACCATTAATTGTGGTCAGAAACCCCTGCAGATCACCAAAGTGTGTGCCACACGTTGGCTATCGATTGAGCCTGCAGTAACTCGTATATTGGACCAATGGGAAGAACTTAAACTCCACTTTGAGTTTACCAAGAGCAGTGAGCATTGCTACATGGCAGATGTGCTCCATGCCATGTACATGGACAAGAGCAACTATGTGTATCTCACATTCTTAAAATCAATCCTGTCTGACGTACAAGTTGCAGTGAAGTCATTTGAGGGTGAACATACAGATCCTGTCAAGCTTTTGGACAATCTGGTTAACCTCTTATTATCAGTTTGCAGCAGAGTAGTCAACCCTATGGCAAAGATTGATGTTCTGAAGGATGCCATTGATGGTCATCTTAGTCCAGCACCATATCTTGGGTACCTTTTTGAAGCATTCAGAGATGATGCATCAATTATGTCATTGCTCTAAGCAAGGAACTGCAAGCAAGGCTCCCAGACAATCTCGAAATCTTACGAAACATGGCTCTGTTCAGTGTTAAGGAAACACTGAAGCACAATAAAAGCAACACTGAAATTATAAATGTAGCTGAGCTACTGGGGTACCAGCCCCAGACAATTGACAAAATTGTTTCCCAATGGAGAACAAAATTTGATGAGGTGGGAATCAACTGAAAATACCATTGAGTTCTGGAGTGAAGTATATAACTACACAGATGCTTCTGGGTCAAAACCATTTGAAGAACTTTGCAAAGCGGCACTGGCTGCCCTCTCACTGCCACACTCAAATGCAGAGGTTGAACGGCTGTTCAGCCAAATGAGTGTGGTCAAGTCAAAGTTAAGAAACAGACTGTCACTGCACACTCTTAATTCCATACTCCTTGTGCGGTATGGACTGAAGCTGGCTGGTGAAACTTGTTACCAGCATAAGCTACCCTATGACATACTACAACAGTTTGGCACCACTGCAGCATACAGTTTTAAAGCTACACCATCCTCTTCTGCTGATACCAGCTCAGTGACAAAGCAGCTGGACAGTGAAGATGAAGATGATTTACTTGCTAATCTGTGAATCATCGAAATGGAAATCAAAGAATGCCAGAGGAAACACTGTACAGCTAACCAGCCAAGAAGAACCACCTTCCTGAGAGATGCCTAGCAACACACACATATCACATTCAAGTTAAATTGCTAGCTCAGATTGTTTTTCATAACTGTTAATTTACTGATATTTGTTAACATGTATAATTGTTGGTAATTTAGGTAGCAATAAATTCCAATAGTGCTATAAAATTGTTGTCACTTTCACAAATGTGTTAATTTCACAAGTTAAAAAGAGTAAGTACACAAGCTGTGATTGTTTAAAAGAATGTAACTGTTCATTATCAGTGTTATATTTAAAAATAAAAAATTCTTATCAAAAAGTGTTTGTATTACTTTTACAAATAGTCAACTATATTTTTCATACAAATCTAAATGGACATATTTCAAATAATGTTTTTGCTGAGATGGCCAGTCAATTTGAGAAAACATTAATTATTTTGTATACTACATAAAGATGTAGTTTTGAGTTGCGATTACGCAATGACGTCATCACGCAAAGTAATATGTTAATAAGAACCTATTTATTGTGCATCTGGATGTAATGTTTTAATATAATATAATACACGGCGCCTCAGAGAGTAGAGACATGACGGGCTTACGCTTGTCAGATACTACGTGATGACGTCACTGATATGCAAATTAGTGCGTGACGTCATCTGGCAACATTTAGCTACTTTTCGGGCAGGCTTTAGCTACTTTTCATTGGAAATAGTTGGCAACACTGAGTTCACGGAGTATTGTTGGTGTTGTTATCATTGTGATTATTAGTGTTTCCTAGTTTCCTTGTTCCTAGTTCCCTGTGTTTAGTTCTCTCGCCTGGCCATCTCGTTTCGTCTGTCTCGCCGCCTGCCTTCTGACCCTTGCTCGTCTTACGGACTGTTCCCCTCGCTTTGCCCCTTTATGGATTATGTTCGCCGCTGATTGACCCACGCCTGCCTAACGGACTACTCTTGTGCATCGCCTCCAACATACCTGTTTGCTACTGTTCTGACCCTGCCTGTTCGACTATGTCTGTGTCTCGTTCTGTTAATAAAAGCTCGCCTTTCGCTTCTCACTCAACGTTACACTTAAGTAGCACGGGTATATTTGTAGCAACAGCCAAAAATACATTGTGTGGGTCAAAATGATCTTTTATGCCAAAAGTCATCAGGATATTAAATAAAGCTTGTGTTTCATGAAGATATTTAGTAAATTTCGTACCATAAATATATCAAGCTTAATTTTTTGATTAGTAATATGCATTGCTAAGAACTTTATTTGGACAACTTTAAAGGCGATTTTATAGTTGTATCTCGGCCTAACAAACCATACATTAATGGAAAGCTTATTTATTTAGCTTTTAGATGATGTGCATGTGGTTCTTATGACCTCATTTTAATCAGTAAACAACATTTCTACATTTTGTAATTAATTGAGGATCAATTAAAATTAACTACAGAATGTGGAGGTAAAGCTGAATTTTCAGCATCATTACTCCGGTCTTCAGTGTCACATGATCCTTCAAAAATCATTCTAATATGCTGATTTATTATTAATGTTGCAAACAGTTGTGTTGCTTAATATTTTTTTGGAACCTGTGACTTTTTTTTGTTTGTTTGTTTTGTTTCTTTAAACAATAAAAGGTTAAAAAGAACAGCATTTATTTAAACAATTACCAGCAACTTTTTGGGCCTGGTTACGTGGCTATTTCTGTAAGGTGGTGAGAATGAAGTCCCTGGCTTATATCCGATGATAAATATTGTATATCCCTGCGATATCAAACATGCTGTAGATTTGATGAAAGTCTGATCCATTAGAAAAGATATAGCAACCCGATTCAGATCAGTCTGAAGGCCTGACCCGAGCTTGGTGGTTGTAGCTTGAAAACTAGGAGAAAGTAGGAGATTTACTTTATTTTCAGAAAATATGAAATGTTGCCTTGAACTGAAATAAGCTTTTCATCTAATACAGTACTTGTCAAAAGTTGGAAAACATGATTTTTTAATGTTTTTAAGTGTCTTCTGCCACCCATGGCTACATTTGTTAATGATTTCTGAAGGATGATGTGACACTGAAGAGTAATGATGTGGAAAATTCAGCTTTGATCACAGCAATCAATTACATTTTAACATATATTCAAAAAAAAAAAAGGCTATTTTAATTTGTAATACTCTTACACAATATTACTGTTTTAAGTCTATTTTTGAGCATACTGTAAATGCAGCCATGGTGCTGTATTTATATTATTATTTCAGGTTTATTTCAGGTTATCAAATGAACGATAATAATGAAAAGCACCAGATGATATGTGAGAACACCAGATGCCATTTCACAGGTCAAAATGTGTAAAAGGAATGTAACACTCAAAATGATATCTGTCGATGTGGTTTCTCAGAAAGAGTGACCTGCATGAGTTTAGATGTGTGAGTGTGTGGGTGTATGAGGTTTAAAAACATTGTTTCTGCTGCAAAATGATCTATGCATGTTAAAGAGCAGCATTTAAGTCCATGCAAAGACAAATTCTCGTTTGAAGGAAAGATGAGGCTTTTTACCGTGAACGTCTCTGTGCTGTTGCTGGTTCTGGGTTTTGCATGCATCTCATCTGAACTTGTAGACAAATTCAGTAAATGTGGTGACTTTTTTTTTTTTTTTCTGTCAAAAGCCTCCAGCTCAAAGAGCCTGGAGGAGCCTGACATACAGTCATTATACACATAATGACTGTATGTAATTTTAACATACAACCAGAGAGAACAGCCTTCTTCAGTCAGAGCAGAATGAGAACATACAATGCAAAACCACAGCTTTGCATCAGCATTTCATCTGTCTGTATAATGAGATATTTGTCACAGCGATTCTGCGTATAGCTCTTATATCATCATATCTTGATAACTAAGAAAAAAGAAAAATAAATATTGTAGAAAATACTTTTTTCTTTAATAAAGCTTGCAATTGCAAATACTGGCACATGGGACTCATCTCACTGACTTATTGCATGTGTGTGCACAATTATACACTTGCCTATATAAGTGATAAATAAAGTTCATATATAACACATGGGGAATTAACATAAATCTAAATTTCCTACCGTAAACATATCAAAAAGTAATTTTTAATTAGTAATATGCATTGCTAAGAACTTCATTTGGACAACTTTAAAGGTGATTTTCTCAGTGTTTTGATTTTTTTGCACCCTCAGATTACAGAACAGTAAACAACACTGAATATTTCTACATTTTTAAATTAATTGAGGATCAATTAAAATTAACTATAGAATACAAAAATGATTAAAAAGTTTATAAAATGGAAGTCATCTAGTAACCAAATACATAAATACACAAAAATCTTCATACTGAAATAAAGTATATATATATTAAGTCATTTACCAAAACATGGCCCATTTTAGCAGACTTCACCCTACATAAAGTTTAGCCCACCCCCTGGCTGTATGTGTATTTTGAGTACATATTTAGTATTTTATATATTTTGTATGTGTTTTATGTTTTCATGTAGTTTTTTTAGTAGTTCATTATTGTAGTCCTAACTGTACTTTGACTGTTTACTGACGATCAAAAATAAACACATAAACTATGTCTCACTGTCTGGTAAATGCGAGTCTTGTCAGTCTTTTTTAAGGCACAGATATTTTTATCATCACATTATTATTATTTTGTTTGATGATGTAGCCGCACTCAATTATATCTGAATATCGTGTTTCAACATTGGCTTCCCCAATTTCTTTTCAAATGGGTGTATAAAACAAATATTAATTTCTCTTCTGATAAATTCAATCTTATGATTGAACGTCAGCTCATATTTCTTGTATTTTCTTTAGTAAAGTTAAAAAAACTCACCCGCTTTATTCATTCTGACGTCTTGCTTCATGTTTTGGTTTAACCAGTCCACGTGATCAGTCACCTGTTACATCAGGAACAAAATAGTTACCTAGTTACATGGACAAAAGAGTTATCTAGTAATAATAAAAAAAAAAAAAAAGTTATACTATCTAATGACCAAAGACGAATTTTGAAATATCTAAAGTTATATTTATGTTGTGATTTATAACATTTTTTTAGATGAATGTAGATTTCTTCGAGTTTAAAGACGCAATAGTAAAGAGTTAATTAATGGCGCCCCCCAGTGTTTATTAAACAAATAACATTTTAGAAGTTTTTGTGACTCTGATGTACTAAAAACATGATTAATTCCAGTTATTTTGAAACATTTTGTCAGATGGACAGACATATGCTTTTTTCAGTATTCAAAAGTCAGTCTTTGATGGAAAGTTGAACTCTTGGCTCTTACTTGGCTCTTACTTCGCGAACGAAGATTTTATTTTAGGGGGGAAGTCCACGTTTTTTTTTTTTTGTTTTTTTGTTTTTTTGCAGGCACGCTCATGGCTATGGAGGCCAATCCGAGACAAGCAGGCTCAGCCACAGTGGGTGCAGGGGAATGTCTGGTTTTGAGTTGCGGCGTCATTGTTCTTTTTCCTGAGCCGCTTGTCCTTAAGGCTGATTCTGCGGGATTCCTCGAAGAAGGTGGCAGCCCTTTGAATGGTGGAGCTCCAGGTGGCACGGTCCGCAGCAATGGAAGACCACTGGCGGTGGTCAATGTGACAGGCATTGAGTGACTTCTTGAGACAGTCTTTGTATCTCTTCTTTGGTGCCCCTCTGTCACGGTGTCCAGTGGCAAGCTCGCCATATAAGATGATTTTTGGCAGGCGGTAATCCTCCATCCTAGAGACGTGCCCTGCCCAGCGGAGCTGTGTTCTCAACAGCAAGGCCTCAATGCTTACAGTCTCTGCCTGTTCAAGAACCTCAACGTTAGTGACATAATCACTCCAGTGGATGCCGAGGATGGTGCGCAGACAGCGCTGGTGGAAACGTTCGAGAAGTCGCAGTTGACTGCGGTAGAGGACCCAGGACTCTGAGCCATACAGCAGGGTAGTGAGGACAATGGCTCTGTACACACTAATCCTGGTGCTTTGTTTCAGCTGTTTGTTGTACCACACCCGCTTATATAGTCGCCCAAAGGCACTATTGGCTTTTGCAAGCCTGTTGTCCAACTCCTTATCAATCTTGGCGTCTGATGTGATAATGCAACCAAGGTAAGTGAACTGGTGCACTGACTTCAGTTCAATCTCGCCGATGGTGATGTGGGGAGAGTGATGGTCTTCCTTTGATGCCGGCTGGTGGAGGACCACAGTCTTCTTCAAACTGACCTCCAGTCCGAAGAGTTGGGCAGCATCTGTGAAGCAGGACGTGATGCGCTGCAGGGCTCTCTCTGTGTGCGCAAGGAGGGCAGCATCATCAGCAAAGAGCAGCTCACGGATCAGTTGGTCTAGGGTTTTGGTATGGGCTTGCAGTCGTCTGAGGTTGAACAGGCTGCCATCGAGACGGTACCTGATGTACACGGCATCATCATCATCAAAGTCCTGTAAGGCCTGCTTCAACATCATGCTAAAAAAGATGGTGAAGAGGGTCGGTGCCAGTACGCAGCCCTGCTTTACGCCATTGAGAATGGGAAATGGCACTGAGAGGTCTGTGTTGAGCCTGACTTGGCCTTTCTGGTCCTCATGAAATTGAATGATCATGTTGAGGAACTTTGGTGGACAGCCAAGTCGCTCCAGGATCTGCCACATGCCTTGCCTGCTCACAGTGTCGAACGCTTTTGTCAGGTCGACAAAAGTTATGTACAGCCCTCTGTTCTGCTCGCGGCACTTCTCCTGTAGCTGTCTCAGCACAAAGACCATGTCAGTGGTGCTCCTGTTGGCTCTGAAGCCACACTGACTCTCTGACTCTCTATGCTTTTTTCAGTATTCAAAAGTCAGTCTTTGATGGAAAGTTGAACTACTTCTGCTTTAACTGGTCAAACAGTCATGTATTCTGTGTTTGAAGAGGAGAGAGAAAAATAACAAAACTCCTGGTGTCTCAGTATTGGCTTAATCAAATAAATAAATAAATGTACAGTTTTCAAATGTACAGATTTTTTCCTGTAACAATCTTGTGCATTTTGATGTTGATTTGATTTTACTGTACTGTAACAGCTAAAATTGTTGCATTTATTTAAATTTTGATCAGACAGCATTCATTCATTCATTCATACACAGACAGTAAATGACTCTGAATAGGGCAGTGAGTTGGAGTTAATTTTATTAGTGTTATACTGAGTAAAGCTGCTCAAAATGAATGTTTTAGAAGCATAATGCAAACACTCTACTCCTTTAGAGTCCTTTTCAGTCTATTAAAATGACCGTGACATTCGACTTAACTTTGTTAAAGAAAAATAAGAAAATATAATTGACAGTACATTTAGGCACACCGCTGACACATACTATACATCGATATGCACAGTTCATGTTCATAGATTCATACATACGGGGATTCAAAAGACAAAATCAAATCTGAAGATCAGAAACAACTGTATCGACCATTTGGTGGATTTAAAGGGGAAGTTGCTCCTGTGCGACTCGACCAATCACAGCAGAGTTCAGATTCTCGGTGCCAGCCAATCACAGTAGAGAAAGACCACGAACGGGCAAATCACACTTGTAAAACTGCTGGTCAATCACAGCAAACAGACACAAAATGAGCAACTCAATCTTCAAAACCCTTTAATCAAGTGCTATTTTTTTTATTTTTATTAAAACATAAACTTAGTTCTCATCTATTCACATCAATTTCAGCTGATCTGAACCAGGTCTAAAAGCTGAATCTTAGAGGAAAGAACATATATACAGGTCACATTTCACTCCAAAATCAAAATTAATGATATGTTTGCATAGACAATGATATAAAAACACACTTTTTTCCATGATTTTTCCAATTCTCATTACTAAAACGAAATAGAATTAATTTTATGTAAAAAAACGTTAAGTTTACATAATAATTATGATTAAAATGATTTTTAATCATCTAAATAACATTATTATATTATAACAATATTATAATATTTATGTAAAATATTAAACATTTTTATAATTTATAATTATTTAAAAATATTTCAATTTATTTTTAAATGATTTTATAACTTTTTTTTTTTTACATTACAGCAATGATAACTCAGGATAAAATGTGCTTAATCATCATTAAAAAAATAATAATAATAATAATACTTTGGGGTGAAATATGACCCATGCATGTTCTTGTAAAGTGTAGATCTGTCATAAACGTGACTAGAGAGTGTTTAACAGTAACAAAGAGTGTTTAAGATCCGTGTGCTCAAACGCCAGATGACCTCTGACCTCGGCAGCGTCTTTCGTGTCTTTGCACATTTTGATCATCCGTTCACCTACAGTGTGCTTTCACTCATTTCCTAAAAGCAAACGCGCCAAAATCCATTGCGAAAACGGCAGGAGTGACGAAACATTAAAAACAAATGAAAAACATCCCCAACACAAGCATAAAAGCCAGACTTATAAAACAAGTCCTTTAAAATAAGCCATTTACAACAACGGAATGTTTCTGTGGTTTCGAAGAGTTTCTTGTGGTTTCAAATTGGCTTCTGAAATTCTTCACTCGAATATACTTGAAAACTATCCCATATACGATTATTATAGAACATGCAGTAAAGAAACATATTGCACAAAAAACGAATTACATATTCTCTGATTGAAAAAAAATCGAGTTCGGACAGTCGAGATCTCCTTTGTGCGCGTCCGTGTGAAAGCTACGTCTAAACACGCGTCTCTTGGTCTTGTGTTTAAGGCTGAATCTATATCTCGCGCT
Source organism: Cirrhinus mrigala (assembly GCA_036247105.1). NCBI lineage: Eukaryota > Metazoa > Chordata > Actinopteri > Cypriniformes > Cyprinidae > Cirrhinus > Cirrhinus mrigala. The sequence continues at coordinate 34,442,411 of CM070025.1, forward strand.
GAAACAGTCTTCGGCATCAGACAGTTGCAGTTTAGTGCTACACTTGCTATTCTAAAATAAAGTACTTAAAAAAAAAAAACACACATGAACACAACCCTCCACTGGATTGAGTTATAAAAACAGGACGCACACACAAACATCGCAGGCCCATAGCCAGCCTAGCGGAAGGGGTGGTTCTTTTTTTTCCAAAAACTGGACCTTGTTCAGTTCCCACCCATTTTGTATTAAACTATGAGGTTCAAAGGCTTCATTTTGTTGACTACTCATGCACCAGTTTGTGCTGTGTTATCATGTGTGCTTGTATCTTAATAAGCATGATTTTTTGATTCACCAAAAATATTTACTAAAATGTTGTCAAACTGCTTACCAAGATATCGCCTTGTTCAGTAAATATACACAAATACCTAAAGCAATAAGTTATTTATTTAAATGAATGACATTTTTAATGCAGTAAATTCACAGATTCTTTATACTGACACATATCCAAATGGTGGGTGGACTTGTGTCCCTCTAGGGGGGTCTGGGGGCTTGGTCCCTCAGGAGAAAATTTTACACATTTTAAAGTGAAATTTATTCATTTGGTGTACTTTAAGAACTCAAAAGTAAGAGCTCCAACCCATGTTCATTGTGCAAATTGAACAAACAAAAAAGTTGATGACAGTCTGAAAAAAACGGTTCTAGAACTGCCCCTGGTCAGAATATACAGTGTTCTTCCTTGACCCATGCTACACCCTTCCACTGAGTTTTCTGAGCCCCCATTCTGGGCCCCTCATTCTTCAACCTCTGAGCCCTATGCAGTCTTTCCCCCTTTTCAAAATACAAATATCAAGAAAGGAATTTTATGCAGGATTTTTTAAAATCAAATTAAAGGCTTTGTCTTTTTTAAAGACCTGCAGAATTAGAATAAATATGGAAAAAGCAAGATGTCTAGTAATATATTAAACTCATATCCTGATTTACAGCTCAGATAATGTTCATTATCAAAAACAGTAACATCTGTAAAAATTGTAACAACCTTATTAAAAAAAAACAAAAAAAAAAAAACTTATTAGGATAGGACAGGACATGATAAATAAATAAAATTAAATAAAGGAATTGTGCTCCACTAATTTTTATTATACTGTATAAACATCACCTTTGGATCACATCACCATACTGCCCCCCCAACTTTTGAGTTAGCTGCTACGCCCCTGACACAGGCCAATGAAATTAATCCATGACAGATTTTGTAATCATTGCAAAATCACTGACATGAACCTTCAGACTCGCTTTTACGTAGACTGACCCTCATAAGTCATAAGTGTTCTTCCTCCTCCTCACTCTCCTCATGGCGCTCGTGTTGACCCAGTTCGTGCTCTGTTTGAGCGGCCTGCAGCTCATCTTTGCCGCCGATCATCCGTCCTATGTGGCGGCGGTGTACGAGCACCGAGTGCTGCTGAACCCGAACCCCGAAATCCCGCTGAACCGGAGCTCCGCTCTCGAGCACATGAACCAGAACCTGCGCGTGTTTGAGGAGCAGACAGCACTGGCAGCACAGCAGGTACACAGACTGAAAAACAAACAAAATCAATGCAAGACTTAGTATAGGATTACTACCGGAACGCGTTGCGTTCGATTCAATCGCAAACAATGTTAATATGATTTATTATGACATCATAACATACAAACACTTAATAGCATTAAAACAGTGACTTGACCCATTTAAACATTTACAATTTATTTGAATATACCTGATTCATTTATATGAATTATGCATAGGCCTAATTACATTAAAATGCACCAATCTGCAAATTATACTAGTGATGTAGATATTCTTTTCTTTTCTGAGAACCGGATTTAGCTTTCTTAGACATCATCTTCCATAGCACAGTTATGCACTGCCGTCTGCCGCTTCAGCAGAATGAGAGGGTGGAGGGTGCCTGTCCTCAGACACTATATGTACTTGGACACCATTTAATACATCAATCAACTGATGCATTTACCCAAAATATTAGCGTTTACATTAGTTAACAACATTTATTGTGATCTTAAAATTATATTTAAAGGGAAATAAAATTTCACTCCTCAGGGGCCCTCCCCCCACTTGGGGCCCTGGTAATTTAGTCCCACTTTTCACCCAACTACGACGCCCCTGTGTGTGATGAATTGATGTAATAAAATATAATTGTTCAGGCCCTACAGGTTATGAAACTGCCCCACATTTTTGAGATTTAGGTAAAATGGGCCGGCTGATCAGCAAAAATGGGCAAGTCAAACTGAGAACTCAGAAAAGTCAGAATTGTGAGATGAAAAAGTCACAATTACCTTTATTATTCTATATTCAGTGGTGGAAACAGGCTTCCATTATAAGTAAACACCTTGTAACTGCTCTCTATCTCTTTTTTTCTTTTACTTGTCCTAATTTTAACAGTATATATTATTATATTACAAGAGTTTATGTTTTTGGTATCTATTTGGATGTCTTATCTGTACATTTGTTTGTGAACCATTCAATAAAAATACAATGCGCTTTTGTTAATTAATATATTCATATAACTGCATGCAAAATGACTGCGAAGAATTTCAAAGAGAAGAGGTAAGACACGCAACCCTTTCAATTCATTTTATAGAACATACATTGCAATAATGCAATATATTAATAATGTAATTTTTTTAAAGAAGAATTTCTGCTTGAACTCAACTCAGTAACTAAAAATGCTTATATATATATATATATATATATATATTATATATATACAAATCTGGATTTTTTTTAGCCAAATCAGCATTTTATCTCACATATGCCATCAAAACATGGGTTATGAATCATTATTTGTAAATGTGCATTTGTTTTTTGTTGATTTATCAACCTTATTGAGAAGTAAGATTGGATATGTCAGGCCACTCACCTTGATTTTCTGGTACAGTCTCAAAATGAGACTAGCAACCTTTAGACCAATGAAATAATTTGATAAATGTCAAGTACTGTTATGGTAACAGTTTGACATTCTTTGCAATCAATGGCTGTTATCTTTATAAAGAGATGAGACGCTCAAACCTTAAATGGCCCGTTGTACCTGATATCACCTATCTACAGGGTTCATACAAGGTGCTTGAAGTACTTGAATTTGACGTTTTGAAACGTACGGCCTGTAAAACCCTTGAAATTAGCAATATTCCTGAAGAGGTACATGTGAAGTGTTTGAATTATTGAAAGAAAATATATCTATGCAATAAGTGTTTAATTTTGTCATATATTTTCTCACAATTAAAAAAAAAAAAATTACCTTTTTCAGTTACTTTGTTCAGAAAACATTCAAGCTAAGCTAGCAGTAGTACTGAGAGTGTTGTGTAAACATGGTTGAAGATCCAAAAAGAGGAACAGAAACCAAATCAGTTAAATCATTTACACTGGAGCCACTCCAAACTTGAACTCGGCAAAAATACAACTCACCGACAGCAGGTTTACAACATTAATACATGACCATAGAAACACAAGGGCTATTTATACTACACAAAGAGGGACACATGACAAGAACCAACCAATGGAAAACAAGGAACAAGACCCTAGCAACCAATAAGAACATGACACATGGAACAGAGGAGCCAATGGCAGGGATACAACATGGAAAGGGAAGCAAGACACAACAGCATGAATCAAATACAAAATAAAAGACATGAAAACATGAACATGAACCAAAACACCCGTTACAGCGCTTCAGTTAGGTTCGCGAATCATGTGTTTCAAATTGGGACTTCAAAGCTTGTATCGCAAATGTTAGAATTTAATATCTAATCTACTGCCCAGATTGAGTTTGGGTGAGCGATGGAGAACAGAGTCGGGATCCCGGACCAATGAAATGAACACACACAAAAGTGCAATTCACTCAAAGGCACTTTATTGAAGAAAGACTCTAATATTTATATGGTAAAATAGGGAAGTGAAAGATCAAACATCACACCCTTCAGGAAACACAACAGTACATCATGTCTTATGATTCTCTAGGCTAGACTTATGTCATGTCTGCTTTTCAGGTTAGTATGAGAAGGGCACAGGAGGTCAGGATTATTACAATCTCACAGCAAATCTTTTGCTTTAGATTGGAACTTCGGAGCGTGGATTACGTTTATTTTCGCAAACGCAAACTATTGAGACATTATTGAGATTACATTTATATTAAACTATACAAATTACATTTATTAAGTCTTTTAGATATTATTTATAATGTTTTCTGAAAGTTTAGTACCTATAGCTAAATATTGAACAAAGTCAAAACCTTTCTGACTTCTGATTTATTTTTAGTATAACAGTGATGTTCTGTTTAAGATTACACAATGTACAGTCAGACATAAGAATAAATTCCCCTTCTAAAAGATCCTGATGTGCTAAGTATTTGTCTGAGAGTAACAGAAAAACTTTGAAGTGTGCATTTTATTTCTTGCACAGGGTGCCCAGATCATAGTATTTCCAGAAGATGGCATCCATGGGTTCGACCTCACCAGAACTTCAATCGCTAGTTATTTGGAGACAATTCCTGACCCTGAGAAAGTCACATGGAGTCCATGTGCCGATCCACACAGATTTCCAGACACTGAGGTACAAAACTTTTTTATGGCCCATTTTTAGTGCTCATTCGACATGACTACCAATTTTAGAAACACTTCACAGTCAAGTTTGTTCTGCTTTTTAATTTTGTAATTTCAAATGGTTTTTATTATGCATTTTCAATCATGTTATATTTTGTTATTTAACTTACAGCCTATTTTATATATATATATATATATATATATATATATATATATATATATATATATATATATATATATATATATATATATAATTTTAATTTCATGTTATTTTTATTTATTTTAGGCAATAAATTCAGAAAAAAATACGATTTTTTAGTATAATATTTTATATATTATAATATTTATATTGCATTATATACACTGCCACTCAAAAGTTTGGGATCAGTAAGATGTTTTATGTTTTATTAAAAAAAAACTCTTATTTTCATCAAAGTTCCATTAATTTGATCAAAAATATAGAAAAAAAAGTAATATTATGAAATGTTATTGCAATTCAAAATAACAGTTTTTTTTTTTTTTTTTTTGTTTTAATATACCTCAAAATATAATTTATTTCTGTGATGCAAGGATGAATTTTCATCAGCCAGCTACTAATTCAGTGTCACATGATCCTTCATAAATCATTCTAATATACTGATTTATTACTTTTATCATCAATGTTGGAAAGAGTTGCTGTTTAATATTTTTTTGGAACCTGTGATATTTTTTCAGGATTATTTGATGAATAAAAAATTAAAAAGAACAGCATTTATTAAAAAAAATTGAAATCTTTTCTAACAACATAAGTCTTTACTGTCACTTTTTATTAATTTAACACATCCATGCTGAATAAAAGTATTAATTTCTTTCAAAGAGAAAGAGAGAAAGAAAAAAAATCTGACCCCAAACTTTGAACGAGGTGTTTGATTGTTACAAAAGTTCTCTATTTTAAATAAATGCTGTTCTTTTTAACATTTTATTTATTAAAGAATCCTGAAAAAAGTATCACGGCTTCCAAAACACGTTAATTAGAATGATTTCTGAAGGATCACGTGACGCTGAAGACTGGAGTAATGATGCTGAAAATTCAACCTTGCATCACAGGAATAAATTACACTTCAAAGTATATTAAAATAGAAAACCACTAATTTGAATTGCATTAGCATTTCACAGTATTACAGTTTTTTTATCAGTATTTTTAATCAAATAAACGCAGCCTTGATGAGCAGAAAAGTCTCCTTTAAAAAGCATAAAAAAAATCGTACTGATCCCAAACTTTTGAGCAGCAGTGTATATATATTATTGTAATATTTTCTATAAAAATAATATTGTTTCTTTCTCAGGTCCTCCACAATCTCAGCTGTATGGCTCATAAGAACCGTCTCTTCCTGGTGGCCAACATGCCGTCCCGTCAGAGCTGTAACCGAACCGTGGACCCTCACTGTCCTGCAGACGGCCAGTACCAGTTCAACACCAATGTAGTGTTTAATGACCAGGGTGTTATCGTGGCCCGATATCACAAGCAGAACTTGTTCTTTGAGGCATCGTTTGACACTCCACCGAAATGCGAGTTTGTAACGTTCACCACACCGTTCGCAGGCCGATTTGGGACATTTACGTGCTTCGACATCCTGTTCCGTGACCCAGCGGTGACTCTGGTAAAGGAAATGGGCGTCCGGCAGATCGTGTTCCCAACCGCGTGGATGAACCTGCTCCCCCTGCTGACCTCTGTACAGTTTCAGCGTGCGTTCTCGTACGGGGCGGGCATTACGCTGCTGGCCGCCAACCTCAAAGCCACCAAGTACAGGATGACTGGCAGCGGCATCTATACGCCGTGGGATTCTCTCACTCATCACGACACAGAGGGGGATTCTGGGAAATTGCTAGTGCGTAGAGTGCCAGTTATTGTTGACGACAAGCATAAACTGGTGCCATTTTCTGGGTATCCAAGTTCAAAAGAATCAGAAAAGATGCACGCTTGGCCCGTGAGTAGTCTTAACGCAAATTGTGATGGAAAACACTGCCAAAAAGACTCTGAACGTGCAAAAGAAGCTTCATCTAGTCCGTTTAACTCCATCATGATGTATGATAATTTCACTCTGGTGGCTTTGCAAGGCACTGAAGGGAACATCAGCGTTTGTAGTGGTTCAGTTTGCTGCCATCTGCTGTTCCGGAGGTCAGAAACAAAAGAGTTTTACGCTTTAGGTGTCTTTGATGGTCTCCATGTGGTGGAAGGGACATTTTACCTGGAGATTTGCGCTCTGGTGAGGTGCACAGGTGAGGAGCAGAGCAGCTGTGGAGGACAGACCGAACACGCTCAGACTCTGGTGGACTTCAGGCTGACGGGGACCTTCACGACTCCGTACATATACCCTGGGATTCTGGGAAACGGCATGACGGTGGATAATCCGGACCATTCTGGTTGGGAAGGTGGGAATAGTTTTTACATGAGCCGAACGGGAATGAGCGCTGGGCTTGTGACTGCGATGCTGTATGGGAGACACTATGAGAAGGACCATGCCTGAAAAATACATGGTTCTTGCTCTGGTTTTTATAGGATGCTTATTGTAGTGCGCTAGAAATGAGATCATTTCACCTTGAAAATGCGTCATTTCAATCTAGATATACATTTGTTCACCCAAAAATGAAAGTGGAAAATTCTATCATTTTTATAAAACCTGTTCCAATCCTAAATGATTTTCAGTGTTTTTAAGAATATTTTAAAATGACTTCATAATAATGAGAAACTTTCTTGTAATAGTTAGAAAATTTCTTGTAATAATGACTTAGTTTTTCGTAATTATGACTTAGTTTCTCATAAAAATGAAATTTCTCGTAATGACTTAGTTTCTCATAATAATAAGAAACTTTCTATTAAACAAATGACTTTCTAATAATTATGACTTAGTTCCTCGTAAAAATGAGAAACTTTGTTGTAATAATGACTTATTTTCTAATAATTATACCTTAGTTTCTCATAATAATGAGAAACTTTCTCTTAACGACTTAGTTTCTTGTAACTATGACTTAGTTTCTCATTATTAAAAGAAACTTTCTCGTAAAAATGAGAAATGTTCTCATAATTAAGACTTAGTTTCTTGTAACCATGACTTAGTTTCTCATGAAAATTAGATACTTTCTCTTAGTTTCTTGCAATAATGAGAAACTTTTTCGGAAAAATTAGAAACTTTCTTGTAATGACTCTGTTTCTAATAATAATGAGAAACTTTTTTCATAATAATGACTTTGTTTCTCGTAATTATGACTTGGTTTCTTAAAATAATGAGAAACTTTCTTGTAATAATGATTTTTTTTTAACAATTAAAAATTAAGAAACTTTCTCGTAATAACGACAGTTTCTTGTAATATGAGAAACTTTCTCGTAAAAATGAGAAACTTTTTCAAAATGACAGTTTCTCGTACAAATGAGAAACTTACTCGTAATTACTTTGTTTCTCGTAAAAATGAGAAACTTTCTCAAAAATTACTTGGTTTCTCATAATAATGAGAAACTTTCTCATAATAACGACTTCTAAAAGTTTCTAAAACGTTCCCGTCAAAATTACAATTAAGACTTAGTTTCATAATAATGACTTTGTTACTCATAGTAATGAGAAATTGTTTCATAAAATAATAATCAATAATAATGAGAAACTTTCTCGTAAAAATTACTTATTTTCTCGTAAAAATGAGAACTTCTTGTAAAAATGACTTAGTTTCTCTTGTAATGAGAAAAAGTTTTCAGTGTTTCACTTTTTTAATCTATCCTGGACTCCATATTTTCACGCCTGTGTGCCAATTTTCTGTAATTAATAAAGACAATATGGATTATTAAGCCAAAAATCATTTATTATCTAGAATTATTAATTATTATCAATGTACCAAAAGGTCAAGTCACACACCTGATCTTTTCATTGTCTTTGAACTCTTATAAAATAATCACACACACACACACACACACACATCAGGAAGAACGCTATAATTCCTCACAACAGCAGAGGAATAAATACTCCGTTTGAACCCTGAAAGGCTTTTTTGCTCTTCATTTTTTTTATAATAAATAATCCATGATGATGCAAACCTAAATTCAATCTTCATGCAGAAACGGGGATAAAAGTAACGTCTGCTGCTCTTGGTCCCTGATGTCTTTAGTTTCGCCTCCTCACGTTTCACATACTGGGAATGCTGGGAATTACAGTCCCGCAGCAACATGAGCCATTTGCTTCTCATAAAGGAAAACAAATTGGCTTTAATAATGAATAGTAGTGATACTTGAGGGTTCAAACAGCTTGAGACTGTGGAGAATGAACAAACTAGACTTTAGTGTGGGCCATTTCCGTGGCACTTATTTTCCTGTTTCCTGCTTTCTCCTGAGACTTCGGCCACAGCGGTCATAAAGGGACGACCTTAATTAGCATATAGTCACCTTTCAGCCAATGAGGTGTTAGTTTAAGACACTGAGGGGCGTGCTGTCAGTACGTTTCTGAGTCTGAATCGTTGAGTTCGTCATCGGGGACGATGAGGCCGTCTTCACGGCCCAGGCTGTTGAATTTGCGGTAGGAGACGTGCTCGGAGCGCAGCACGGGTAAAGGGTCAAAGGTCACGGTCTTGGATGGGCTGGAGTAGTGGTTGATGGTGGTAAAGGTGAGACTCGACAGGGTGCCGGTGCTGCAGGGAGAGATGGGCATCATGGAGGCGAGAATCAGCGCCAAACAGTCGGCCACGTCTTTGTTCGGGGCGCAAACCAAAGCTGGAGTGTAACCTGGCAAACAATGTATTCAAATAAATGTTCTGAAGTTTGGAAAGGTGTTGAAAAAACGAAATAAATTAGTTCACGTTACTAAAATTAAAGTAATGAGAAAAAAAATCGAATGAAAATAACATGCACATAAAATTGTAAAAAGTAACCTTTCAAATAGAGCTAAATAATATAAAAATTAAAACACAAAATTACTTCAACTAAAACTGAAATAAAGATAAAGCTAAATGGAAACGGGCATCATGGAGGCGAGTATCAGCGCCAAACAATTTGCCATGTCTTTGTTCGGCCAACCTGGTAAACAATTCATTCAAATAAATGTTCTAAATGTTTATTTAAAAGTCTGGAAAGGTGTTCTTCGTGCTATTTGTAAATGATTCAACGTCATGCTTTTACAGTATTTATAAAACATAATTTAGCCTTCTCAAATCAACACGACTTGCATAAAAAAAAATCTATAGACATAAAACACATGCATTTCACAATATTAATTTAAACATTTAACCTAGATACATGTGCGCTGTTAGATGCATATCCAATCGTTTATGCGGAGAGTGCAAAAGCACGCTTTGCAGCTGACATGGAAGCGCCAGCACGTTCACTTGCATTTTTTTCTTAATAACAGTGGAAACCTAAAATACGCCATTTTTGTTCATAAAGGTAAGAGTACAACATCATTCAGAACTGCAAAAGGTCTACTATTATTACTTGTGTGCACTCACAATATCAACAAAACATTAAATTTTGTAAAATAGCTAAAGAAAACGGCGCTGAGCCAGATAGACGTCTTTTCAACCAAATAAAAATAATGTTTCAGTCTTTTAAATTAATTACTAACAAAAAAGACATTTGTTAAATAGACACTGATGTCTGTTGGTTTGTTAAATGCACAGGTGTGTAAAGAAGAAAGTGGCAATAATCATTTCAGTTAAAATCTGAAGACTTATTTTATTCATATAGAATAACTCCTCTCGTTAGCCCAACCCCCCGTCCCGGATCGGTTATGGTCAATTACGCAACCGATACCGAATCGTCCTTGTCTGCATCGTGATGCATCGTAGAAACGATTAATTTTGACACCCCTATTCACTACGGCTGCATCGGTTTAAAAATACAGTAAAAACCTTAATGTTGTGAAGTATTTTTATAGTTCAAAATAAATGTTTTCTATTTGAATATATTTTAAAATATAATTTATTCTCTTGATGGCAAAGCTTTTAAATTACATTTGATTGATTTAATAGATCCTTGCTAAATAGAAGTTTTTTCTTAATTTCCCAGCTTTATTTGAGTATGATTGAGATTCTATGATTCTTTTTTTTTTGTTTATATTTTCCTTTTTATTTGAAGGTTTTAGTAATTGTGTGTTTTTATCATTTTTTTTTATTTTGAAATATGTCTATAGGTTTATACATGTTTGTCTTTTTTATCTTTTCAGTTTTAGTTAGTAAATCAAATTTTGAGATTTTTTTTCTTGTTTTATATTTAACCATTTCAATAAATGTAACCATTTTTTATGGTTTTAGATTCAGTTTGGTCAAATATAATAATTCTGCTTAAACACAAAATTAGCTGTTCACACTCTAGGCTGTGATTTGAAATGCTTTAAATACTCACCGTTCTCATCAACGGCGAGGACACTGGCTCCTTTACCCAGCAGCTCCTGTACGACCACCAGTGTGTGTGTGAGAGAAACAGCTCTCCACAATCCTGAGATGAGGAGAACAACGAATGCGAAGAGATACAGATACGGGACTTACGTCTGCAGCGCTGCATTTGTGCCGTTGACGAGGTTTCTATCCGTCACCTTCTCAAGAATTAACAAGGCACTGGTTTCATGCCCCTTCAACACACAAGCAATACAAATAAACTAGATTTGCATTGCCTGATGGAAATACTAGCACACAAGAACTGTAAAAGAGATACTGAGATGTTAGATACTACAGTCAAGCCCAAAATTATTAATACCCCTGGCAAATTCTGAAATAAAGTTACTTTTATTCAACCAGCAAGCTTTTTTTGACTGGAAATGACACAGGCTTTTCCCAAAAGATAATAAGACGATACAAGAGGCATCATTGTGGAAAAAAATATTTCTCAGCTTTTATTTACATTTGAACAAAAAGTGGCATGTCCAAAATTATTCACACCCTTTGTCACATCTATGGGAAAATCCAATGCCAAATAGTCCAAGCTGTTCTAAAGCATCCTAATTACCCTGATTCATTGGGAACAGTTGTTTTAATCAACTCAACAGATGAAAAACAGAAGATCTCTGCTGTCGGTTTGTGGACAGTCATGGCTAAGACAAAGGAGCTCACTGAGGACCTGCGGCTGCGCATTGTGGCTGCTCACAAGTCAGGAAAGGGCTATAAGACCATATCTAAATGTTTTGAAGTTCCAGTGGCTACAGTGTCTTATTAAAAAAGACAACGACCCAAAACACACAGCAAAAGTGGTGAAGAAATGGTTAGCAGACAAAAACATTAACGTTTTGCAGTGGCCCAGCCAGAGTCCTGACTTAAATCCAATTGAGAATCTGTGGAGGGAGCTAAAGATCAGGGTGATGGCAAAGAGACCCTCCAACCTGAAAGAGTTGGAGCTCATTGCTACAGATGAATGGGAAAAAATACCAGTGGAGACATGCAAAAAGCTGGTCAGCAATTATAGGAAGTGTTTGATTGCTGTAATAGCCAATAAAGGCTTTTCTACTGATTATTGAGAAGGGTATGAATATTTTTGGACATGCCACTTTTTGTTCAAATGTAAATAAAAGATGAGTAAAATTTTTTTCCACAATGATGTACATTGTCTTATTATCTTTTGGGAGAAGCCTGTGTCATTTCCGGTCAAAAAAACTTGCTGGTTGAATAAAAGTAACTTTAAGTCAGAATTTGCCAGGGGTATGAATAACTCACTACTGACAAACTCACCATTTTTGAGTTAAAGTCTGAATTAGAAGATATAAACTTGCATTTGCAAGAAAAAAAGTTAGAATTGTGAGATAAAATAAATAAATAAATGTTATGTAAAGATGTTAATAGTAATAGGTTTAAATAATATTTCATTCTGTAACTGTAGGGCTAATACAATACATCCCCTATCAAAGGTCAAGGTCAAAGTCAAAGGTCAAAGTCAACTTTATTGTCAATTTTGCCATATGTGCCAGACATACAGAGAATTGAAATTGCGTTACTCTCAGACCCTAGGTGCATACACATAACATTAAATACAAAAAGTACAATTTTAAAGATGCAAATAAATACAATTATACATATAATATATAGAATATATAGAAATATCGTGCGAAAAGAGCTTATGATTGTAATAAAGTGACATAAAGTGACATAGTCTTTAGAGGTAGTCTGAGGGTAGTAATTGGGTAGTATGAGGTAGTTAGCAGAGCACCAATACTACACAAAGTGACTGGTGCCGGTCGGTGGGGGGTGTGTGTGTGAGTGAGTGTAAGTGTAAGTGCGTGCGTGTTTGTGTGTGTGTGTGTGTGTGTGTGTGTGTCCCAGATCAGGAATATCGTGGGGCAGGAGAAGGGAGTGGGGGCAGAGCCGGGAGAGAGAGAGAGATGTACAGCATATATGAATACTATGTAGACCTATTTTTTAAATCAAATTTATGCTTTAAAAATAGAGTAATCATAGCAATTGTCATCCATAGTTTGTCTGTTTAAACATCTGCTTTTAGCTTCGAATGGCTTCTTTGATGACAATATTCTATAAAAATTATTTGCATTTTGATTTTGACATCAAAAGGCACAAAAATATATATTTTTTCTCTTATTCCATTGATTTTACCCATTGACCTTCACTTGTTACCAGTGTTTTTCTGCAACCACTATGTGAGCACAACTCAATGCACACAGACTGAAGTATTTTAAGTCTTTGGTTCTTTTAATTGTGATGATTTTGGCTCACATTTAACAAAAACCCACCAATCTCAACAAATTCTGAATACTTCGTAAGACCAAAAAATATATATATATTTTTAGTGAATTGTTGGCCTTCTCAAAAGTTTGTTCATTTACTGTATATGTACTCAGCACTCCCTTTGATTTAATTACTGCCTTAGTTTGGTGTGGCATGGAGGTGATCAGTCTGTGGCACTGCTGAGGTGGTATGCAAGCCCAGGTTTCTTTCACAGTGGCCTTCAGCTCATCTGCATGTTTTGGCCTCTTGTTTCTCATTTTCTTCTTGACAATAGCCCATAGATTCTCTCTGGGGTTCAGGTCTGGTGAGTTTGCCGGCCAGTCAAGCACACCAACACCATGGTCATTTAACCAACTTTTGGTGCTTTTGGCAGTGTGGGCAGGTGCCAAATCCTGCTGGAAAATGAAAAAAGCTGGTCAGCAGAAGGAAGCATGAAGTGCCCTAAAATGTCTTGGTAAACGGGTGCAGTGACTTTGGTTTTCAAAAAACACAGTGGACCAACACCAGCAGATGACGTCGCACCCCAAATCATCAAAGAGTGTGGAAACTTAACACTGGACTTCAAGCAACTTGGGCTATGAGCTTCTCCACCCTTCCTCCAGACTCTTGGACCTTGGTTTCCAAATGAAATGCAAATCTTGCTCTCATCTGAAAAGAGGACTTTGGACCACTGGGCAACAGTCCATTTCTTCTTCTCCTTAGCCCAGGTAAGACGCCTCTGACGTTGTCTGTGGTTCAGGAGTGGCTTACCAAGAGGAATACAACAACTGTAGCCAAATTCCTTGACACGTCTGTGTGTGGTGGCTCTTGATGCCTTGAGCCCAGCCTCAGTCCATTCCTTGTGAAGTTCACCCAAATTCTTGAATCGATTTTGCTTGACAAGCCTCTCAAGGCTGCGGTTCTCTCGGTTGGTTGTGCGTCTTTTTCCTTCCACTCAACTTTCTGTTAACATGCTTGGATACAGCACTCTGTGAACATCCAGCTTCTTTAGCAATGAATGTTTGTGGCTTACCCTCCTCGTGAAGGGTGTCAATGTTTGTCTTCAGGACAACTGTTAGATCAGCAGTCTTCCCCATGATTGCGTAGCCTAGTGAACCAAACTGAGAGACCATGTTGAAGGCTCAGGAAACCTTTGCAGGTGTTTTGAGTTGATTAGCTGATTGTCATGTCACCATATTCTAATTTGTCGAGATAGTGAATTGGTGGGTTTTTGTTAAATGTGAGCCAAATCATCACAATTAAAAGAACCAAAGACTTAAACTACTTCAGTCTGTGTGCACTGAATTTGTTTAATACAGGAGTTTCACAATCTGAGTTTAATTACTTAAGTAAATGAACTTTTCCACAACATTCTAATTTATTGAGATGCACCTGTATGTGGGGGAAAAAATGTACCACTAAAACTAAGGATTTTTTATTCACCGAGCAACAGGAGTAATTCATTTAATGCTTAAGCAGCTCTGTTGACATGCTTGTTTGGTCTGTATTTTTGTAGTTTGTTTGGCTGCAGGGCTGCACTGCTGTACAGTAGATGTCAGACTGTCATGTTTGATGTAAATCAGTGTGTGTTTGGTACCTTACTGCAGGCCAGATGCAGGGCTGTGTTTCTGTGAGCGTCCTGTAATGTCAGATCAGCTTTAGCGCTGCTCACCAGCACCTCTGACAAACACAATCACCACCTCACATTAATATCAGCACCAACACACCCAGCTGCTGTCAGACACATCAGACATGATTACAGCAGCTTTCTGAATAACAACACATCCTGCATCACAATAATATAAAAGAAGTAACTATATTGAATGTTGTCTACCAATATGAAAACTAATTGAAATAAAGCTGAAATAAAATATAAAACTAAATATGTGACCCTGGACCACAAAACCAGTTGTAAGTAGCATGGGTATATTTGTAGCATAAGCCAACAATACATTGTATTGGTACGGTTAAAATTATCAATTTTTCTTTTATGGCAAAAATCATTAGGATATTAAGTAAAGATCATGTGCCATTAAGATATTTTGTAAATAACCTACCATGAATATACTGAAACTTATTTTTTGATTAGTAATATGCATTGTTGAGAACTTCATTTAAGCAACTTATGGCGATTTTCTCAATATTTTGATTTTTTTGCACCCTCAGATTACAGATTTTCAATAAGTTGTATCTCGGCCAGATATTGTCCTATCCTAGCTAACTATACATCAATGTTTTTGTGGTTCATCAAAGGTTTTGTGGTCTAGAGTCACATATAATATACTAAAACTGAAACAAAAATGAAATTAAATACAATTAAAGTTAAATAAAAACAAAAGTAATAAAAATGACAAGCACAGAAAAGTACTAAAACTAAATCTTATAAATAAAGCTGAATAGAAATATAAAAAAACGAATAAAAATGGCAAAAAAAACAAAATTACTAAAACTAAAATAATTAAATTAAAGCTAAATAGACCAAAAATTAAAAAAAGCCAAAAACACAAAATTACTAAAACTGAAATAAAAATAAAGTTAATTAGAAATATTAAAAGACAAAACTAATGAAAATGTCAAAAGCACAAAATTACTAAAACTGAAATGAAAATAAAACTAAATAGACATGTGAAACGACAAACCTAAAGCACAAAATTATCAAAATAAAACTGCACTAAAAATAAATAGTAATAGAAAAAATAAAAATGGCAAAAGGACAAAATTACTGAAACTAAAACTTACAAAGCTGAATAGAAATATAAAAAAATTAATAAAAATGGCAAAAAAAACAAAATTACTAAAACTAAAATAATTAAATTAAAGCTAAATAGACCAAAAATAAAAAAGGCAAAAACACAAAATTCTAATTCTGTTACATTGTAACAATTCAACTGCATTTGACAGTTAATAGAACTTTCTTTGCTACTTTGTTACTAATGTTGTTCTGCTGTCTGATCATCTGATAACTGCAGAAATCCACTTCTGCTGTATATGAATAGAGCAGTGTGTCAAGTCAAGTCAAGTCACCTTTATTTATATACCGCCTTTAACAATACAGAATTGTGACAAGGCGGCTGTACAGTATTAAATAGGAAACAGTACATCAACAATGCCAAAGGCAACAGTAAGCACTCACATTTTAGGTAAAGGTAGTTAATCAAAAACAATAAAATAAAATGCAATATTGTGTTAAGAGAAAGTGTCCCCAACTAAGCAAGCCAGAGGCGACAGCGGCAAGGAACCAAAACTCCATCGGTGACAAATGGAGAAAAAAACCTTGGGAGAAACCAGGCTCAGTCGGGGGGCCAGTTCTCCTCTGGCCAAAGTTCCCGTGGTCTTGTGCCGACAGCCGTCTAGGTGACGAGGTCTTCACTGTGGATCCGTCTCTGGGGCTCATCTAGTTGATGTGGACTCCGCTGACATTCAGGGCTGTAGAGGTCATCACTAGGTGCTGATCCACCATCTGGGCTGGGTTCGGACTGGATCCGGGGGACTGCAGTGACCAGTGTGTGTCTCACCGACGGCGTTAGTTTGTCCGTTTTCTGCAGCCATCATGAGCGGTGTTTTTCCCAGCATGTCAATGGAGTTGATGGTGCTGTCGGTGCGAACAAGCACGAGCTTGTGGCGCAGCATCGGTCGGAAGCGACGGAGCGCAAGAAGCACAGCCAACAACTCTAGGCAATTGATATGCCATTGCAGTCGAGGTCCTGTCCAGGAGCCCGAGGCTGCTTGCCCGTTGCTTACAGCACCCCAACACGTGGAGGAGGCATCCGTGTAGACCACAAGATGCCTGGAGACTTGTCCCAGAGGGACTCCGGCCTGAAGAAAGGCCGGGTCTGACCACGGGCTGAACAGGCGGCGACACTGCGGGGAAACGCCAATCCGGAGTGTGCCACGGTGCCATGCCCATCTCGGGACTCGATCGTGTAACCAGCGCTGAAGCGGTCTCATATGAAGAAAGCCCAGCGGCGTCACCGCGGCTGCGGCTGCGATATGCCCCAGGAGCCTCTGAAATGTTTTGAGAGGAACCGCTGTCTTGTGTCTGAATGATTCCAGACACTTCAGCACTGACTGCGTGCGCTCGTTGGTGAGGCGGGCTGTCATGTTGACCGAGTCCAGCTCCACGCTGAGAAAAGAGATTCTCTGCACTGGGGAGAGTTTGCTCTTCTCTCGGTTGACCTGAAGGCCCAGATGGCTGAGGTGCCGGAGCACCAGGTCCCTGTGTTCGCACAACAAAGCTATGAGAAGCCAGTCGTCGAGATAGTTGAGAATGCGAATGCCCATCCGCCAGAGGGGGGACAGGGCAGCTTCCGTGACTTTCGTGAAGACACGGGGAGAGAGGGACAGGCCAAATGGTAGCACTTTGTACTGATACGCTCGACCCTCGAAAGCAAACCGTAGGAAGGGTCTGTGTCGAGGTAGAATCGAGACGTGAAAGTACGCGTCCTTCAGGTCGATGGCTGCGAACCAATCCTGGCGACGAATGCATGTTAGCATGCACTTCGTCGTGAGCATCTTGAACGGCAGCCTGAGAAGGGACCGATTCAGGGCTCGAAGATCCAGGACAGGTCTTAGCCCACCGCTCTTCTTGGGCACGATGAAGTAGGGACTGTAGAACCCTGACTTCATCTCGGCTGGAGGGACAGGCTCGATTGCATCCTTCACCAGTACGACTGCAACCTCCGCACGCAGGACAGCGGCATATGTGTCCGAGTGGACAGTAGTGGATAGAACGCCCCTGTACCTGGGCAGTCGCCTAGCGAACTGAATCGCATAGCCGAGACGTACCGTCCAAATCAACCACTGCGAGGGGCTGGGAAGCTGAAGCCAGGCTCCCAGCCTCTCGCCAGGGGAATCAAGGGAGCGTTGACCGACGTGACCGCGGTGGGGCAGCCTGGGGGGGGAAGGGGAAGGGGACTGATCCCAGAAGGAAGAACGTCCTGGAGAAAAGTCAGACTGCACTGGGCAGCGCTTACCTTCTTCCCTGGTTCCAGCGCTGGCGATATCCAGCTCCGAGTCCGGATCCGAGGAGGCAAGGCGTCGCTCGAGAAGGGAACTCGGGGCCGGGAGCCCAGAGGTGAGGAAATTGACTCTTTCTGTGAGATTGTGGGTACCGTCGACCCGTAGGCTGACGGCAACATTTGAGTACACAGTGGCTCCCGGCCCTCCACCGGGAGTGGGGACGTGGGTGTTGTCGTCCCCCAAAGCGCAATTTCCTCCACCTCTGGGTTGCCCGCGTCAGGGATGCTTCGCAGTTCTCCTGCGGGTGTTCCTGGCCGGTCCCTGGGACGCGGGCGGCGCCGCTCTCCCGCGGCCAGCTCGACGTCGAGCTGCCAATCTGGCGTCGTGGGCCTCGGCAAGGGACGGAGCTGGTTTTCTAGGGGCCGCAGGGGGGCGCCCTCGGCGAACGAGCAGGCGGAGGTTGCGGGCCCGGGGACGTGGTGGCACTGTCGCGGCGGGGCAGGATGTGTTTTA
This sequence comes from Cirrhinus mrigala, assembly GCA_036247105.1. Lineage (NCBI taxonomy): Eukaryota > Metazoa > Chordata > Actinopteri > Cypriniformes > Cyprinidae > Cirrhinus > Cirrhinus mrigala. The sequence goes on from CM070025.1 coordinate 34,461,110, forward strand.
TCGCCTCGGTCTGTCTCTGGACCACCGAGAACTGCTGGGCGAAGTCCTCGGCGGTGTCGCCGAATAGGCCGCCCTGGGAGATGGGAGCGTCGAGAAAGCGTGCTTTGTCGACGTCTGCCATCTGGGCCAGGGTCAGCCATAGGTGTCGTTCCTGGACCACAACTGTGGACATCACATGGCCAAGGGAACGTGCCGTGATCTTCGTCGCCCGGAGGGCGAAGTCGGTTCCTGCATAACCCTTTGGTCAGGGCCACTCTCGTGCAGATGTTTCAACGCCTGGGCTTGGTATACCTGCAGGGTCGCCATGGCGTGTAGGGCAGTGGCAGCCTGTGCAGCGGTGTGGTAAGCCCTGCCCGCGAGAGCGGACAAAAGCTTGCACGCCCTGGAAGGGAGATGTGGCCGATCCCGCCAGGTGGCAGCGCCCCGCGGGCATAAATGCACCATCCGTGAACGCCGCCTCAGCGTGCGGTCGGCCCAGGCACGAGAGGCAGCGTTCATGTCCGTCCAGCGAGGTGAGGAAACTACCACACCCGGAAGCGCACGGCCGGAAAGACATACCGGGAAAATGTCTTCCACAGCCGTGAGAAATTCACTCTTTTGTGATCCCGGTTTGCCCAGGGAGGAACCGCGGCACAACTGTGCACTCAAATGGGGCTGCTCGCTGGTCTGCAATAGGCTTCTCTCTTTGCTGTGAAAACAGCAGCCCGCAGAATCATGCTGGTGGCTGCCAAAAGCTCTTTTAGAATTGTCTCTGTAACACAGTTCGTAGAACGGGAAGAAGGAGGCGGGAACCGGCGAACATTTAAACATTTTAATAATCAAATAAACAAACACAAAAGTACAGCGGCAGCCCCTCACGGACGACTGCCGCACACTAAACGCAAAATAAAGTCCAGGCCTGGTCCTCTCTCGTCTTGCACTGTCGTCGCTCCTCCTTTTATCCTTCCGGAGCTCCTCCGTGGGACTCGAGACCGGTGAGTGGCGCAGGTGTCGCTCATTATCATTATACTCCACTGGCCTCGTTCCGTTCCCACTTTCTCTCGGCCCCGCCCCACTCGTCACAGTCTCTTTTAGTTGGCAGCACGCCAGCGGAGAGAGAGAGAGAACTCGTGCAGGAACTCTTTTTCTGTAGGTTTGTCGGCTCGGTCATAGAGGCTCCGAAGCAAAAATCTGAATGAGTGGTTGCATGCCGCCATCTTATATACCCGTATGTACGGGGGAGTGGCTCGGCATGCAAATACCACTCGCCAATGTTCATTGGCCTTTTGAATAAGGCTCGGAGATGATTGGTCTCTCAGGCGAGTTCCCATATGTAACGTCGTAGTAAACAACTGAAGGGGAACCAGATATACAAGTAGCTGAAAGCAAAAATGCATGGTATTTTGTGAGAAGGTGAGCTAAACAGGCACTATTTTTGAAACCAGCACTGAAACAAGTTTTGGATTTCATTCAGCAAACATGACAACGGCCGGCCTTTTACAGCATCAAATCAGTTTGTTCAGACGGCAGTACGTTTAACATCACAGATGTACCATTATAACAGGCCCAGTGCAGCGGTGTATAACCACAGTTGTCCTTGAGGACGAGGATGGTCTTCGGGGTTTTTAAAAGGGCCCTCAGAACCCCCACATGACCGCAGGCAGCCGCCAGGTGCATAGGAGAGCGCCCTCTACTGTCCTGAACCAGCAAACTGGAGCCATGCTGCAACAGCCCCTCCACACACGCCTGGTGACCCATCACTGCCTGTGACACACACAAACAAAGTGACATACACACACCAACACAAAGAAGCACTTAGTTTAAAAGTAGTGCTTTAGATTCTGTAAAGGTCTGTTGAGAGTCTGTGTGGCATAAAATGGATTATCACATTATATGTCGCATAATATGGATTAATCGATGCCACTTAAAGGGGTCCTATTATGCTTTTTGTAAGATTCTATATCATCCTGTGTCCCTGGTAATATGTGTCTTAACATTGTAACTTGTGTTCTCTATTATGTTTGGAATGTAGCCAAAGATGTAATGGCAAATCATGGGACTGTCTGGACTGTCTGGTTTCCTTTTAAGGACACTTTGTACCCTATTCATCTTTTGCTGACAGTCAAATATTTCACTTCCCTATATTTTACTATATAAACTGATGCACCCTCCTCAATAAACCAGCCTCGAATGAAATGCACTACTGCTGTGTTTGTCATTCTTGGTTCCGGGGTCCTCGTACCTGTGCTGTGTGGCTCAACTCAGATCGAATCTTAATTCTCGGCGTTTATAGAATATAGTTTATTCTAACACTTTTTCACTTTTTGAATTTTAGCCAGTGTGGTGGGTATGTTTGGGCATAAAAAACATCTACAAAGTTACAAATCTCAAAGTCCACTCCAAAGGGAGATATTTAGTTTTTAAAAAATCCCTTTTCAAGTACTACAACGAACGGCTCCTTTGGACTACAGCATTTGTTTTCCGGATGCTATGATGTCACACGGTCCATTAGAATATCGTTCAAATAAATACCGCCTACGGAAATTCAAAAAATTGGTAGGTGGGGACTGGGGAGGGATGAGGTGGGGGATTGGCCTAAATTTAGCAATGTGGCATGGACCGCAGCTTCTGGGATGCTTCAGCAAGCCATGGGGCGGCTTGTATAAACGCAACCATTGACTAAAGGTGCGTTCACACAAGACGCAAATGACGCGTTAAGCGCGAGTGATTTACATGTTAAGTCAATGCAAAGACACGATAGACCTTCCTGAGGCACGAGAATGAAGTGGTGCGAATTACACGATTTGCACGAATTGAGCGTTTCGGGCATTTTAATGTTGAAATCCGAACTTTTGCGAATATTCGCGCCACATTAACCAACTAGGAGCTTGCTCTAGTAGTGATGTGATTAAGATGCAGCGAGGGACAAATGGAGACAATGAAGGACAAAATCATTGTCACTGTATGTGTATACTCGGAGCTGTACGATACATCTTCATACTTTTATAGAAAGGAATATAAAGGATCTTGCTTAGAAGAGAGTGAGTGAGGAGGTCGGACAATCTGGTAAGTTGTAAAAAAACACTCTTTACTCAATTTGAGCTACATATATATACACATTGAGACTACAAGCAAGCTAAAGCCGGCAAATTAAGTGAAAAGTGAAAGTGAAAGTCGTGAAGTATTGTCAAGTATGGTGACCCATACTCGAAATTGGTCCTCTGCATTTAACCCATCCAAGTGCACACACACAGAAGTGAGAAGTGAACACACACACTGTGAACACACACCAGAGCAGTGGGCAGCCATTGCTCCAGCACCCGGGATTCAGTACCTTGCTCAAGGGCACTTCAGTCGTGGTATTGAAGGTGGAAAGAGCGCTGTTCATTCACAATCCCCACCTTCGATTCCTGCCGGAAGCCCAACACTCTCACCATTAGGCCATGGCTGCCCCCATTGAGCTTATTCGCCGTATTTTACAGCTACTTTCCCGCTAACGAGTGGCAGAAGCCCCTTCCATGATGCGTCTGGTGTAAACAACACATTGAGTGTCCACAAACTGCTCCGTGTAGCCGCATTGGAGCTGCGCCATTGACGTGTGTGGTATAGAGGGTCGAAACAAATGCGGAGCCGTGGCTGATGTAAACACAAGCATTGACTAGAGTGAGGATCATCGGTTGCCGCACTGTAGACGTGTGCAGTGTGTGGTAAGAGATTTATTCATCATACAGTGGTCTTATGCTTCACTAGTCGTATGCTGGAGCTAAATATTAAAGGGGTCATCGGATGCCCATTTTCCACAAGTTCATATGATTCTTTAGGGTCTTAATGAAAAGTCTATAATATACTTTGATTAAAAATTCTCAACAGTAGTGTAAAAAAACAGCCTTTTACCTTGTCATAATCAGCTCTGCAAAAACTCAGCTTGTTTTAAGACATGGCCTCTTTAAATGCCAACGAGCTCTGCTCGCCCCGCCCCTCTCTAGGATTACGAGACATATATTGTTTACTTTAGCCACGTTTAGCGGTGAAACTTGCTTATAAGCGCATTATTAAGAAAGGCCATTCACAAAGATGCATAAAAAATCTTTATACTCACTTCTGCTGTGGGTGAAGCTGCATCAGGAATGATTCGCATGAACACAGAGGCATATGTAGACCGGATCGCGCTTTCCTTTTAAAAGTGAAAGTAACATTTTCCTCTGCATCTTCAGTAAATGACGACGGCTGTGTTCAGTATTACATCCGACAACAGAACACCTCAATCGGTCAATTAGAGTCTGCTTCTGCACCTGAGTCACACAATGACGATCGTTTTGGGACTGTTTCAGCTCGGTGAGGGCGGGGCTAAGGTAAGACGCTCATGTCAATCAAATGTATTTCATCACAACAACAAGAAGCTGAGAATGAACTGATTTTAAAAAGGGGATATTACTTTTAAAGATTAAAAAAATACCAGTGGATGGATTTTTATCATTGTAGGGTGGTTGTGTACACAAACTGCCAACACACATTAATGTTCAAACAACTTGGAAAAGTTAGTTTTGCACCCGATGAGCCCTTTAAATAGTTAGTACAATAATGATAATGTCATCTATCGGCGATCTCGCAGGCTCACGATAGGACCTGTAGTGTGTTATTTACTCACCCTCAATGCATCCTAGGTGTATATGACTTCCTTCTTTCAGACAAATGCAATCAAAGTTATATTAAAAATAATCCTGGCACTCCCAAGCTTTAGAAGGGCATAGACTGAATGGCAAAGACAAGTGTTTCACTCCATCAGTCTAAAACAAGATGATCCATAATAAAAAGTGCCTCACATGGCTCCGGGGGGGGGGTCAGTAAAAGCCTTGTTTATCGATCCAAATTCTTTTTGTAAGAAAAATATCCATATTTAAAACATAAGACTCTCTTTAATCTAGCTTGCTCAGTTGTACATGGCATTTGTTGCTTTGGTAAGGACTGAAACGCCGTCTAAGCTGTTCGCCAATCACAACGCAGTGGGACTGCTAACCAATCACAACACATTTCGTTTTTCGGAAGGCGGGCCTTCATCAAACCCGGAGCTAATCGAGCCATTTGTGCCAGCCTGGGGAGAAAGCTATTGTAATAATGTAAATCATCTGAAAAACAATCCGTTTCGTGAACCACCAAGCATTAGAGCATGTTCTAGTGCAGTCTTTACAAATAAAGAATTGTAAAAGAGGATAACAGGATCCCTTTAACTATTGAAGCCATTCCTTAAAACACTGAAGTACAGAACAGTCTCATTTAAAAAGAGATAAATGGAGAATAAACTGAAGCTGAGTATGAAGACAGATGAAGGCATGTCTGTGTGTGACTGACCCCACGGTGGAGGGCCGTCCTGCCCCATTTATCTCTGGCCTCCACACTGGCTCCTTTACTCAACAGAAGATAAACGCAATCTGTGTGACCACCCAGAACCGCCAACATCAGAGGAGTCCCGACGACACACACATGCATGATCAGATCAACAATGGCACAATCATTTAACCATATATCTGAGATACTGCAGTCCTGTAACTCACTGTCCCTTCCCATCACGTATGTTCACAGCCGTCTGCTGGTCGGCGTTGTGGATGAGCAGACGCAGACACTCGAGTGACCGTTCATGGCTGAAGATGGACAGACACAAAAATACACAATAAAATCATCTAATTTGTTCTCACATATCTCTCATAACCACCTACCATCAAGTCTGGCTATGCAAGATAAGCATTATAAAAACAGTGTATTTTGAATTAAAATCTGACCATTTAGACAGAAGGACACCATATGACTGACCAAACACAGTTTGTATTTTTGCACAATATTTATACACAGGTAAATGTGAAATTGCATATACACCACTGTTCAACAGTTTAAAGAAGTTCACTTCCAGAACAAAAATATACAGATAATATACTCACCCCCTTGTCATTCAAGATGTTCATGTCTTACTTTTTTCACTAGTAAAGAAATTATGTTTTTTGAGGAAAACATTTCAGGATTTTTCTCTATATAGTGGACTTTCTCTATATAGTGGTGCTCCAAGTTTCAAACAATCCCAAATGTGACTATAAACGATCCCAGCCGAGGAAGAAGGGTGTTATCTAACAAAACTATCAGTTATTTTTTTAAAAAATGCAAATAAAAAATACTTACATACCTTTTTAAATTCAAACACTTGTCTTGCTCTGTCTGAACTCTGTTTTTTCAGGTTCAAGACAGTTAAGGTATGTCGAAAAACTCCCACATCATTTTCTCCCTCAAATTCGAAATCATGCACATAACAGAGAGAGTTCTATTAGATAAGACCCTTCTTCCCCGACTGGGATTGTTTAGAGCTCTTTGAAGCTGCATTTAAACTGCATTTTGGAAGTTCAAACTCGGGACACGATAGAAGTCCACTATATGGAGAAAAACCCTGAAATGTTCAAAAAAGTTCCCACAAAAAACAGTTCCCACAAAAAAATAACTGATAATAATCAGAAATGTTTCTTGAGCAGCAAATCGGCACATTAGAATGATTTCTGAAGGATCATGTGACACTGAAGACTGGAGTAATGATGCTGAAAATTCAGCTTTGATCACAGAAATAAACTACATTTTACAAAACATTTACATAGAAAACAGTTCTTTAAAACTGTAACAATATTTCACAATATACAGTAGAGGTCAATAAGTATTTGATCACCCTGTGATTTTGCAAGTTCTCTTACTTAGAAATCATGGCGGGGTCTACAATTTTCAGCATAGGTGCATTTAATTAAAATGTAAAATAATTAACATTTTGCAGATTCTGCAAGGGGTATGTAAACTACTTCAGCATATATTTTAGGTTCTTTAATTGGTTGTTTTTTCTTCAATTTTCATATTAAATGGCTCCATTTAATGACTTTCAAAAGTGAAAACATTATAAAAACATGAGAATACAGAATATGAGTCTTAATTGTTATAATACAAAAATCATTATGATCCAAATTATATTTTAAAGAAATTAATTTTTTATTCAACAAGAATGTATTAAATTAATCAAAAATACAATAAAGACATTTATAATGTTACAAAACATTTCTATTTTTGATAAATGCTGTTCTTTCAACTTTCTATTAATTTGTGAATCCTGAAAATTAAAATGCATCACAGTTTCCACAAAAATATGAAGCAGCTCAACTGTTTTCAACATTGAAAATAATCAGAAATGTTTCTTGAGCAGCAAATCAGTATATTAGAATGATTTCTGAAGGAAGTCTGAAGACTGCAGTAATGATGCTAAAAATTCAGCTTTGATCACAGACATAAATTACATTTTACAATATATTAAAAATAAAACACTAATTTTAAATTGTAATAATATTTCACATTTTTTAGTGTTTTATTTTTAATCATATAAATGCAGCCTTGGTGAGAAAAAGAGACTTCTTCTAAACATTAATGAAATTTTACCAAGCCCAACTTTCAAACACTTTTGATTTTCAGGTTTTTTTAGGTTTGTAACTCACCTCCCAAATCTGTCTTTCCTATTAAAGTCTGCACCCGTGTTGAGCAACAGATTTAAACACTCCAGATTCTTAGAGAAAAGAAAAAGAGACAGTCAGATGATCAGGACAACAGATCATCCAGGCCACATGGGGCGCTGAAGACCAATCAGAGAGCAGCAGTCCTGTGACTCACCCTCCTGCAGCGGCCGCATGCAAACACGACCTGCCAAAGTCATCTGCCGTGTCAACGTCAAAACCTGAACCAACAGATATCCATTATCAAGACCAGTTGAAAGCCAAAGGCACTTTACTGAGTCAGGGAAAATAAGTGTCATGCACAGCAATCAATTTTATCTGCTGTTAAAACATCATAAATCTTCACAATAAATACGATTCACCTGAGGAGAGCAGCAAAATCCGCTCTGAAAATCCGCTCAGAGCCGCCAGGTGCAATAGGAATATTCCATGGATGCCCCGCCTACATAGGCGGAGTCACGGTCACATGATCAATTTGAGCTCATTAATTATTCCTAAGTTTAAAAACACATCTTGTCACCAGTGTTGCCAACTTAGCAATTTTGTTGCTAGATTTAGCAACTTTTCATACTACCCTAGCAACTTTTTTTTTCAAAAAGCACCTAGCAACAAATTTAGCAATTTTTAACATTCATTTGGCTACTTTTAGCAATTTTTAAAAAGTGACTCAAAAGAGCAGTGGCTGCAGGCTTCACTCAGTAGAGTGCGGGTGTGGGGCTACATAAGGTCTAAATAGCCAGGCACAGCTGCAGCAGCAAAATTTGTTGGCTGAGTGCAACAGCAGTAGCACACATTTCACATTTTTAAGTGAATTAATTAAGAGTAACCACAGTTAAAATTTAGTTACTGTAGCTGCTCATTAATTTTGAACTGAACATGTCTCAATCGAAATTGTACAGCCAGAAATACAGAAAAGAGTGGGAGTCTATACCTGAATTTAAAGGATGGCTGAAGCCAGTACCTGGGGATGACTGCCGAGCATACTGTGCATACTGCAAATCAGATATGCTTGCAAAAATGTATGACATTAGAAAACATTGTGCTACAGCAAAGCATATAAATAAATCAAAACCATATAACCCTGCAAAGCAGTCTACATTACCACAGCTAGTTAGGAAAGTGGATAACTGCAAAAGTGCAGAAGCTACTATGGCAATGGCCATTGTGGAACACTGTTCAGTGCTAGCATGTGACCATTTAGGTATGGCTTGCAAAGCTGCCTTTTCAGATTCTGTGGCAGCAACAAACTTCCACATGCATCGCACCAAATGCACAGAAATGATTAAGGGAGTATTGGCTCCTTATTTTCTGAAAATGATAACATCAGATGTGGGGGATGAGAAGTTCAGTCTGCTTTTGGATGAGTCGACTGATGTCAGAGTCGCAAAATACCTGGGTGTGGTGATTCGGTATTTTAGTGCTAAAAAAAAGAACACTTGTGTCCACATTTCTTGGGCTGGTTGAATTGGAGGCAGGTGATGCCAAATCAATAGCGAAGGCAATAGTTGAGTTTCTCGAAAAGTGTAATCTTAAAAAAGAGAATCTTCAGGGTATTGGCACTGATAATGCCTCTGTGATGACTGGGGTGCACAATGGAGTCCACAAGATTTTAAAAGAGGAATGTTCTTTGCCCAATTTGATACTCATTCGCTGTGTGTGCCATTCTTTACAATTGGCTGTCAGTGCAGCATCCAAAGAAACCATCCCAAGATGTGTTGAATACTTGATCAGGAAACATACAACTGGTTTTCGATTTCCCCAAAACGACGAGAGGCATACAAAGCAGTGTATGCCACCATTAATTGTGGTCAGAAACCCCTGCAGATCACCAAAGTGTGTGCCACACGTTGGCTATCGATTGAGCCTGCAGTAACTCGTATATTGGACCAATGGGAAGAACTTAAACTCCACTTTGAGTTTACCAAGAGCAGTGAGCATTGCTACATGGCAGATGTGCTCCATGCCATGTACATGGACAAGAGCAACTATGTGTATCTCACATTCTTAAAATCAATCCTGTCTGACGTACAAGTTGCAGTGAAGTCATTTGAGGGTGAACATACAGATCCTGTCAAGCTTTTGGACAATCTGGTTAACCTCTTATTATGCAGCAGAGTAGTCAACCCTATGGCAAAGATTGATGTTCTGAAGGATGCCATTGATGGTCATCTTAGTCCAGCACCATATCTTGGGTACCTTTTTGAAGCATTCAGAGATGATGCATCAATTATGTCATTGCTCTAAGCAAGGAACTGCAAGCAAGGCTCCCAGACAATCTCGAAATCTTACGAAACATGGCTCTGTTCAGTGTTAAGGAAACACTGAAGCACAATAAAAGCAACACTGAAATTATAAATGTAGCTGAGCTACTGGGGTACCAGCCCCAGACAATTGACAAAATTGTTTCCCAATGGAGAAACATATATTTGATGAGGTGGGAATCAACTGAAAATACCATTGAGTTCTGGAGTGAAGTATATAACTACACAGATGCTTCTGGGTCAAAATCATTTGAAGAACTTTGCAAAGCGGCACTGGCTGCCCTCTCACTGCCACACTCAAATGCAGAGGTTGAACGGCTGTTCAGCCAAATGAGTGTGGTCAAGTCAAAGTTAAGAAACAGACTGTCACTGCACACTCTTAATTCCATACTCCTTGTGCTTTATGGACTGAAGCTGGCTGGTGAAACTTGTTACCAGCATAAGCTACCCTATGACATACTACAACAGTTTGGCACCACTGCAGCATACAGTTTTAAAGCTACACCATCCTCTTCTGCTGATACCAGCTCAGTGACAAAGCAGCTGGACAGTGAAGATGAAGATGATTTACTTGCTAATCTGTGAATCATCGAAATGGAAATCAAAGAATGCCAGAGGAAACACTGTACAGCTAACCAGCCAAGAAGAACCACCTTCCTGAGAGATGCCTAGCAACACACACATATCACATTCAAGTTAAATTGCTAGCTCAGATTGTTTTTCATAACTGTTAATTTACTGATATTTGTTAACATGTATAATTGTTGGTAATTTAGGTAGCAATAAATTCCAATAGTGCTATAAAATTGTTGTCACTTTCACAAATGTGTTAATTTCACAAGTTAAAAAGAGTAAGTACACAAGCTGTGATTGTTTAAAAGAATGTAACTGTTCATTATCAGTGTTATATTTAAAAATAAAAAATTCTTATCAAAAAGTGTTTGTATTACTTTTACAAATAGTCAACTATATTTTTCATGCAAATCTAAATGGACATATTTCAAATAATGTTTTTGCTGAGATGGCCAGTCAATTTGAGAAAACATTAATTATTTTGTATCCTACATAAAGATGTAGTTTTGAGTTGCGATTACGCAATGACTTCATCACGCAAAGTAATATGTTAATAAGAACCTATTTATTGTGCATCTGGATGTAATGTTTTAATATAATATAATACACGGCGCCTCAGAGAGTAGAGACATGACGGGCTTACGCTTGTCAGATACTACGTGATGACGTCACTGATATGCAAATTAGTGCGTGACGTCATCTGGCAACATTTAGCTACTTTTCGGGCAGGCTTTATCTACTTTTCATTGGAAATAGTTGCCAACACTGAGTTCACGGAATATTGTTGGTGTTGTTATCATTGTGATTATTAGTGTTTCCTAGTTTCCTTGTTCATAGTTCCCTGTGTTTAGTTCTCTCGCCTGGCCATCTCGTCTCGTCTGTCTCGCCGCCTGCCTTCTGACCCTTGCTCGTCTTACGGACTGTTCCCCTCGCTTTGCCCCTTTATGGATTATGTTCGCCGCTGATTGACCCACGCCTGCCTAACGGACTACTCTTGTGCATCGCCTCCAACATACCTGTTTGCTACTGTTCTGACCCTGCCTGTTCGACTATGTCCGTGTCTCGTTCTGTTAATAAAAGCTCGCCTTTCGCTTCTCACTCAACGTTACACTTAAGTAGCACGGGTATATTTGTAGCAACAGCCAAAAATACATTGTGTGGGTCAAAATGATCTTTTATGCCAAAAGTCATCAGGATATTAAATAAAGCTTGTGTTTCATGAAGATATTTAGTAAATTTCGTACCATAAATATATCAAGCTTAATTTTTTGATTAGTAATATGCATTGCTAAGAACTTTATTTGGACAACTTTAAAGGCGATTTTATAGTTGTATCTCGGCCTAACAAACCATACATTAATGGAAAGCTTATTTATTTAGCTTTTAGATGATGTGCATGTGGTTCTTATGACCTCATTTTAATCAGTAAACAACATTTCTACATTTTGTAATTAATTGAGGATCAATTAAAATTAACTACAGAATGTGGAGGTAAAGCTGAATTTTCAGCATCATTACTCCGGTCTTCAGTGTCACATGATCCTTCAAAAATCATTCTAATATGCTGATTTATTATTAATGTTGCAAACAGTTGTGTTGCTTAATATTTTTTTGGAACCTGTGACTTTTTTTTGTTTCTTTGTTTTGTTTCTTTAAACAATAAAAGGTTAAAAAGAACAGCATTTATTTAAACAATTACCAGCAACTTTTTGGGCCTGGTTACGTGGCTATTTCTGTAAGGTGGTGAGAATGAAGTCCCTGGCTTATATCCGATGATAAATATTGTATATCCCTGCGATATCAAACATGCTGTAGATTTGATGAAAGTCTGATCCATTAGAAAAGATATAGCAACCCGATTCAGATCAGTCTGAAGGCCTGACCCGAGCTTGGTGGTTGTAGCTTGAAAACTAGGAGAAAGTAGGAGATTTACTTTATTTTCAGAAAATATGAAATGTTGCCTTGAACTGAAATAAGCTTTTCATCTAATACAGTACTTGTCAAAAGTTGGAAAACATGATTTTTTTAATGTTTTTAAGTGTCTTCTGCCACCCATGGCTACATTTGTTAATGATTTCTGAAGGATGATGTGACACTGAAGAGTAATGATGTGGAAAATTCAGCTTTGATCACAGCAATCAATTACATTTTAACATATATTCCAAAAAAAAAAAAGGTTATTTTAATTTGTAATACTCTTACACAATATTACTGTTTTAAGTCTATTTTTGAGCATACTGTAAATGCAGCCATGGTGCTGTATTTATATTATTATTTCAGGTTTATTTCAGGTTATCAAATGAACGATAATAATGAAAAGCACCAGATGATATGTGAGAACACCAGATGCCATTTCACAGGTCAAAATGTGTGAAAGGAATGTAACACTCAAAATGATATCTGTCGATGTGGTTTCTCAGAAAGAGTGACCTGCATGAGTTTAGATGTGTGAGTGTGTGGGTGTATGAGGTTTAAAAACATTGTTTCTGCTGCAAAATGATCTATGCATGTTAAAGAGCAGCATTTAAGTCCATGCAAAGACAAATTCTCGTTTGAAGGAAAGATGAGGCTTTTTACCGTGAACGTCTCTGTGCTGTTGCTGGTTCTGGGTTTTGCATGCATCTCATCTGAACTTGTAGACAAATTCAGTAAATGTGGTGACTTTTTTTTTTTTTTTCTGTCAAAAGCCTCCAGCTCAAAGAGCCTGGAGGAGCCTGACATACAGTCATTATACACATAATGACTGTATGTAATTTTAACATACAACCAGAGAGAACAGCCTTCTTCAGTCAGAGCAGAATGAGAACATACAATGCAAAACCACAGCTTTGCATCAGCATTTCATCTGTCTGTATAATGAGATATTTGTCACAGCGATTCTGCGTATAGCTCTTATATCATCATATCTTGATAACTAAGAAAAAAGAAAAATAAATATTGTAGAAAATACTTTTTTCTTTAATAAAGCTTGCAATTGCAAATACTGGCACATGGGACTCATCTCACTGACTTATTGCATGTGTGTGCACAATTATACACTTACCTATATAAGTGATAAATAAAGTTCATATATAACACATGGGGAGTTGACATAAATCTATAAACAGTCTATAAACCAAGAAGCACGGGTATATTTGTAGCTATGGGCAAAAATACATAGTATAGGTCAAAATGATACATTTTTCTTTTATGCCAAAAATCATTAGGATATTAAGTAAAGATCATGTTCCATTAAGATATTTTGTACATTTCCTACCGTAAACATATCAAAAAGTAATTTTTAATTAGTAATATGCATTGCTAAGAACTTCATTTGGACAACTTTAAAGGCGATTATCTCAATGTTTAGATTTTTTTGCACCCTAACAAACCATACATCAATGGAAAGCTTATTTATTCAGGCTCAAATCTCAGTTTTAAAAAATTGATCCTTATGACCAGGGTCACATATTTGGTTTTTACGACCTCATTTTAATCAGTAAACAACACTGATATTTATACATTTTTAAATTAATTGAGGATCAATTAAAATTAACTATAGAATACAAAAATGATTCAAAAGTTTATAAAATGGAAGTCAAACTAGTAACCAAATACATAAATACACAAAAATCTTCATACTGAAATAAAGTAGTTCAAGCAGGTCACACGTCAACCACAATTGGTCCCACATAGTGTGAAAGCTGATAATGACAAATGTGTTATTAAAAAAAAAAAAAAAAAAAAAAACACTGATGAAACTCTCTCATAGTTTTAAAACAATTATACTTTTTTTACACACACACACACATCTTATTTGATGGTATTTTGAGTCATTTAACAAAACATGGCCCATTTTAGCTGACTTCACCCTACATAAAGTTTAGCCCACCCCCTGGCTGTATGTGTATTTTGAGTACATATTTAGTATTTTATATATTTTGTATGTGTTTTATGTTTTCATGTAGTTTTTTTTTTAAAGTTCATTATTGTAGTCCTAACTGTACTTTGATTGTTTATTGACGATAAAAAAAAAAAAAAAACACATAAACTGTCTCACTCTCTGGTAAATGCGAGTCTTGTCAGTCTTTTATAAGGCACAGATATTTTTATCATCACATTATTATTATTTAGTTTGATAAAGTAGCCGCACTCAATTATATCTGAATATCGTGTTTCAACATTGGCTTCCTCCATTTCTTTTCAAATGGGTGTATAAAACAACTATTAATTTCTCTTCTGATAAATTCAATCTTATGATTGAACGTCAGCTCATATTTCTTGTATTTTCTTTAGTAAAGTTAAAAAAACTCACCCGTTTTATTCATTCTGACGTCTTGCTTCATGTTTTGGTTTAACCAGTCCACGTGATCAGTCACCTGTTACATCAGGAACAAAATAGTTACCTAGTTACATAGACAAAAAAAGTTATCTAATTAAAAGAAAAAAAAAAAAAGTTATACTATCTAATGACCAAAGCCGAATTTTGAAATATCTAAAGTTATATTTATGATGTACTTTATGCCATAGTCATTTTTTTTAAATGGTTTTAAAGGTTTCTTCGAGTTTTTGACGCAATAGTAAAGAGTTAATTAATGGCGCCCTCCAGTGTTGATTAAAGAAATAACATTTTAGAAGTTTTTGTGACTCTGATGGAATAAGAACATGATTAATTCAGTTATTTTGGAAAATTTCTGTCAGACAGACGGATGGATGGATAGCAGTGTTGAGGAGTAACTAGTTACATGTAACGGAATTACGTAATTTAATTACAAAATAAATGTAATTGTAATTAGTTACAGTTACTGAGAAAAAATATGTAATTAAATTACAGTTACTTCTGAGAATGCCAGTGATTACAAAGGGGATTACATCTGAATTTTTTTACACACTCACTTACCTGTTTTTTTTTACCCCACTTACAGATTTAATTGACTTCTTTCATAAATTTCATTGACTGCTTTAAAATGAGACACCAATGTTTCAGGAGTTTTGGACACAGAATAGGACACATCCTTATTCGATAACTGTTTTATTTCCTATTTGGGTTTATGCATAAACTTTATTTTTTAAGATTGTTTTTCTCAGGCATTGTTAGATGCTAGTGTTTTCTGTCAAAACTATGCAAACATTTGATTTTTAAAACAGTATCATAGCTATTAAACTATTTCTTGTTATGATGTTATTTATGTTATGATCTTGTTTTGACATATAGCACAACTGCGCTCACGGTGACCCGAGTTCGATTCCCGTCTCGAGGTCCTTTGCCGATCCCGCTCCCCTCTCTCCTCCCAGCTCTTTCCTGTCATCTCTCTACTGTCCTATCACAATAAAAGGCATAAAAAGCCCAAAAATATAAGTAAAAAAAAAAAAAAAAAAAAAAGTCATCTGAATTTGTGGTGGCTGTGTAAATTAAATTATTACACAGCTCTGACTCTTTCGGGGCAACTTAAGTCAGTGCTATATGCTTGATAATTTTTCTTGGCGGAAGCTTTGCGTTTGGTTAGCTAATAAAATATTAAAGCTTAATTCAGTATTATGTAGACAATTTCTTAATTCTGCCATCCTGGTATCGTGGACTTGCTCTATTGTTTTATAAAAACGCAGCTGCTGCCATTTATTTATTTTTATTTTTTGTACATTGTAATGGATTATAAGATAACTAACAAACTAGTACTACTACTTAATTATTTATGTGGTGAAATGTTGTGTAAGAAAAGTGGTTTGACTGCACTGTATCCATAAAATGTCTAGTTTGAACTTGCCGTTTGCTAGCAACTGATTTCTTCATGGAAGCTTTGTGTTCAAATAACTCAGACCAGTGTTTTGTGTCTAATAATTTTGACACGAAACATCTAAATAATCTATCAAGCAGCTGTGTAATAAGTGAGATAATGTACACTCAGCTAGTCGTTATCGCAAAATAAAGATGTATATTATTCCTTACTTATTATAATCTTAATTCAAGTGATAAAGGATTTTGAAAGTCTGACAGTAATCAGTGTTAAGTGCTACTGTAACTCTGCCTGGTTTAAATGTTTCAAAATGATTAACAGTTGAAAATATTAGAAATTTAGAAAAGTAATCAAAAAGTAATTAAAAGTAATGTTACATTAATAAAGTAATTGAAAAGTTACACTACTTATTACATTTTAAATCAAGTAACTTGTAATCTGTAACCTATTACATTTCCAAAGTAACCTTCCCAACACTGATGGATAGGCATATG
Organism: Cirrhinus mrigala; assembly: GCA_036247105.1. NCBI lineage: Eukaryota > Metazoa > Chordata > Actinopteri > Cypriniformes > Cyprinidae > Cirrhinus > Cirrhinus mrigala. The sequence goes on from CM070025.1 coordinate 34,477,654, forward strand.
CTTTTTATTTTAGTATTCAAACATCAGCCTTTGATGAAATGTTGAACTACTTCAACTTTAACTGGTCAAACAGTTGTGTATTCGTTGTTTGAAGAGGAGTGAGAAAAATAAAACTCCTGGTGTCTTAACTTAGTATTGGCTTAATCAAAATAAATAAATAAATAAAATATGCACAGTTTTCAAATGTACAAATTTTGTCCTGTAACAATCTTGTGAATTTTGACATTAATTTGATTTTATAAGCACAGCTAAAATTGTTGCATTTATTTAAATTTTCTGATCAGACAGCATTCATTCATTCATTCATACATAGACAGTAAATGACTCTGAATAGGGCAGTGAGTTGGAGTTAATTTTATTAGTGTTATACTGAGTAAAGCTGCTCAAAATGAATGTTTTAGAAGCAAAATGCAAACACTCTACTCCTTTAGAGTCCTTTTCAGTCTATTAAAATGACCGTGACATTCGACTTAACTTTGTTAAAGAAAAATAAGAAAATATAATTGACAGTACATTTAGGCACACCGCTGACACATACTATACATCAATATGCACAGTTCATGTTCATAGATTCATACGTACGGCGATTCAGAAGACAAAATCAAATCTGAAGATCAGAAACAACTGTATCGACCATTTGGTGGATTTAAAGGGGAAGTTGCTCCTGTGCGACTCGACCAATCACAGCAGAGTTCAGCTTCTCGGTGCCAGCCAATCACAGTAGAGAAAGACCACGAACAGGCAAATCACACTTGTAAAACTGCTGGTCAATCACAGCAAACAGACACAAAACGAGCAACTCAATCTTCAAAACCCTTTAATCAAGTGCTATTTTTATTTTTATTAAAACACAAACTTGGTTCTCATCTATTGGCATTAATTTCAGCTGATCTGAACCAGGTCTAAAAGCGAAATCTTATAGGAAAGAACATGTATACAGGTAATATTTCACTCCAAAATCAATGATATGTTTGCATAGGCAATGAAATAAAAACACTTTTTTCCATGATTTTTCCAATTTTCATTACAAAAAAAAACTAATTAATTTTGTGTCAAAAACATTAAGTTTACATAATAATTATGATTAAAATTATTTTTAATCATCTAAATAACATTATTATATACACAACAATATTATAATAATTATGTAAAATATTAAATACATTTTTATAATTTATAATTATAATTATTTAAAAATATTTCAATTTATTTTTAATTGATTATACTTGATTTTTGAATTGAATTGATTTTTTTTACATTACAGCAATGATAACTCAGGAAAAAATGTGCTTAATCATCATTAAAAAAATAATAATAATAATAATAATAATTTGGGGTGAAATATGACCCATGCATGTTCTTGTAAAGTGTAGATCTGTCATAAACGTGACTAGAGAGTGTTTAACAGTAAGAAAGTGTGTTTAAGATCCTTGTGCTCAAACGCCAGATGACCTCTGACCTCGGCAGCGTCTTTCGTGTCTTTGCACATTTTGATCATCCGTTCACCTACAGTGTGCTTTCACTCATTTCCTAAAAGCAAACGCACCAAAATCCATTGTGAAAACGGCAGGAGTGACGAAAAGTTAAAAACAACAACAAAAAAAACATCCCCAACACAAGCATAAAAGCCAGACTTATAAAACAAGTCCTTTAAAATAAGCCATTTACAACAACGGAATGTTTCTGTGGTTTCAAATTGGCTTCTGAAATTCTTCACTCGAATATACTTGAAAACTATCCCATATACGATTATTATAGAACATGCAGTAAAGAAACATATTGCACAAAAAACGAATTACATATTCTCTGATTGAAAAAAATCGAATTCGGACAGTCGAGATCTCCTTTGTGCGCGTCCGTGTGAAAGCTACGTCTAAACACGCGTCTCTTGGTCTTGTGTTTAAGGCTGAATCTATATCTCGCGCTGAAACAGTCTTCGGCATCAGACGGTTGCAGTTTAGTGCTACACTTGCTATTCTAAAATAAAGTACTTTTAAAAAAAAAAAAAAAAAAAAAAAACACACATGAACATGACCCTCGACTGGATTGAGTTATAAAAACAGAACGCACACAAACATCGACACGTACATTCGTTAAAGCATATCTCCGTATGCGATGAGCTCCACGTAGCCGCCTGAGACGGTCATGCAAATATACGCTTGAATTCCATCTCTGTCCGCTTTGATATGTTTGAGGGCTAGTTTGAGGAATAGTTCAACCAAAAATTCATTTGTTGAAAATATGCTCAAACCTAAGCCATCCAAGATGTAGTTGAGTTTGTTTCTTGATCAGATTTAGAGAAATGTAGCATCACATTACTTGCTCACCAATAGATGTGAATGGGTGCCGTCAGAATGAGAGTCCAAACAGCTGATAAAAAAACATCACAATAATCCACAAGTTATCCACACCACTCCAGTCCATCGGTTAACATCTTGAGAAGAAAAACGAAACAAATCTATCAGGCGTTTTTAACTTCAAACCATAGTTTATGGCTAAAATATGAGTCCATAATTAATAATAATGCTTCCTCCAGTGAAAAAGTGGTCTGGTCTGAATCAGGAGAGAAATCTGCACAGATCAAGCACTGTTTACAACGGAAAAAGTTTAAAAGCGCTCTAAACAAATATGGATTTTGATGTGAGAGACAACAGGAGATTGAATTTCTCACTTGAGGAAGCGTTATTATGGAATACAGACTCGTATTGTAGCTGGAAGCGACAATTTGAAGTTAAAAATGTCTTAATGATGGATTTGTTTCTTACAAAAATGCAGCTTTTGGCTTTTCAAGACGTTAACTGTTGGAACGGAGTGGTTTGGAGTGGAGTTTGGACAGTCATTCTGACGGTACCCATTCACTTACATCTTGTACGACCTGAAGGTGAGGACAGTTTCAGCAAATGTACATTTTTGCCTTAAGCATTCCTTTTAATCATTTTAGATTAGCTTTACAAGTAAGCAAAAGGCTGAGGGGCGTGACCTGATTTAAACCCCACCCACTTCATGCAACCGATTGGTTGGCAAGACAAAGTTACGCCCATTTCAGTTTCAGTGCCACAAAGTGATCATAATACACTGCTGCCGAGCCTCCTCGTATGGTTCTGCTTGTAATGAGTGTTAAGGTGCATAGGTTGCTTCGGTCAGATTTCCTTCACCATACAGTATTGACGATGAGGCGACCAATGCCAAATACAAAAAACAAACCCGAAATAAACCAAAACAAATCGTATATATATATATATATATATCTACACAGTGTCATTCGAAACATCAGATCAGAAATGCACGGCAAACGGAAAGAGCGATGGCTCGGTGCTCGGGCGCCGCAGTCTTTCGTAGTGGTTCTGACGTGACCGAGGAGCCGAACGCTTCACGATGATAAGATGAATCCTCTATGCTACGGCCGTGTCAATACAGTGCTTTAAACGAGAACAGCCACGAGGCACTAAGAGGGAGGCGTGTGTTCGAGCGCGTGCCGTTGCAACATCCGGGACGCGTGCCGCCGCCGTCTTCGGGGCGGCTTTGTTGCGGTGGGCGGCCGCTGGTTCGTCCTCCCCCTCTGCGTCGGCGGGAGAAGCGTCCGTCTGTCACCTCTTGTGCAAGCTGCGCAATTTCTGTGAATATCTGAGTACGCGCGGCGAGCGCGAGTGGAGCTTCACGAACAGCTCGGGGAACTTGTACTGAGGAAACAAGGTCTCCAGGAAGCCCTCCAGAAACACGTAGGCCAGCCGGCGGTTCAGCGGTTGGTGCTGGAACATGTCAAAGACGCGCAGGATGCCCTTGCGTGTGGTTTCCGCCCCGATGATGTGCTTCAACTCATCTGATGGGAGGAGAAAAAAGTCAAAATTTAATAAGTCAAATTTGTTTGTATAGCGCTTTTTCACAATAGATTCAAAGCAGCTTTATCTTGGTATCACTGAGATACTATTATAGATTTTTAATTAATATTTTCTTTTTTCATTTTTTTCCAAGTTTTTGTAATTTTATTGTGTGTTCTTATTTTTTTAATTAGTTGTTTTGTTTCTTTCTCTCTATAGATATTACAATTTTAAATATTATTATGTAAATTTAAATATATTATTTTATTTCTTTTAATGTTTATTTCAAGTAACGAAAATGTTTTTTATGGTTTAGTTTTATTTAACCATAATAAACCCTGGTATTATATATGTACATATTATTATATAAACTTATATAAATACACATAAATACTTCCATTCAAAATAATAATGTATAATAAATAATACTTTTATCAAATCAGCATATTAGAATGATTTCTGAAGCATCTTGTGACACTGAAGGCTGGAGTAATGATGCTGAAAATTCAGCTATGATCACAGAAATAAATTACACTTTACAAGATATTCACATAGAAAACATACATTTTAAACTGTAATAATATTTCACAATTTTACTGTTTTTACTGTATTTTTGATCAAATAAATGCAGCACTGGCAAGCACAAGAGTAAAGAAGAATATTGCAGAAATCTCAGTATATATGAACAATATTATAATGGACATTATTCACAGTTCAAAATATACTTCGCACCTTGCATATTCAATTATTATATATTTTAGGGCTGCAACTAATGATTATTGAATTTATTCATTACTTTTTTTAGATTGATCGGATAAAAGCCAAATTTTCTCTGTTTAATTTTATTGACAAAAACACTATTTCACATGTCCTTCAAACAAATGTGCCAACTGAATGCTATGAAAACATACAGTGCTTAACAATGTATTACCCTATTATTTATGACCACCTGTCATAATAAAGAAAAAACACAAATATAGGAATCTGTCAAAAAAAAAAAAAAGTTTAAATCTAAAAACATTATTGTCATTTATTGGGCTAATATCAAACTGAAACTAAATAGTATTTATTTACATAATAAAAATGGCCTCCTATGCCACAGTCAGGACAGACCTTTATGCAAAAGTGAAAATGCTTGCATGAATTTACACACAACATCACAACATTTACAGATGAGGGTATGACTGAAAACTGAAATTTTTTGCTTAAAATAAAAATTCTCATGTTTTGGGCAGCTTGGATCACGTACATCTCCCACAGCATCTTATTCTGTTTCCGCCACTATGTTTAGATGCATTTTGTCCATAGAAATGTGTTATTCAGTGCTGTAATTTGACGCGACCGACTGAAGTTGTTAGTTGTAAATTGCTACAAATTAACTGCAGTTTTTTCACTATAATCTGTGTTGTAAGTCCACATATTCAGTGTTATATGATTCAGTCTGTTGTGTGTGTGTGTACCTGGCATGATGCCGAGGAGTGTGGTCTTGGCGGCAACTCGAGTCCTCATGCGTAAGCTTTTGTCTCTGCGGGGCGGCGTCTCGGCGAGGATCCCGTTTGGCCAGTAAGAGTCTCTGCAAGGTCAAAAAACCCAGTCAGATGAGGAACCAGAACCACATACAAACATACAAAACCGACAGCGTGAGTGAAATCATAACCTGAATCTCTTCACGTAGTCGGACACTTGCTCAGGTGAGGTCATGGAGTCGACGTGATCTACAATTTTCCTGCAATAAAGCCAGAACAGAGAGAGGCATTGAACAGACTGCAGATATGCAACCGTATGCAAGTCATAATGCACATATGTCCGTCGCACCTGTTAATGGTGTCCCCATACGTGGCTTTGATGAGTTGCTGTAGGAGGTTTTTGATGTTTCTGCGCAGCCACTGATTTCTCTCCTTCAGATCAAACACCTCATCCATCAATAGCAACATCACCCTCAGTGGAATATTATCATCCACCTGTACATCAAAACAACATTTATTAAACTGCTCCAAATTACATTAAAATCTCATTTGAAGACAGTGAAAAAAATGATCAGCGATGCAAACTAATTAGATAAATAATTGTAAATAAATTGTTTGCTATTAAACAAATAATAATAATAATAATAATAATAATAATAATAATAATAATAATGATAATGATAATAATAACAACAACAATAATAATAATAATTTAATTATACAAATAAAAAAAAACACTACTATGTATTATGTATTACATTACTATGGATATAGTACTTAATAATGATGATGATAACTGATGAAAATAATAATAACATAACATAACATTTTATTAAATGATAATATTAAAAATCAATTAAAATAAATTACTATGGTAATAATACTATCATAGTAAATATTAAATACTATAAAAATATTATATTATATAAATAAATAAAACAAATCTAAGAAATACATTGCTTTGGTAAAAATTCTACTGTACTGCAAAAAAAAAAAAAAAAAAAGTATTAAAAATATATTGTTATTTTTTTAATTATAAAATTAAAAATCAATTAAGAAACACATTGCTTTTGTTAAAAAATACTATTGTATTGTAAAATAAAAAATGAGTATTAATAATAATAATAAATATTATTTTATTAAATTATAACAATTAAAAATAAATAAAGAAACACATTGCTTTTGGCAAAAAAAATACTACTGTACTGTAAAACAAAAAAATTAGTATTTAACAATAATAATAATAATAATAATAATAATAATAATAATAATAATAAATATGATTATTTTATTAAATGATAAAAATTTAAAATCAATAAAGTAGTACAGTATTATGGTAATAATACTATTGTACTGTATAATAAAGTATTTAATAATAATAATAATAATAATAATAATAAATATTCTTATTTTAACACGTTCTAAAAATAAAAAGTAACAAAGAAAGATATTACTATATTGATAAATTACAATTTTACAAGCCACTTGAGGCCGTGTTAGAGTGATTTGGCCACGTTTCTGATTTGATGTCGACTCACATTGTCGTCCAGCTGGGCCGAGACGCGGCAGTGTTCGGGATCGATGTCAGACTTTGCGATTAAAGGAGGCACCTGTGGATCAGACACACGTGGAGTCAATGACATACATTCATAAAATAACGCCAGTCCAGCGCAAATTCTTCGCCTACATGCCTCCTCAGCTACGCATATGAAATGACTGACAAACGGCACAGACAAAGTTCTCCAGTTACACAAAAACAGGCAACACAAACAGCCAACATGCAAAGCATCCAGTTGGTGAGGTCTCTGGTCTTTTGCACATTTGTCGCTGTGCTGAGATTCTCCAGACGTGCTCTACCTTAAATATGGACTGTTTAATATCCTGGCCAAGTTTCTCGGACATGCGGCCCATGTCCGCCGAGACTTTGGACACTCCCTCGGCCAGGCTGTCCGGCAGTGACTTCACAGCATTGGACACATTCCGCATGGAGCTCCGGAGAGGATTCACAAACGTGTCCATCTGTCCGAGTCCAGAGAACAGGACAAGTTTACCAAAAAAACGAGGAATCCAAGCAGACAACAACTCTAGGCCGCTCCCCTCTGGAGTAATAAATAGAGGTGCGTTCACGCTCACAGCGATTTCATCACTGCTTCTACTGAACTGCAGTATTCACATTGTGTGTTTGCCTCTGATAATTAACATTAAACCTGCTCAACGTTCCTTCACTGCAAGTGGTTTCTATTCCTCAGGTTGTCCCAATTCGCCGGCTCTCACTGAAAATGAATGACTTTTGCTAACTGCAAATCGCTGTTTGTGTGAACGCCCCTTCAGTCTGTCTATCAAAAGGGTGAAAAGAATATCAAAGCAACAGTTTGTTATAGATAAAGTCTGTAGGTTTTCATATAATTTTATTAGTGATTTTTGTTTCAGTGCATTTAATGAATAGTTTTACAAAAAAATTGTTTAGTGAAGTCTCCATGTTTCATTTTACAAACATTAAAACGTTTATAAATATACAGTACTGTTTCAATAGTTTGGGTCAATTAATACTTTTATTCATCGAGGAGGCATTAAATTGATCAAAAGTGACAATAAAGACATTTATAATGTTACAAAAGATTTCTATTTGAAATAAATGCTGTTCTTTTGAACTTTATATTCAATAAAGAATCCTGTAATGATCCTGTAATGAGTAACGATGTGGAAAATTCCGCTTTGATCACAAGAATAAATTACATTTCTTGAAACAAAAAATAAATATATTACTATAATAAATCATTACTATATTACTATAAAAAAACAAAACCAAATAATAATAATAATAATAATAATAATAATAATGATAATAATTAGAACACCAATATTTATAGGTGTCTTGTTTCAAAAGTTTGGGGTCAATATGATTTTTTAAAAAGGAAATTAATACTTTTATTCATCAAGGAGACATTAAATTGATCAAAATTGACAATAAAGACATTTATAATGTTACAAAGGATTTCTATTGTAAATAAATGCTGATTTATTTGAACTTTATATTAATCAAAGAATCCTGTAATGATTCTGTAATGATTCTGTAATAATGCTGAAAATTCAGCTTTGATCACAGGAATAAATTACATATTACAAAAATAAAAAATAAAAATATTACTATAATTATACAATACTATATTACTATAAAAAAACGAAATTATTATTATTAATAATAATAATAATAATAATAATAATTAGAACACCAATATTTATAGGTGTCTTATACCAAAGCGTTTCAATTGTTTTGCAAAGATATACAGTACTGTTTTAAAAGTTTGAGGTTAATATGATTTTTTTTTTTTTAATGAATACTTCTATTCATTAAGGAGGCATTAAATTGATCAAAAGTGACAATAAAGACATTTCTAATGTTACAAAAGATTTCTATTTGAAATGCTGTTCTTTTGAACTTTATATTCAATAAAGAATCCTGTAATGATCCTGTAATGAGTAATGATGCTGAAAATTCAGTTTTGATCACAGGAATAAATTACATTTTATAAAAGTAAAAAAAAGAAATGTATTACTATAATAATACATTACAATATTACTATTAAAAAAAACAAAATAATAATAATAATAATAATAATAATAATAATAATAATAATAATAATAATAATAATTAGAACACCAATATTTATCGATGCCTTGTTTTAAAAGTTTGAGGTTAATTTTATTTTTTTTTTAAAGAAATGAATACTTTTATTCATCAAGGAGGCATTAAATTGATCAAAAGTGACAAAGACATTTATAATGTTACAAAAGATACAAAATTTATAATGTTTCTATTTTAAATAAATGCTGTTCTTTTGAATTTTATATTCATTAAAGAATCCTGTAATGAGTAATGATGCTGAACATTCAGCTTTGATCACAGGAATAAATTACATTTTATAAAAAATTAAAATAAAATTATTACTATAAAAAACTAAATAATAATAATAATAATAATAATAATAATAATAATAATAATAATAATTAGAACACCAATATTTATAGGTATCTTTTACCATACAGTTTGTACTAGAATAGCTTATTACAATTATTAAAGTAAATGTCATTTGTCATTGTAGGTAAATACAGATTTTTTTTTTTTTATGTTGGAGCATAAAAATAAAAATTATTAAATGTCATTTAGTGAAAATTTGGTGAATGCCTAGATTGTTTTATATCGGTACAATTTTGTCACCTAAATATTCCCACCCTGCACGTCATCTGAAACATTTTCTGTATGCTGCGTTTCTCACCTTGCGTGCAAAGTCTCCTTTGCCCTTGCTGTAGGCTTTGTTCTCCAGGAAGTCATAGACGTAGGGCATCAGCATGGGACAGGCCTTCATCATCTCAGGATTCAGCAGCAGCTGTAAGACAAATTCAGCTCTCAGCACACCTGAGCCAGCAGAACCCAAAATAAATCCCCGTCCTGATCTGACCCACCTGTAAGTAAGCGTTCAGGTCCTTCTTCCTCTTCTCCAGAAACTCCCTGTCCATGTTGTTAAAGGTCTTTTTGCCAGGAAGCTTGAGAATCGGACCAAGGCTCTCAAACTAAAGACAGGACACATGGGGTTAGTAGACATCACATCTATCAAACCCAATTAGATCAGACTGTGAAAAAAAAAATATCAACCCTAATTTTTTAGGCATATCCAGACTAACACAACTGCACAAAATTTAAACACCAGTCATTTACAAATTTCTATACATTTCTGTTTGCATATTAGCTTTATAATTATCACTAATTTTGCTAATTCATGATTATTTCAACTACTAATATGGGTACAATCTATGTCGATCTCTTACACATTTTAAAATTCTGCCACAATTAGCACAGAAGACGTGCTAAAATTCATCCACAATTAGCACAGAAAATGTGGAAAAAGGTAACATTTTTTAGGAAATCAATACAAGCCACATCCAAATATACTGTATAAAAAAAAAAGTAAAAAAGTAAGAAAAATTATATATATATATATATATATATATATATATATATATATATATATATATATATATATATATATATATATATATATATTTATTATTATTATTATTATTATTATTAATTTTAATTATTATTATTCACATTTCCCTTAAATCTCAAAAATGAAAAAAAGAAAAAAAGGTCAAGAATTGCAATTACATTTTATTTATTTATTTATTTATTTATTTTTTACTATGGTACTATACATAAATTAATTCTTAATTAAAATAAATGTTTTTTTTTTTATTTTTTTAAAGATCTTTTAACAAGACATGAACTAAAATAAAAATTAAGGAAACCAATACAAGCGACTTCCAAATATATTCTAAGATGAGATTAAGTTCAGACTGCTTTAAATTAGTTTCAAGAACATCCAAAAGTAAAATAAGAAAATAAATAAATAAAAGAATTTCTATTTTGTTTACAGAAAATTAAAATCTACAAATTTCACATTATTATAACCATAATAAAAAAGCTCACTACTTTACTTACTTACGTACATACAGATTCATATAAAATTATATACATTTCAAAAAACGTAAAAAAAAATTATAATTATATAATTATAATTTATAATTATATAATTATTTAATCTTGTATAATTATATAATTATTTAACATTTAATCTTGTATTGGCTTGTGGCTGTTTGGATGTGGCTTGTATTGTTTTGTAAAATATCATATCAATTGAATTAATATTTTCCGTGCTGATTATGGGTGAATCTGCAGAAATGCTAACATGCTAAAATGTGATAAAAAGTGACGCATCCCAATAAAGCAATAAATACACATAATCACAGCCCAAGAAATCAAAAATGCAATAAAGACACAAGCGATTAAGCACATTTCTGAAGGTTTCCCACTTTTTTTTTTTTTTACTATTATACAGTAATATAGCACAAAATCTGCAGACCTTAAAGGCAGAACAGCTACTACTCTGATAGGTTATGAGTGTTTCTAATTAATAGGTAAATCTCTCTCACCTGCTCTGTGATGCGCATGTGGAAGTCGTGGAAATCGCTGTAGCGGCGGTACGTCTTCCAGATGTCCTCGCTGCCGTCGGAGTTCTTGCGTATGACGGTGATGGTATAGAGGGCGTATGTCTTCCCGTGATCGTTACACACGCCTGCCACAGGAAGTTGGTTTAGAAAAGCATCAGCTACAGAGCACCGGGAGAGAGATGCAGGAGCGATGGAAACGACGATGCAGGGGGAAAGAGAACGAGAACCACAAGAAAGACACAGCAGAGAGAGGACAACACAAGACAAAGCAACAGAGGGACAGAGGGGAAAAAAAGATGAACGTAAGAAAATAAAGAAATGAAGCTGATGAAATGATAGTGTCACAGAATAAGAATCAACACAAAGTGGCAGGAAAAGTGTTGCTCCTTCAAATAAATGAAGCTTGGAAATGAGAAGAAGTGATGACTAGAGAAGAGAGGAAAGTTCACCAGCACAGACACTGAACATCTCATTACATCAGACAGACTATTACCATTTACACGAGTCATTACTAACATTCAATTAAACAGCTCAACATTTTAAAGAATCTAACTTAACTAAATAGAAATGATGATTTTAGAGACCTAAACTCTAAGAACATCTGTGGGTGAAAATAGGGTGAGGTCATATTTCACCTCAAAATCAAAAGTGAAAAATAAATTTTAATTTTCATTATATTGTGCAAAAAATTAAGCTAATTAAATTAACAGTTCACCCAATTCCAACCAAACAGTCACCATTATTTTCCCATACTACAGAAGTAAATGGGGACCAGTAACTGTTAATTAATTCTAATTAATTTAATTAATTAAAAAATAAATTCCAATTTTTACTTTAAAAATTAAGCTCATTAATTTAATAGTTCACCCAATTCCAACCAATTGACAGTAGCCATTGACTTCTATAGTTTAATTAATTTAATTAATTAAAAAACAAATTCCAATTTTTACTTAATTATATAAATATTTAATTTATATAATAAAAAATATATATTATATATTATATATATATATATATATATATATATATATATATATATATATATATATATATATATATATATATATTTTTTTTGTGACATTATTTCCTTTCTTTCCCACTGCATTTATGCACATTTATTAATACAAAATATTATGATTCACAAAATAATACATCATTAATGTTGTACTTTTTATTAATGTAATGTGATAAACCACTGCTGATTTTGTTTCGAAATTAAAAAGGAAAAAAAATGATAATAATAATAATAATTTTATAATATATATATTTTAATTTATATATATATATATATATATATATATATATATATATATATATATATATATATATATATATATATATAATTTTAATTTATAAAATAATTTTTTTAATTTATAATATAATTTATAATATAATTTTTGCATTGCAATAATGAGAACTGGGAGCCTAAAATTGGCTTAATTTTCTTTAAGCATTTCAAAATGTATTATTGTTTTCTTTTGTTAAAAGAAAAGGGTGAAAGGGTGAAATATGACCCAGCAGCACCTCTGCAGATTATTACACCATGTTGTAACCAGGTGCAATTGAAAAAAGAGTTTTTGATAAGCAACAAGACATACTGATGATCACTTTCATAGAGGACAGAAATCACTCAGTGCCTGGATAGGACACAGTGCTGAACTTTGAACCTGTACAGTGTTTATCTATTTCAATGGTTGATATCAGGTAAAACTCTCACCCGTATCAGAGATAAAGGCAAGAAGCTGAACAGACTCATCTACGCTCCCGCTGCTGAGATCATCTAATGACTACAAAACACAATCATTAGAAACAACCTACTGGAACACATTCAGCACAGCTCATGTATGTAAATATACATATGAACGGCTTTACTTGACATACTAAATTAATGCTTCCTGTTGGAGATCCGTTGAATGACTCTGGAGAAACAGAGAAAGAATATTCTTTGAATATTTTCTGAGATGATATGTAAACAGACTCACTAATGACAAATCTGGTATGGCGTATATTTCTCACCTCCATCCCCATCGTCTGAACCCCTGAAACTGGGCTCTTTCAGCATGTCCAGCTCGGCCAGCATCCGCACATACAGCGGGTGCTGCTTAAACGACGGGTAAAACCTCTCATCCCGCAACATCATATCGTACACCTGAGGAACACGAGAGCTCATCTAGTGGCTTTTTACTGGTTTGACTCGTCAAAAAAGGCCACATGATAAAACGTTCAAAAATCTCAATTTTTGATAATGAAATCTCATAATAATAACAATATATACAGACCGTCAAAAATCAGTGCAGTCTGCTGTACAGCAGGGGTGTTCAACCCTGTTCCTGGAGATCTACCTTCCTGCAGAGTTCAGCTCCAACCCTGATCAAACACACCTGGGTCTGAAGGAACACTTGATAATTACAGACAGGTGTGTTTGATCAGGGTTGGGCACCCCTGCTGTACAGCAATTATGCTGATGTTGTTAACTGTTAATTACTTTTTTACTATAGTACAAAAATATACATTTTATTTCACTACAGTAAAAAACATATGAAAATCTACATGACTTAAAGGCAGCATAGCAAAATACCATCATGCATAAATTCTTGACAACTTAAATTTTTCCCCCCCAAATTTAATCTTCTCTTAAAAGGGGTCCTATTATGCTCTTTTACAAAGTCTTGATTTTGTTTTGGGGGTACTAGAACATGCTTTCATGCTTGGTGGTTCAAAAAAAAAAACACATGATTTTTAACATAATTTACATTATTACAAGACATTTCTCCCAGCCTGGTACAAATGACTCGATTAGTTCCGGGTTTAATGAAGGCCCGCCTTCCGAAAAATGAAATGTTTTGTGATTGTTTAGCTGTCCTACTGTGCTGCGATTGGCAAACAACTTAGAGGTTATTTCAGTACCGCCAAGCAAGTTCTATGTACAACTGTTAGCGCAAGCTAGATTAAAGTTTTAAATATGGATATTTTTCTTACAAAAACGCATCAATTCGCTACAGGAGACCTTTATTAACCCCCTGGAGCCGTGTGAGGCACTTTTTATTATGGATGGATGCATATTAATGGTCTTGATGAGGAGAAACACCCATCTATGCCATTCTAAACCTTGGGAGTGCCAGGATAAATTTTAATATAACTCCGATTCATTCGTCTGAAAGAAGGAAGTCATATTCACCTAAGATGCATGGAGGGTGAGTACGCTATAGCTACAGTAGTGTTGGGTCCTATCGTCAGCCTGTGAGATTGTAAATACGTGATATTATCATGCTAATGTATTTAATTATTTACATACTTAGTTTCATTGCCGGAAACCAGCTCCAGCATAAGGATAAAAGCAGCCTAACATCAAAAAACATCATCACTGATTAGCCTAGCCTATTCTAGTGCAAGTTTATGCATTTAAAAAAAAAACACTCGCATTATAAGTGAAGCTATCTACACTGTATGATGAATAAATCTCTTACCACACACTGCACACGTCTGCAGCGCGTTACAGCTCTGAAGCGGCCACTCTAGTCAATGCTTGTGTTTATACCCGCCACGCTGTGGCTCGTTGAAGCGGTTCTCCGCGTTGCATCACTAAAGTTAGGTTAATCCCCCACCTCGTCCTTACACCCCACCCCCCACAATTCAAATTCCCGTGGGCGGGATTTATTTTAATGATATTCTAATGGACCGCATCATGACATCATTGCATGTGGAAAACAAACGTTGTAGTCCAAAGGAGCCATTCGTAGTAGTTCTTGAAAAGTGATTTTTTAAAAACGAAGTATCTCCTTTTGGACTTTGAGATTTGTAACTTTGTAGATCTTTTTTATGCCCAAAGATACACACCACACACTAACTAAAGTTCAAAAAGTGAAAAAGCATAATAGCACCCCTTTAAATTTTTTTAATTATATGGAATGTTAATGGAAAATACAGAAATAACTGTTTTCCAAAAACATTATAAAATACATGATAAAATTGACTTTTAACATTTAAGTATATTTAAAATTGTAAATTTTATAAACTAATTTAAATTATTAACATCATTTAATCAGTTGTCTATCAAATAATTTTAATTATAAGCTTGTACTAGTTTTATTATAGAGCTTTTGTTTTGTAATTGTGATCATGATTTATGATTCTCTCCATTAATTAGGCTTAATTGTCTGCTATATTTGCCCACTGGTTATTTATTCTAAAAACATTTTTTTTCTCTTCATTTGACATTTGCCTTGTCATGCATTGGTAAGAAGCCTCCACAAGCTTTCATGCATCTGGTTGCCAGATTTCAAGAGTTTAAATCCCCCAATCAGAGCTTTTAACTTAAACCGATACATTTTCCACCCAGTGTTTTACTTAATCTTCCCAACACTGTTATCATGAGTGCATCAGTGAGTGTTAATAATTCAGGCGTGGTTATTGTGCAGGTCAGAATATACAAATCACATATATACACTCAAAAAACATCAGTCATTACCTTTCTCTGGATTTCATCAAATATCTCTGGTGTGGGATCCTCTTTGTTGAGTTTCTGAGCCAGTCTGGTTACAGACGCTTCGTCCACCTGCACCCTAGGAGAGGCCTGAGTGGAAATAAACCTGTCAAACATCACTTCATTGACCCTTTCACTCAGTTTTTACTGGTAAATCTCAGTCTTCTCACCTTCTCGGACAGGTACTGGTCGTAGACGCCCAGCGCGGCGGCTCTCAGCAGGCCTTTGGTGGTCTGGCTGCTCGGTCTCTTCCCGTCTCTGTGGCCGCCCTGTAAGACCTCCAGCTGCTGCTGGGCCGTGACCCGATAGCCCTCCACCGTCAGCCAGAAGAACAGGATCGCCTGACCGCCCATGTGCTGCATGTAATCTAGAGACAGAGATTAATGAATTGTATTGAGGAACAAGCTGATGATGCATCTCTAACGAGAGGACAGTTTGTCTGCATGCCTTTCGACTCACCCATGAAGAACTGCAACGCGATGTTGTGCACTAATATATGCTCCAACGGAATCACACACAACTTCCCAAAATTAGCTGCAAGTTTCAAAGCGTCAACTTCCTGTACGGAAGAAACAAACACAATGTGTTAAAAACTCATTTTGGTAAGTGAAATGTTAACTGTTAAACAACTGATTCATTGCTGTTAATAATTGAAATTAGTTTATAAAAAGTAATTTTAAATAATATTTTATAAAAATCTGTATTTTACAAAAATATTGTGATTAATAACACTATTAATAATGTTTTTGGAAAATACAAAAATACTGAAAATACAGAAATAATTGCTTATAATGAATACTGTTTTTAATAATAATAACGTTTTAGGAAAACATGATTAATTGATGCTAATAAATAAAATTAGTCTATAAAGAGTTCAAATTCAAAATAAAATTATAATAGTCAATTTTATTATGTTGTTTAAGTTTATTTTATTATTTATGATGTTTTTGGGGAAAACAGTTATTGCTGTATTTAACAAAAAACATTATTAAATAATAACAGTAATTAATAATATTAATAATAATGTTTCTGTAAAATTCAGAAATACAGAAAACACAAAACTGTTTATAATAAATACTGTTATTAATTGTAATGTTTTTGGAACAGTAATTAATTTGATTAATAGTAATAGTAAAAAACAGAAATACACAAAATACAAAACTAACTGGAAAATACAGAAATAACTGTTTATAATGAATACGGTTTTTAATAATAATGTTTTAGGAAAACCTGATTATTTGCTGCTAATAAATGAAATTAGTCTATAAAGAGTTCAAATTCAAAATAAAATTATAATAGTCGATTTTATTATGTAATTTATGATGTTTTTAGAAAACAGTTATTTTTGTATTTTCCAAAAAAACATTATTATTAATAACAGTAATTAATTATAGTAATATTAGTAATTGCTATTAATAAATGAAATTAGTCTATAAAGAGTTCCATTTAAAAATAAAATTCTAATAGTCAATTTTATTATTTATTTTATGATGTTTTTGGAAAACAGTTATTCCTACTTCATTTTATTAAAAAAAAAACAAAAAAAAACATTATTAATAACAGTAATTAATTCTATTAATAATAATGTTTCAGTAGAAAACAGAAATACAGAAAACACAAAAATAACTGGAAAATACAGAAATAACCGTTTATAATAAATACAGTTTTTAATAATAATAATGTTTTTTTGGAAAACAGTTATTTCTGTATTTTCCAAAAACATTATTATTAATAAGAGAAATTAATTATATTAATTGTCTGTATATTTTTTGCAATAATTACCTGATAATTAATATTACTTTAACATAATTAATATAATAACATTTTAATTATATTAATTATAATTACATAATTAAAACTGAATTATTTATTAATTATTACAGTTTTTTATTTTTTTTATTCTTAAATTTTACCTTTTCATATTCATTTTAAAGTGTTAGTAATTTTGTTGTGCATTTCAGGCCATTTTATTAGTTTTTTTTTTTTTTTATAAATTAATTGTTAATTTTGTTTTAATTGTTTTAGTACATTAAATTTAATGAAATTAAAATGAGACTACCTCAACCACTAGCTCAAATAAAAAGTTTTTTTTTTTATTTAATTTCAGTTCAGTTTTATTTCAAGAAATGAAAAGATTTTACTGGTTTTAATTCTAGTTTCAGGTAACTATAACAACCTCAATTAAGAGGAATTATTTAATGTTTCACTTACACTACTGTTAAAGGCAGGTTGATTGTTAATTACAAATGACTACGAAAAAAAAACATTCCCAGCTAATATGAACACTTCTAATGAATATTCATGAATTATAAAAAAGCAAATGTGAATGAAACAGGAGAGATTTGTTTACCTTCCCTGATTGTAGCCGTTGTATGCGTGTTTCACAGACTTTCTTCACAAAAAGCAAACTATTGATTTGATTCTTTATGTAGTTGATATCTGCGAGTATGGAGAGAGAAAATGAGAAAATGAGTAAACAGTGTTTGTTAATATAAGACTCTGAGCTTGCTCTCATATTTTCCAAAACAAGCCGCAAAAAACGCGGTTTATTCTCCACTAGAATGAAAAAAAAAAAACGATACATTAGCGTATGTGAGTGAGCATGAGTGAGCGCGTGTACCGTCTCCACCAGTGTCCAGAGATCGGAGATACTGAAGCTCCTCCATGGCTTTGTCTTTGACGGCCTCCAGCTCGGCTGCTTTGTCTGTCAACTTTAAGATGTTCATGAAGGCCTCGTAGTTGCAGCTTGAGTCACGAATCTGAACACACACACACAAACTTTTTAAAGGGAAAGCAAGTAAATTCATGACACACTGCTGGACTATAAGAACGGAGCAGATCTCACCATCCAGATGATGAACTGATTGATGTAATCAGGGTCACTCAGCTGGTTAATTAAGGGCAGCAGAACTCCTCTGGCCAAAACTTCCTGCAGGACATCAGAGAATCAATCACTTAATAAACATCAAGTGTGTTTATGTGCAAGACACTGAAACTGAAGCTCTAGTTTTGTAGTCTGAACATCACAACCTGTCGGGACCACATAAACCACTTCATGAGTTCATTAGTCCTGATCTAATGAACAGAATCCAATTGTCTGCTTCCCGTAAATCCCAGACCTACTGTCTTAAAGGAATGTTCTGGAATAAATACAACTTAAGCTCTATCAAAAGCTTTTGTGGTGTACTGTCAATTTGCACAGAGAATCATTATTTTAAAATTACAGTTGAATTTACATGGTAACACTTCAGTATAGGGAACAGTTCTCACTATTAACTAGTTACTTATTAGCATGCCTGTTATTAACATATTGGCTCTTTATTAGTACTTATAAAGCACCTATTCTGCATGACCATATTCTACATCCCTAATCCTACCCAATACCTGAATTTAACAAGTATCTTTCTAACTATTAATAAGGAGATTGAGGCAAAATCCGTAGTTAATGTTTTGTTAATAGCGAGAATTGGACCTTTAAATAAACTGTGACCATTTACATTTTTCAGTTCAGTTTATTTACATTTTTATTATTTAGTTTTTTAATTACTTTATTTTTTATTAAAAATAATTTTCTTAAGTTTTAGTCATTTTATTTTTTATTTTTTAAATATTTTACATTTTATTTTTTTATATTTCTCTTTATATTTTTATTTTACTTTTTGTCTTTAGTAATTCCAGTACTCAAACTTATTTTAATTTCGTTTAGTTTTCAAGGCAACATTTTCAATTTTATTTCTATTTCTACTTAGCTTTAATTTTTATTTTACTTTTAGATTAAGTAATTTTAGGACTTAAACTTATTTGATTTCATTTTGTTGCCAAGGCAACATTTACATTTTTTTCATATTTCTATTTAGCTTTATTGGATCTTATGTTTTACTTTGGCTATAAATGCATTAAATTACTGCAGTGTAATGCATTTATAATAACTATATATAATTTATTAATAAAAATGTTAATTTAATAAATTAAAATGAAAATACTGCACAGTGAAAATGTTTTAAGATGAAAAGCTTAAATGAAATGAAATTAAAAAAAAAAAAAATAATAATAATAATAATCACTGAAATGTTGCCTTGGCAACTAATTAAAATCAACTTTTAAGATCTAAAATTACTATAATTTAAATAAAGCCAAAAAGAAATATGAAAAAAAAAAAAAAAAATTTTAGTAATTTTAGTTCTTAAACTTTGATTTCAATTAGTTGCCAAGGCAACATTTCAAGTTTTTATTTTTAAGTTTTTCACCCTAAAACATTTTCACTCTGCAGTATTGTAATGCATTTATCATTATACATTTTATATAGTTGTTATAAATGCATTACACTGCAGTAATTTAATGCATTTCAATTTTTAATATTTCTATTTGCCTTTATTTTATTTTCAGTAATTTTAGTTCTTAAACTTTGATTTCAACTAATTGCCAAGGCAACAATTTTAGCTTTATTTCAAATATTGAAAACTATTTTAACAGTTTTAATCATTCACTCATTACAACAAAAAGCAGAAAAGAAGTTTGCATTAAAAAAAAAGTATGGTTTTTCAGTTGTAATGGTTTTCTCATCATAAACAGTGCTTTACAGTTTTCATCCCTTTTTATCTGGTCATGGCATTAGTTGAAAGATAGGATGCTATTTAAATGAATTTGGGACTAGTTTAGCATGTGTCTCTCACCCTGAGGAAGTATCTCATATTCTTGTTGTGGAAATCTCCAGGAGGTAGTAACAGGTACAGCAGCACTTCACAGAGATCCCGCAGGTAACCTGAACCAAAAACACACCACATGTAAAAATATAGCTTAAAGACTTAGTAGTTCACTTCCAGAACAAATGTACAGATAATGTACTCACCCCATTGCCACCCAAGATGTTCATGCCTTTCTTTCTTCAGTCATAAAAACAAATTTGTTTTTTGAGGAAAACATTTCAGCTTGTTCTCCATATAGTGGACTTCTATGGTGCCCGCAAGTTTAAACGTCCAAAATGCAGTTTCAAAGGGCTCTAAATGATCCCAGCCAAGGAACAAGGGTCTTATCTAAGGAAACGATAAGTCATTTTCTAAAAAAAAAAAAATGTATATACTTCTTAACCTTAAAGGCTTGTCTTGTCTAGCTCTGCCTGTAATCTGTGTAATCCAGGTCAATACAGTTAGGGTATGTCGAAAAAATCCCATCTCATTTTCTCCTCCAACTTCAAAATCATCCTACATCGCTGTTTTACCTTTTTTTGTAAAGGCCGTTTGACCTTCTTTGCATGTTCACTTTGTAAACACTGGATCGGTACTTCTGCAGTGATGCAGGACGATTTTAAAGTTGGAGGAGAAAATGAGAAAATGACATGGGAGTTTTTCAGCCTACCCTAACTGTACTGACCCGGATTACACGGAGTACGCATGTGCATGGCAGAGCTAGACAAGACAAGCATTTTGAGGTTAAAGAGTATATCCATTTTTATTTTTCTTAGAAAATGACTGATCGTTTCGCTAGATAAGACCCTTATTCCTTGGCTGGGGTATTTAATGGAGAAGTCCATTTCCAAAACAAAGATTCACATGTAATGTACTCACCCCCTTGTCATCCAAGATGTTCATGTGTTTCTTTCTTCAGTCGTAAAGAAATTATGTTTTTTGAGGAAAACATTTCAGCATTTTTCTCCATATAATGAACTGATATGGTGCCCCGATTTTGAACTTGCAGTTTAAATGCGGTTTTAAACGATCCCAAATGCGGTTGTAAATGATCCCAGCTGAGGAAGAAGGGTCTTATCTAGCGAAACAATCTTTTATTTTCATAAAAATAATACAATTTATATACTTTTTAATGTCAAACGCTCATCTTGTCTTACTCTGCCCGGACTGTTTTTGTTCCGATTCATGACAGTTATGACAGGTATGTCGAAAAAAACTCTAATCTCATGTTCTCCCTCAACTTCAAAATCATCCTATATAGCTGTTTTACCTTTTTTGTTAAGGGTGTTTGATCTTCTTTGCATGTTCACATTGCAAAAATTGGGTCGGTACTTCTTCAGCGATGTAGGATGATTTTGAAATTATTTTTGAAGAAAATACAATCAGAGTTTTTCGACATACCCTAACTGTCTTGAGTCAGAATACACAGAGTTCAGGGAGAGAAAGGCAAGAAGAGCGTTTGAGATTAAAAAGTATCTAAATTGTATTTTTTTTAATGAAAACAACCGATCGTTTCACTAGATAAGACCCTTTTTCCTCAGCTGGGATCATTTGAAGCCGCATTTAAACTGCATTTTGGAAGTTCAAAATCAGGGCACCTTATCAGTCTGTGATATGGAGGAAAAATGCTAAAATGTCTTCCTCAAAAAAACAATTTCTTTACGACTGAAGAAAGAAAGACATGAACATCTTGGACGACATGGGGGTGAGTACATTATATGTGAATCTTTGTTTTAGAAGTGGACTTCTCCTTTAAACTGCATTTTGTACGTTCAATCTCCCGGGCACCATTGAAGTCCACTATATGAAGATAATTCCTGAAATGTTTACCTCAAAAAACTATTTCTTTATGACTGAAGAAAAAAAGGCATGAACATCTTGGATGAAAACGGGGTGAGTACATTATCTGTAAGTTTTTGTTCTGGAAGTGAACTACTCCTTTAATAAAGTTTGATACTGACTTAATAATGTTTTAAATGTTACATCAAACAATATTACTAAAGAAAATCTCGAATCTAAATCCTTTTAACGGTTTGTCTTTCCTTTTTGTGATGAGGCAGCCCAGAGAAAAACTACAAGAGTTTACATTGCCAGATGCCAGATGCAGTTTATTATATACCAGTAGTAACCAGAAAAAACTATTTTATGCATAATGTGTCACTTGTAATTATACACAAGCCTGAAATGCACCAGATGCTGCTTCCAGCTGCTCATTCAAAAAAGTTTACATTTATCTACAACATATTGCGATATAAATACCATGATATAAACATTGTCATAATTTATCAATAATGGATCATTAACAATCTCTTGGCATCGATGACTGGCAAGAGGCTATGAAAAGTGTTAGATCCACTTTTACTTGTAACCGGCTTAGAGAGACTCAATATAAGATTTTACACAGGTTGCATATAACGCCAGTTTTAATGAATAAAATTGATCCCTCTACACCAGCTCTCTGTGTTAAGTGCCATACAGAGTTGGGGACATACTTTCATTGTTTTTGGAGGTGGAAGCTCATTTCAAGATTCTGGAACTTTATTGCTTATGAAATTAGCACTAATCTTAAGATTGAAAAATTGAAAATTTGAAAATGGATCCTGGTCTTTTCCTCTTGGGGCTCCCGTCTAAAAGACAGGCAATGTCACTGACACTTGATGCAAAAGGTTATAGATTGTTAGATAAATTGCTACTTGTGGCAAGGAAATGCATCCTTATTAGATACATAAAAAACACTCCCCCCTCTGTCACACAATGGTACAGAGAGATTTTTGCAGTTTTACCCCACGAGAGGTTGGCAGCTGTGCTTGGGGGTAATGTAAATAGCTTTCAGAATGTATGGTCTCCTTTTATAGATCACTTGCCTTCAGACGTGAGAAAAATGGTTTTGTGTGTCAATTAGGGGTTTTTGGGTGGTCAGATTCCTCCTCTTGGAGGTGGATTCAAAAATTCATAAAGAATGGTCTTGGTTCTTTTGGGTTCTAACGTTCTTTTTTCTTTGTTCTAAATGACATGTCTTTATCATAGGATATATTATGTTACTGGAGAGATTTAGGGAAATATATATGGGAAATATCTTTTTTTTTTTTTTTTGTGCTTTCACAGAGGTTGTGACTGTTTAACTGTGACTATTTAGCAGAGGTCAACCGATATTGGATTTTACCGATACCGATAACTAGGTTGGACCACACTGACCGATACAGATTAATCGAATCAAATAGTTTTTAAAATGGATATTGAACGGAAAATAAATAACGCTCTACTATTTAAAAAAAAAAAAAAAAAAAAGTAGCCTACTGAACCATACTTTGTAAATGAATTAAAAATATGAATATTAATTATATATTGATCATTACAGTTAGTTCATTGTTTATTAATGTTAACAAAAGCAACTAAACAAAAAACAACAAAAGCTTTTATCAATCTTAATGTTACAAATGGACTCATATAGTAAAGTGTTACCATTACATCAACAGCAGTGTTTCCCATTCATTAACTAGAGTGTGGCGGCCCGCCACAGTCTCATCTGTCCCGCCACAGTTTCATAATAAAGCGAAAATATTTATACTCGTCATTTTAACATAGACGTCTTTAACGTTGTTTTTCGTGCCATCGCTTTGGAAAAGTGTCCGTCAAACGAACTAAGCGTTATATGGTTTTATCCGTTCATCAAGTCTGTTTCGCTGCTTGTTTGTGAAGCACGCACTTCATTCAGAGTCAGACGATCAGTTCGTGATTTGATGTTTGCCGCGTCAGAGTCAGAGCGGCTCTTTGATTGACAGTCAATGCGGTGAACATTGTTTTTGCCATGAGTTTAGCGCACGTTTGAGAATGCAACGGCAACCAGTTACGCATTGTCACATTAGCATAATTTCCAACATTTTAATGGGCAGATGTTTACAATATTTCACTAGATTTGTAATGAGACGCGTTTGTAAACCTGTTTGCACTGAAGCTGGAGTTTTCCACCAAAATAAAAGCTCTACTGCAGTTTCCGTCAAAATAAAAGCTCATAGGTTTATTTCTTGGAAGCAAGGACTAAAATGAACAGACACGCGCACAGAAAATACTGTACAAGCAGAGCAAGCGCGTTGTTTCGATGGCATTTTCCCCTCTGTTTCACAAGTGCCACCTGCTGTCAGAGAGTGAAGTTCAGTCTGTTGTTTTTGTTTTATGCAGGTTTTAGCATAGTTTCACAAAGCTTTAAAGTCAGACCATTCTGTTTTTGATTCAAATGTTGAAATGATAAAGACAAATTTAAATTAAAAAATGCTCATGCTACATGTGTTTCATCTTTGTTTGTATTGTGATTAAAATTCAGTGGTTGGTTCTTTGGTTCATTATTAAATATGTTTAGTTTTTGTAGTAGTACAACTGCAAAAACAGATTAATGGCCAGGAAAAAAAATATTTAGGGCTGATAAATTTTCTCAAATCACCAGCCATTGGCAGATGTGGCAAAACTAGTTTTAGGTCCTGCTTGCAAGTGTAGAAATTAGGACAAAAGTATTGTAATTTTCCTACAGAAGAATAAGGTAAAATAATATACCTGAAAAACACAAATTTTATTTCATTTATTTTACTTACTAATTACTAATAAGTATTTATTTACTAATTTATTTTACAGTGCAATTATTTTACAATATATGGCTATTCCTGTCATAGGAATAATAATATAAAATTATTATTATAATATTCTAATTTGTTTGGCTTCCAAATTGACCAGTGTGAGTGTACTTTAGACTGAGACACTATATCACAACTGACTGAGTTCCCTGTAAACTTTAAGAACAAGTCAATTCACCAGATTTCTTTGTTTAGTTTGTACACTGACCTGTTTTGGAGCTCTTAATTTTTAACTCTCAGAGTGCACCAGAGAGATAAATTTAACTTTAAAATGTACAAAATTTTCTCCTGGGGGGGCATGCCCCCCCCCCCGGTCACACAACGGGCGAAAGTGTCTAGAAGAACTCGCAGCTATCCAGTATCACACACACTGGACGCGTCAGGTTCAATTCAAGCGGCAGTCTACAAGACTTTATTTAATCACCAAACGGACAAAAGTATACTGCTGTCCTTTCTCCACTAATGCAGCATCTAGTCAACAAATTCATCGCTTAGTAATGACATGAAAACATGCACTACAGTGTTCTGTACACACCGTTTTGTTGTCGATGTTTTAAATCCGCCTTTGAAGTGTCCCGCTCTGGGCAGCGCGCGTGTCTAAACAAACAGCACATGCTGTCAGTGATTTCCGCCACTAGAGGCCGCTCTCGTGCTGTATAACAAAGACTATAGGGACTTTGCTGTATAATGACGACCTTAGCCGCTCCAGCAACGGACCCAACCCGGAAAAAACTATCGGCAGGGATTTTTGCAGATAACCGATAGTTCCGCCAATCAACTATCGGTGCCGATTAATCGGCAAAACCGATACATCGGTCGACCTCTACTATTTAGTCACCAATATTAACACCTATAGATGTTATTATATTTTTATAATTTTTAGTTTATTTTCCTCTTTAAATTTTTATTTGTTTATTCTTTGATTTATTTATTTATTTGTTATTATTGTTTGAGTTGCTTTTGTAGTCTGAAGTGAAATTCATGTCAAAATATCTTAAAGGCTGTTAACTGATGGTATTTTTGGAAAGCACATTGTACATTTATCCTGCTAATATTGAATAAACGTCAAAAAAAATAATCTCTTGGCATAAATGAGCGACATTAACCACAAACCTGTAGAATGCTGTTTTGACTTTGAAATGTGCAGATGTCACATATTGAATTAAAATATTGCCTTTTAAAGTTTCAATAATTTTAATTAACATTTTTATACCATTTAAGACTTGAACACCAAAACCAAAAAATAACAGGGTAACACAAAAATTGACAAAGAATTTCAGAAAAAGGAAACATTTCATATGGCCCTACTATTGCAAAAATATTAAATGTTAAATATTTGTTAATTATTTGAATTATCAGAAATCAATTAAACCATTAAAAATGAATCTAGAAAAATTATGCAATTTTTTTTGGATCCGCAAGGACTGTACTGTATGACTTCAGATGTCTTTGAATGAAGTGCACAAGTCGAACTAATTATTTTTATGTGCTTTTTAAAACTCACTTCTTTTAAAACTCGCTACTTTTCCTATTCACTTTTAGTGTGTGGAAAACAGCAGCCCAAACATTCATCAAAACACCTTTGTGCTCCACAGAAAAAAGAAAAGACATGTGGGCGAGTAAATGATTTGTGATCATTCATCTGACGATGATGGAATGCAGATGTGATCATGACATCTTTTATATTCACAGAGCATTTCTACAAACACCCCCACCCAAAAATGCTTTTATTGTTTTCTTCTGTTGCCAGACAGAGCCCAAAGCACTGCACTGCATGAATGACTGGGTGTGTGCATGTATTTTTTGCTAATCAATTCTTTCAGCTGATCTGGCTTGTGAAGATCTGCCCTAGAGAAGCATGTATAACTTATTCATGACTATTGTTGGCATAAACCAAAACCACGCCTTGAATCAGTGGGCTGGAGTCTCTGAGCCGTCTATAGACACAAATCCTCTGTGTTTGTCTTACCTTCTTCATCCTTGCGTGACGTGCACACGACGTCTCTGCAAATCTTCCTCTCCATTTCCACCTCCGCCTCAAAAAACCAATCCAGCATCTCTTCCGGAGCATCACCTGTCACAAAAACACACAAGTCATGCAACAAGCTCACACTATGAGTCAGTAAAATCAAGTTCCCATTAAAGATGCCATTTACACTGTAAATAGGAAGTGGCAACAACAATTTTAGTCCTGATATTGAGATCTTTACACCATGTCCTAATCAGCTGTGATGCAATAAAATGCTCTAGTTTGCTGTACTCACTTGTAATCCAACTCTATTTTACAAGGTTAGTTAACCCCAAAAAAATCTAATATTGAAAAATAGCACCATCAAAACATCGACTTCATTTCAAAGAAGCATTTCAAAGAAAAAAAAAAATCAAGTTATACGAGTTTTGGAAAGACATGAGTCTACGAGTCTGGAAAGATGTAAAGATTTCAATTTTTGCTTCATTACAGCAACACATTGCAGTAACAAAATATGGTTAATTAGTTCATTTTGTGTTATTAATTTATTTATTTTTAGTATATCTATATAGTTTTCATCAATTTTTATAGCAGTTTTAGTTTTAGTTATCTTAATTCACCAAAATAAACACTGAAAATGAGAAATGTTTTATTGCAGTTTAGGTTTTAGTTATTTTAATTCACCCAGATAAAATAAATGAAAATGAGAAATGTTTCTTTGGCCAAAAAAAAACATTATTATTTATTTATAATATATTAATATAGTTCTCATTCATTTTTATTGTAGTTTTAGTTTTAGTTATTTTAATACACCAAGATAAACTAAATGAAAATGAGAAATGCTTCTGTGGCAAAAATAAAAACATTAATAATTTATTTATTTTTAATATCTCTATATAGTTCACATTCATTTTTATTGCAGCTTTAGTTTTAATTATTTTTATTCATCAAAATAAACTAAATAAAAAAGGAGAAATGTTTCTTTGGCAAAAAAAGCATTATTCATTTTTCTTTTTCGTTTTAATACATCTATATAGTTCTCATTAATTTTTATAGAAGTATTGGTTTTAATTATTTTAATTCACCAAAATAAACTAAATAAAAATAAGAAATGTTTATTTGGCAACAAAGAATTTTTAAGTCATTTATTTTTAATATATCTATACAGTTTTCATTCATTTTTATAGCAGTTTTGGTTATTTTAATTCACCAAAATGAACTAAATGAAAATGAAAATTTTTTTGGAAAAGTGCATTATTAATTTATTTATTTTTAATATTTCTATATAGTTCTCATTCATTTTTATTGTAGTTTTAGTTTCAGTTATTTTAATTCACCAAAATAAACTTCTTTGGCAACAAAGAATTATTAATAAATTAATTTATTTATTTTTAATAAATCTATATAGTTTTCATTCCACAATAACTGTTCTTTGGTTTTTGTTTTAGCTAAAAATAACCCTGGAAACAATTAAAAATATTTCTGAAACATTTTTTAATCTTAGTTAAAGTTATTTTAATATTTAATAATGCATTTTTAAAATAAAAAAAATCTGTTATTATTTAATGAACTAACAATGAGCTAACATAAACTAACAATGAACAGTTGTATTTATTAACTAATGTAAATAAAGATACTGTAAAATACTGTAAAAAATGTGCAACGTATAAATGCATGTATACTCAGTGTTAAAGTTAATTAATGTATTAGCTAACATTAACTAATGGGACGTTACTGTGAAGTGTTACCAATATTGCAGTATTGCCATTGACAAACTGATTGTTTTGGTTTTGCATATGTGAAATGAGAGAAAATAACTGAACGATCCTTACGTTGTTTTGGATCTTCTCTTTCATTCAGCCTCTCCTGAGCTTTTCTGAAGACACGCAGATGAGTTGCAAAATCATCCACCAGTCTGGTGGTGAAATACGGCTGCCAGTCCACCTCTTTAGACCTGAGGAATGGAAAGATTGAGTGAATGAATCATGGGCCTAACGGTCTCCATTTCAACACTGTGTTTACCAGGGAAAATGTATCAGAACATCTGAATGCAGTGTTTGGTTTGCGGTTAGGTGTTGCATCATCCCTGGAAAAACCACAGAGTCACTTACAAAGCAGTGATTTTAAAACAGATTTGGGTCGGACATGTGTCTCACCTGGTGGAGAACTCAACGAGGGCGTTCTGGACCGTCTGTCGGATCTCCAAGAGGAACGTTTCATCGTCACTCAATGTGTAATACCAATACTGGATATAGTCCCTCAAAGCAAACTGGATAACCTGATGAACGACAGAAGACGACGATCAAGATGATTGTTTCCTGAAACAAACAGTCTAACAGAATAGTTTTTTTTTTCTTTTTTTCTTTTTTTTTTTTTTTCAACATCAAAAATTGTATTTAATTTTTTTTCAATTTCAGTTTTTCCCTTTTACATTTTTCTGAATTCCATTTTTTTTCCATTTTAATTTGTCTAAACTTCATTTTAATGACTAAATAAAATTTTAGCAATCAAATAGCATGCTTAATTAAAATAAATCATAAAATGTATACAATTTAACAACAATTTATTAAAAGATTAACAAAAAATACATAAAGGCCCTATGAAATGTGTTTTATTTGTTCAGTTTTAGTTTTTATTTATCAGGGTTTTTTTAATCAGTATTTTACCAGTTTTTACCAAATTCTGTGTTTTTCATTTTATTTATTTAAAATAAAAAGTATTTTATTCAATTCTGGATTTCATTTAAATAGTTTAATTAAACTGTAATAAATACTTGTAATAAAAAATAAAAATATAAATTGTAATAAAAATTGTAATAAAAATTGTAATACTCAATTTTAATAATAATAATAATAATAATAATCATGTATTATTATTATTGTTATTATTATTATTAACACCGAGATGTACTTTCTACCATGCAACAGTAATTTATTTCTGTCACAATTTCTTAAAGTTAAACCAAACTTGTATGAATATATGAATATATATATATATATATATATATATATATATATATATATATAATATATATATATATATATATATATATATATATATATATATATATAAACTCAAACTTATTATTTTGTATGTGATTTATCGTGATTAATCGTTTGACATATATATATATTTGTTTTTGTTTTTTGTTTTTTCAAAATCTAAAAATTAAAAAACTATGAGTTTGTTAAAAATGTATCAATCCAAATAATTAGACATGAATTAATTAAACCATTAAAAATGAATCTAGAAAAATTAAAATGGGAAAAAAGAATTTAGGAACAAATAAACCGGATTTTATAGGGCCCCCCACAAGGAAATGTATTATTCTCAATCAGGTGCTCTCAGTTCTTTTTGGCACTGACACAATGACCCATCACTTCTACCGCAAAGGACTCTGGGTAGACATTCCAAAGCAGCTGTGAAGCTCAGCAGAACAGAGTGGAGCTGCTGATGCTCTCTCATGACTGTCTTTAACTTGATGCAATTTCTTCAGAATGTCAGATTTACATAGGATGAGTTACACAATTTAGTTCACAAAGAGGTCTTATACTATGGGACGTGATTTTAATGCAGTTACAACCAGCACGTATTGCTCTTTTCTCACAAGTACACGTCTCTACAGTCTTTCCAGACCAGTTACTGAAACTAAACCACAAAAAACAGGAACGATTTTTGAACACATCAGTTTCTTTCCAAAAACCTAGACTGCTTTCTACCTAAACAACATTTTAGGCAACATTCTCTACACAGAGGCAGTTCAAAATAGCAGGCAACATCATGCTGCCTTCTAAGAAACCTTGCTGTAGTTAAATTCTTGGGAAGTATCAAATGCAGATTCTGCTTTTCCAAAATGCATTGCAAAGATTACAATGGAACTTACTAAATTATTAATTTGTTAAATTCAAAAGAGCAATAAGAGTGATATATTATATATTATATAGCAAACCTTAGCTTATATAGCAAACCTTACCGTGATTGTTTATATAGTTGGAAAATGTAACCATATTATCACTCAGCTCTTTATATTAAGTAGGATATATTAGTAAGTTTAACTTTTTCTGTATACTGTACATACAGTTTATTTAAAAAAAAAAAAAAAGTATGAAAGTATGAAACTACAACAGATAACACAGAATTCTGAAAAATACAAAAAAATAAATAAATAAATAAAAATAAATAAATAATAATAATAATAATAAAACTCATTGGGCCCCAATATTTTTAAAAAATAATAATACATTTGTATGAATTAATTCATTAATTAATTCAATTATTAAAATATTATATTTAATTAAAACATACATTACTTTAAAATTGTAATTAATTATTACATTATTATTTTATAAATTAATTTGTTTAAATTATTAAATTATTTAAATTTAATTATTACGTTTATTGCAAAAAAATAAATAAAATACAATAAATTTTGTTAAAGCATAAATATACTTAATTCAATATTAAATATCACAGCTCCAACTAATACAAAGAAATTATTTTATCTAATATTTGATGTGTACAGTGCATTTTTATTCTTTTTAGATTGACATATCATTAATTTAGACTCAAGCCTCTTGTATATTTAGTGGTACGTGATGGTACATAACAGTTAGCATGGGTAGTAGCCGTCTATGCAGGCAGTTCACTATTGAAACGGAGCTATTAAAGTACTACCGCTCATGTTTACATATGAACAGCTATTCAATATCCTACAACTTGAACAGCAGTTTGAGTGACACTGGTACGTCATTTACATGTCTAAAGTACAATAGCAAAACAACCTGTTTTCTAAATGTCAAAGAGAGGGTGTAAAATGGTTGTGCAACATCACTATGGTGGTTTTATGGTGCAAGAAACCTATCAGACTAACAATAAATGTGGCCTTGTAACATTTAAAAAAAATAATAAAATAAAATGACCAGCAGAATATATGCATTGTAAGCAAACTTAAAGATGATTCAGTAAAGCATGTGAGACCACTAACTGAAAACGAGTGTCATGTGCTCATCTGCTGTAAGAAAACAGCAAGCAGTTCAGCCTAAACTCTCTTAACAAGCTGATCCAGCATCTGAAGCGTGTCACAGACGGAAGCAAACGAGTTTGTGAAGTGAAAGCTTGACAGTCTGAGACAAACTCATCAGTAAAGAAACCACAGGTTCCTCAAACGCATGAACGTGCACTTTTAGTTGTCGCGCTCATCTGTTCGTTTGGTTTTGTTGACGGTACCTGCTGAAGTGGCTCATCTATGATACTGGATCCTGTCAGACGACGGTCGATCTTTATGGGTTTGGACTCTGATTTCATCTCCTCCAAGACCTGACGAACAAACACAAAGAATTAAAACTCAGAAGTTGAATATGAGTGCAATATAAGTCGACATGAAATAAAAATGAGCAATTTACTTTCTAAATAAATGTTTCTGGCAACAATAGGCAAGATTTATCAGTGAATGTTACTGTAAATAAAAATGTAGAAAGCGTCTGTTCACTTATTAAATTACAAAACCTTAGATTACATGTCTGTGACTATATTCTATCTAGTAGAAGGAATGTTTCGTAATGAATTACCTTAATAAAACCATTTCATTTGATTATTTCAGTTTAACATGAAGAAATTGATAGAAATATATTACTTGTGTGCAGTAGAATCTACTAAAACTTCATTTTTTTTTTTTTTTTTTAAGTTAAAAGTTAAAATTTTCTTTGATTACATTTTAAAAGATTAATCCAACTGGCAATAGCTTATGCTTTTAGTTGCTTTCCAACACTTTTGGTAATAAATTTTAAAACAAAAATCTATAAATAAATCATAAAAGAAATTAAATATTTCATAGGGGCCCAATATTTGTAAAAATGTTAACAATTATTATTATTATTATTATTATTATTATTATTATTATTATTATTATTAATAATAATAATAATAATAATAATAATAAATTATTATTTAAACTATTAGATTACTATTAAATAATTTAATTTAATGATTGCATTTTATTAAAATATTTTATTACAAATATTTTTTATGTTTATAAATTATTATTAAATAAAAAATCTATAAATAAATCATAAATTAAATTAAATATTTTATAGGGGCCCAATATTTTTAAAAAATGTTAATAAATTATTATTATTATTATTATTATTATTATTATTATTATTATTATTATTATTATTCAATTATTTACATTATTAGATTACTTTTAAATAATTTAATTTAATATTACATTTTATTAAAATATTTTTATTACAAATATTTTTTAATGTTAATAAATTATTTTTAAATAAAAAAATCAATAAATAAATCACAAATGAAATAAAATGTTCCATAGGGACCCAATATTTTTAAAAATGTTAATAAATGAATATTATTATTATTATTATTATTATTATTAAATCATTTAAATTATTATTAATTATTACTATTAAATTATTTTATTTATTTATTACATTTTATTAAAATATTTTTATTACAAATATTTTTTTTAGTTTTAATAAATTATTTTTCAAATCAAAAATCAATAAATAAATCATAAATGAAATAAAATATTTCATAGGGGCCCAATGTTTTTAAAAATGTTAATAAATGAATATTATTATTATTATTATTATTATTATTATTATTATTATTAATAAATTATTTTCATTATTAGAGCACTATTAAATTATTGAATTTAATTATTACAATTATTACAAGATTTATTAAATTATTTAAACTATTATTAAATTCTGTAACTTAATCAATTTAATTGAAATGTAAAAAAAAAAAAAAAATCTAAGTATTTCATACTTTATTGACTAAATGCATTACAAATCTTTTTGTGTGTTGCTGTAAATATAACAAATTAAAATAATCTCAGACGGAAGACAAACAGGCAAGTGTTTGCACACCTTCACTACGGATGTCTGTGTCGATGGCAGGTAGGAGTGTTCACACCTTTCCAGGTGTTTCTCTGAGTTTATCTTTCCAAATAAAAGCAGCACTACAAAACCCCTAGAAAGAGAAGAGAGACACTGCATCATCATACTGGAGAATTAGCAGGTGTTACAGAGCTGAAATAAGACGTATTTGTGATCCACTTACCCGCCAATGAAACAGAGGATGTAAAAGGCCAGATAAAAGATGGCAAAGGGTCCAAATGTGATGAGGAAGAGGACGACTCCCAGACCCCCCCATCCCCAGATGGACAGACTGGCCTGAAACACACAGAGTTAATCACATTATTTCTTATCTTTGGCCAACTGTGAGTGCACATATTGAAGAGCCTTAATTGACCAGAATGAAAGCAGCGTGAATATAGTATAACTGAACACACAGAAGAAAACCATGACATGATTACGGCAACTGAACACCATCAGGGTCTAAAATGTTTACAATAGTGGGTGAAGGTTCACTAAAATACAGTTTTATCTCTAAGACAAAGGCTTTGCTTTGCTCCTTGCATCATCAATTATTGCTTTAATGTTCATATAGGCAGTCTATGAGCTTTTCTCCCTTTGATAAAATCAAAGGGTCAGACTATCGTTCTTGCAATGCAATTACAGTAGTGAAATTACGGCCCGTCACGCCAAGCTGCATTTTGCCACAGATCATCATCATCATCATCTCATAACAGAGACCCAGAAGAACTGAAAGCACAATACAACAGCTTTCAGCAGACAGGTAAAGGATTTCCAAAAAACTGAAGGGAGGAAATAAACTAGAGACGACACAGATAAGAGGAGCGAGTGTGACTGTGAATGTCTCCAATGGCCAGGTTTCCTGTTTTTGCCAGGACAGGAAACTCAGTGACCCAATCTGTGCCCTTCCCTTCCTTCTCCTGAGCCGTGCTAAAGTGTGTTAAATAAACATTGGCCAAAAATATGATCAAACATTCATCTGAGAAGTAAAGAGGTGAACATAATAGGGAAAGAAAGAAGAGAAAAATAAAGTGCAAAGAGTAAAGGCTGTGAACTATGACTGCATAAACTCACCACTAAATATCAGTTAGTCTCTTTACATGTCAATCAGATGGTCTCTTCTGGTCAAAGTGGGCAGTTTTTGGCCAGAATACGCCGCAATGTTAAAAGTCTGGCTACATGAGACCTTTAAACCACATGAAATCACTGATTTACCCTCTGTGGTTCATTTCAGGACCACAAACCCTAGTCCTGACCCGCTGACCTCTGTAACCTGTCGAGACCTCGGCCCACAGCAGGCCATTCATGACTCGTGCTGACATCCTGTGGATCTGGTCAACCAGCGTAACAAACCCGCTGCTGTAGCTTTCTAGAGATTGTTTTATGCCACACAATGCATGTATGTGTTATTAGAGGGGCGAACAAACAGGCTTTGACACGAGTGGAGCGTCACAGGACTGCAAAGCAGCTGTTGGCAAACTATTCTAGCAGATACTAGAGCAAAACAAATGACATTTTTATTTCCCTTCTGCATGTTCTGGATGAACATATAGGTGACAAACTAATAAAACTGCAGATATTGAATCAGTTTTACCATCATTAGGATCAAAAATGATTTGTCACAACTTCCAATTACAGGTGAACTGAGGAAATTGACCGGCTATTAAACTGTATTTTGAAATAACATAAGATCTTACAAAAACTTTGTTTTTAAGACACAACTTATAAGAGTCCTGGACCTTCTGGGTCTCTATGACTCATTGTAGGTCTAGGGCCTACAAATTTTTTAGGGTTTTATTTTTTCCCAAATTCCGTTTTATTTTTTCCAATTTCCATTTTTTCCATTTTATTTTTTAATCAACTCCCATTTAATGGTTAAATTAAATTTTATTATTCAAAGAGCATGTCTAATTAATTAAAATCATGAAACTTACACAATTTCACATCAATTTAATAAAGGTTTAACAAAAATGACATGTTTAGGTAGGGCCCTATGAAATCAGTTTTATTTTTTCACAAATTCCGTTTTATTTTTTTTTCCAAATTCCGTTTTTTCCATTTCAATTTTTCTAGATTCCGTTTTTTTCCATTTTAATTTTTCTCAGCTCCTTTTTAATGGTTAAATTAAATTTTATTAATCAAAGAGCATGTCTAATTAATTAAAATCATAAAACTTATACAATTTCACATCAATTTAATAAAAGTTTAACAAAAATGACATGTTTAGGGCCCTATGAAATGTTTTATTTTTTCTCACCATATGTTTTATTGTTATCAAATTCTGTGTTTTAGCATGTCTAATTATTTGAATGCATACTTTATTTATTCAAATGTATTCTTAAAATAGCCTTATGAAAGTTTTTTTTTACCCACTAAATTCTGTGTTGTGTATTTAAAATGTTCTGGTTATCAAATGAAGGCATAAAAGTTAGGCATTAAGTTCATTTATCTTTTAATTACTGAAAATTAAGCAAACTTTTTTTTGGCAAAAAAGGGGAATTTACTTTTAATTTAAAATTAAAACATGGAAGAAATGTTGTGTGATTATACCTTAAAAAAATATTGTTTTTAATTTTAGTACTAGTAGTAATAGTAGTAATATATTTCTGGCACAATGTCTTCAAGTTAAACTGGAATTTTATTTTGGCGGGTTGCGTGTCTACCTTTACATTTCTGTGTGTATATGATATAATGCTAGTTTTCCTAAAATGGAACAGTCAAATGCTGATATCACCACGAGCGTCAGGGTTTGTAGTAAACAAAACCGCTCGTCTGCTCCATTCATGAAAACAGAGACACATACAGGATTCACATTTAAATAGTATTTTGTGGCGTAATATTTATAGATACTAGTCCATTGCGGTTTGATTTAAGTGTAATGACCTACTTTTGATTAATTCATTCAAACTTTGACAAATTCCGTGACATTCTGCATCATTCAGTAAATTCCGTTTTTATGACTGGATTTCGCGATTCCGTCCGTGTTTTCCGCATCATGGAAATCAAAGGGCCCTATAAGTCTGTGGGTTTTATTACCCGTTTTATTGTCCACCATGCTAACCACTACATCAACTAAAACTAGGCAAAGAAAAAATGTTGAATCAGCATTCACTGGTGTTATCAAAAAGTCTTGTTTAATCATTAAAAAAAAAAAATCTCACTATTTATGCAGTAGTTAATATACACTAGCAGTCAAAAGTTTTTGAACAGTAAGACTTTTAATGTTTTTTAAAGAAGTCTCTTCTGCTCTCAAAGCCTGCATTACAGCAAAAAAACAGAAAAAATCAGAACAGAATTATTTATAGAAAACAGAAATATTTTTACTATTTAAAAGAACTGTTTTCTATTTGAATATCTGTTAAAATGTAATTTATTCCTGTGATTAAACCTAAATTTTCAGCATCATTACTCCAGTCTTTAGGGTCACATGATCCTTCAGAAATCATTCCAATACACTGATTTGCTGTTTTAGAAACATTTATTATTATTAATATTATTATTGTTATTATTATTTTTATTATTATTATTATTATTATTATTATTATTATTATTATTATTATCAGCATCATCAATATTTAAAAACATTGAGCACATTTTTTTTCAGGATTCTTTGCTGAATAGAAAGCCCCAAAGATGAGAATTTATCTGAAATAATAATAATAAAAAAATATATATTTTTTTATTTTTATTATTTTATTTATTAAATTATTGATATTTTTGGGGGAAAGAAATTATATAAATATGCTTTAAATTGATCAAAAGTAATGACAATGACATTTATAATGTTACAAAAGATTTTTATTTCAGATAAATATTGTTCTTCTCAACTTTCTATTCAGTAAAGAAACTTGAAAAAATTATATTTAGCTTTTCAACATAATAATAATAATAATAATAATAATAATAACAATAATAATAATAATAATTAATGTTTTTGAGCAGAAAATCAGAATATTAGAATGATTTCTGAAGGATCATGTGTCTGGAGTAATGATGCAAAACATTCAGCTTTGAAATTACAGGAATAAATTACATTTTTAAAAAATATATTAAATAGAAAACAGAAAACGTACATCATGTTTTTTTAGATAAAGAGTCTTGCACAAATGCACATACAATCTAAGTGTTTGGAAATCATCCTTGACTGTGGGAATTTCTCTTCTGTGTGCTCTGAAATCGGCCCTTATCGCCACCAAACTAACCTTTAAAGAAGATAAAAGCAGATTACAGGCTAGAAAAACTAAAGCTGCTCTCTTTGTCGTCAAACACACAATAATCCAGCAGCCGTTTTACCTTTACTGTGTTTTCACATCAGAGCACATCACATAATCACTGTACGGAAGACAGACAGACAGTGAGCTTTCGAAGACAGACGCAATGGGACGTGATTACAATCTGATTAGATAAATTAATTAATCATTTGTTAATAGAAAGGTGTAAAGCTGTAAAGTTAATAGATCTCTTAACAGCGATGATCTCATCTGTCCTGCTGCGTCCTCACAGGACGGGTCAGCGAAGACTTTAACCAGGTTAAGATTATTATCCACTGACTGTCATTCAATCACCTGCTGCAAATAAGCGCCGCCTTCTTAAACTACAAAATTCATTAACATCACGCTATCGCCCTGAATATCCTCAGCTGAGACAAGGTTATTTTGCACAGTCTGACCTGATAAAGTTGGACGGTGAATCTGCACTAAGAGCTCATAAGATGATCACTGTGCCAAAAAGTTCCCAATGGTTTCCAAGTGTGATCTTGCACAAAACTCATGAGGCTTCGCCATTAATTCAGGCTGGTCACTGAGGTCTATTTTAGGAGCGGTGTAAATACCCAAGGCTCGAGTGCCGCTGTCCTGAGATCAAACGCTGTGTGTATAATCCAGATATAAGCCTTCAGCACTTACAGAGAAAAGAGTACAAGTTCTCTATAGACCACATTATAGCTACATTATACTTACTGACACTTTTTCTTAAAGTCGAATAAAATAATGCTCTTAAAAATGTACCACTTTATAGCCTCTGAGAAAACAAGTTGTGTTTGCTAAAACAAATATAACTATTTTTTAGCATTTAAACTTATGACAAGAAAAAAAATCGTATATAATTATACATAACTATAACAAAACAAACCCCCACAAAAAAACACAACATTTTTGTTACTTGAAATAAATAGACACTTAATTGAAATAAAATATACAATTTCACATTTTTGGGAGAATTTCTTTTGTTTTTTTTTTGTTTTTTTTAGGTAGTAATAAACATAAA
Organism: Cirrhinus mrigala; assembly: GCA_036247105.1. NCBI lineage: Eukaryota > Metazoa > Chordata > Actinopteri > Cypriniformes > Cyprinidae > Cirrhinus > Cirrhinus mrigala. The sequence goes on from CM070025.1 coordinate 34,516,873, forward strand.
AAGGACAAAAACAACAAAAGCACTAAAACTTTACCTAAAATTACAATAAATAAATAAATAAATAAATAAATAAACTAATTCTAAATATTAATAAAATAAAAAATTTAACTGAATTAAAATATGACATTTTTAATTTTGGCAAAATTTTTAATTTTCATTTCATTTAAGTTGAAGTATTAGAATAACTAAACTGAAACAAAAATAAAAACCATATACCGTATTTAAAATGCCTAATAAACAAAAAAAATACTGACACTTTATAATTAAAATGAAAATGTAAAATACAAAATGTAAAAACAAACTCTAAATATTTATAATATTTGATCAAATTTGATCAAATGTGATAAAATAAAAAATAAATGTTTAACTTAAATTAAATATACAAATTTCAATTTTGGCACCATTTCTGGTTTTCATTTAGTTAAAATACAGGCTTAACTAAAATGAAAAATAAAAACTATATAGCGTATTTAAAATAACTAATAAAAATGACAGAAAAACAACAAAATTACTGACACTTTATAATTAAAATGAAAATGTAAAATATAAAAAAAATCTAAACATTTATAAAATTTAACAAAATATAATACAATAAAATAAATATTTAACTGAAATAAAAATATACAGATGTTAATTTTGCCACCATTTTTAGTTTAAGCTAAAGAACTAAAAAAACTAATAACAATAAATAACAAAAAAAACCTATTTGGTGTATTTAAAATAACTAATAAAAACGACACAAAGCAACAAAATTACTGACACTTTATAATAAAAATTAAAATGGAAAATAAAAATGAAATTAATAATATAAAATGATAATATAAAAGAGTCATAAAAACTATAATAGTATATTACTGATATTTAAATAACACTGGTGCTCTTCCACCTTGGTCTACAAAAAGTACAAAAGTTCTTATTAAATATAATGAAATATATAAACTAAAAATCTATCTATCTATCTATCTATTCTATCTATCTATCTATTCTGAAGGCTTTGTAAATATCTTTTTAAAAACACTTCCTTCACCTCACAGCTTACATGGTGTAACTGTGAACTAACACCTGTCAGTATTAGATAATAATACCAGCTAATTAACACCCCATAACCAGGAGCTTCCCAAAGCTTTGATAATGAGCGGATGATGAGATTTACATGAGCATATATCTGACAAATCTGACTGGTATAAACAGGGCACACACTGCAAGCACGTCGAGCACGCCGGGACAGATTCAGCGCACAGGTGAACCAAGCTACTCGTGTGGTAATACGAGCCTGACTCTTAGTCAAGCGCTGCCCATTTACAGTTTTGCATTCCTCTGTTGACACACAACCCAGTAGTGCACTGTGCAAGCATGCATACTTCTTAATATTTACTCACGGGGCGCTGAGGAAACAACTGAAACCAACTTGAGAAGACCTGGTTGTGCATGACATTCCTTTAATTCTATATGTTCTTACTTAGTGCAAATAAAAAAAATGAGTTGTAATCTAATGTCACATGAATCACAACAGGCTGACCTGAAACTCTTTGCTTCAGCAGGCTAGTAAAACATTTGCAGTAATGCATTAACTTTGAGGTCCAGCCCTTAAATGCAAAAGCAGAGCGAGTATGTTCAAGTCCTGATACGCCAGCAGAGACACGTGTGGATGCTCTTACAGCGGGTCATGTGACTAAAGAGGATTCACCTCCTCCACCTGTCATCAGGTGATGAAACAAAGCCACAAAAACAGCACTGAAACTTCTGACAAATGCATGATTTTGGCATGCAATCAACTGGCAAGCCTGTCTTCATAACAAAACTGGTGTTTAACCTGTAGATTATTTTACCTTTAGATTATTAATCTGAAAAAACCCCAACACAGGACAAGTATCACACAAACACCTGTCAAAATTACTTACCTATACTACAATATTTGCATTAGTTTCAACAATCGCTTACAGCTAAAACAAAAGGTAACACACCCAGTCACGAAACAATTAAGTTCCCACATGTCTCACTATTTGATTTCTATGACTTTTCTAGTTCATGTTCATGAGTCATCCATCCATAATATTTTCTTTCCCAGTGAAAAAGTCGTCTTTTCTGAATCAGGAGAGAAATATGCACAGATCAACCACAATTTACAAACCAAAACAGCTTTAAACATTTTTTTTTGGTGGATGGACTTTTTCCACTGGAGAAAGCAATATTATGGATTATGGGCTCATATTTTAGCCAGAAGTGTTTTTTAGATTTGTTTCTTACAAACACGCAGCTTTTCGCTTCTCAAGATGTTTACTGATGGACTGGAGTGGTGTGGATTACTTGTGGATTATTGTGATGTTTTTATCAGCTGTTTGGCCTCTCATTCTGACGGTACCCATTCACTAAAGAGCATCTATTGGTGAGCGAGTGATGGAATGACACATTGCTTCAAATCTGATGAAGAAACAAACTCATCTACATCTTGGATGACCTGTGAGTAAGTACATTCACAACAAATTTTCATTTTTGGGTGAATTAGTTCTTTAAATGTCACTTACAACCAAAACAGAAGTTGGCACATCCACAAACAAAATAAGTGTCATGCAACCAGACTGTTATCTTGCCGTCATCACTAACTATACCAGCACATTTGCATAGGTTTAAACATTGCTTAGAGCCCAAACAAGTTTGTCACTTTAAAATGACATCCTCAGAAACTGAGCATTAAAAAAAACATTCACATACAAGACCAGTCTCATAAAGCCAGGCTTATCTTGACCAACCTCATCATCTAACTGGAATGGAAAGAATTCTGTCTTCTTCTACAAAAAAAATTCTTCTGCCCAACAAAGTGGGAAGTTTATTTTACCCAGTTAACTATAAACGTGCAAAATTCAATCACAGTATTTTACCTAACTGCTTGTTTTGCATTGACTTTTCTAATTTTGCAAAAAACAAAGTTCCGAAACTTATATATTACTCAAAAATTGCAAAAAAGATTAGACCCTTATGACGTTTATGTATATTCAATACCTTCTTTTTTAATTTAGGAAAGATGTTGACATATATTTGAATTCTTTACAGTAAAAAAAAAAATGCCTGTAAAAGTTAAAAACTTTTGGTATAATATATATATATATATATATATATATATATATATATATATATATATATATATATATATATTATATCATATTATATTATATTATATTATATTATAAGGAAATTGAAAGAAATTGATACATCATATGAAAGCTGAATAAATAATCTTTCCAATGAGGTATGGTTTGTTAGGATATGACAATATTTGGCCAAGATAAAACTATTTGAATATCTGGAATCTGAGGGTGCCAAAAAAATGTTTTTTGAGAAAATCACCTTTAACATTGTCCAAATTAAGTTCTTACCAATGCATATTACTAATAAAAAAAAAATAAGTTGAGATACATTTATGGTAGAAAATTTACAAAATATCTTAATGGAACACAATCTTTACTTAATATCCTAATGATTTTTGGCATTAAATAAAAATAGATCATTTTAACCCATACAGTGTATTTTTGGCTATTGCTACAAACATAGCCATGCTACTTAAGAGGGTTTTGTGCTCCAGGATCACAAATATTACACTTTAAGTTCATCATCAAATGTATTAAGGATATTTTGTTTGTTGTCTTTATGTTTGCAAATGCTGTCTTTATTTAGCAATCATATTATATATAAAATCATGCAGCTAGTATAATATAAAATCATGCATCTGCATTAGTTCAATTTTCCCATTAAGGCAACAAACAGAATCAATAGCAGGTGCAACACAAACAAAACCAGGCTTCTCGTCATATAAATAAATTCATGACCTGAACCACAAATTACACAGCTAAGAGAGTTTTTTAAACATTAGGCTGTTAATATAAACATATGATCAGATATTGAAAAAACGTAGCGACACACAAAACAAGTGTCTATTATCAGAAATGTCATCATAAACAACTTTTTGATCTAGACTACAACGCTTTATTTGTCCCATAAACACAAAACCGACATTTTACTCAAACATACGTTCAATGTTAGTGTAAATACACGATCAGAGGCATCACGCGTATGACAGCAACAGGAGTCTCACACACACACACACACACACACACAAAAGTTCTAAAAAAAAAAAAAAAAAGTTATCCCAAACTTCTATATTTTAAAAAAAAAAAACTTTCTTAAAAAAAAAAACTTTTTTTTAAGAAAGAGGTTAACATATATTTGAATTCTTTACTGCTTTTAAAACTCAAAATCTATGGCATATTTCATTAGCTCATCATCAAATGTATTGAAAGGAATGTTTTGTTTGTTATCTTTATGTTTGCAAATGTCGTCTTTATATAAATATCAAATCATATATAAAATCATGCAGCTAACATCTGAATTAGTTTAATTATCCCATAAAGGCAACAAATAGAACAAATATGGTATACATTATGTCAAAACAATTGTTTCTAATTTAGTATAGTTTATTTTAGTATGCAATTAATATAAAGTAACAGGTTAAAATAAAATAAAACAAATGCAACCCAAACAAAACCAGGCTTCTCAACATATAAACAAATTCATGACATAAAGCACAAATTATACAGCTAAAACAGTCTTTTCAACTTCTGTAAACGTTAGGTTCTTAATATAACCATATGATCAGATAATAAAAGAACGTAGTGACACAAAACAAGTGTCTGTATCAGGAATGTTATCACAAATAACTTTGTGAGCTTAACTACAACGCTTTAATTGTCCCATACACACAGAAAACTGACATTGTTAGTGCAAATACATGATCAGAGGCTCAAATGACACAAACACACATGTATGACAGTAACAAGAGTTTCACACACATGCCACGACGCATCTGTCATTTTCCACCAATTCTCCACATCAACAAGCCGAAGCACGCAGAAGACGCACAAAAGCCCCTCATCTCCACCCACGGTCCCTATACACACAGCTGTCACACACACACTACTCATGTAAACACACATATATGATGTAAATACACACAGACGCTGATGTTAGCTGAGCTAGCTTCAGACTTGCTGTCAGCGCTCAGAAACATCTAATCTCATCGCATTAACGCGTGTAATCCCGCACACAGGTCGTGTGTGCGTTAATGTGTATAACCGAGTGTGCACTTCAACGTGTGGGTGTTATTTACCTGTTCAGGTAACACGGCTAAGCTAACACCAGCGGGAAATACAGCGAAAACACCAAACTGATCAAGCAGGGAGAGAAAATCGCGGCTTACCTCTGCAAACATTATTTAACACGCAAAACCGGAGGCTGTTTAGTTTATCCCCGCCACATTTTTAACGTTTCCCTTCTTCTCACGTTCATAAACTGAGGCGCTTCAGGACTGCGCGCGCCCTGCCAGCTGCCGCCATGAGCGCGAGCTCGACACAAGCCGATGAAGCCCAACGTAAAACTAGAGCGCACACTTCGGTGGGCTTCTGAGGGAAGATCACGTGATGAGAACCACCGGCTCTGATTGGCTCGCAGAATTCTATCACCCGGAAGATTACCTACGGGAATAGCGATTTCGGAGAATAGTTTAACTATAGTTATAATAATGTGAGTATGTATATGTACATATTTACATTCAGAATTATATTAACAATATTAGCCGTGAGCCCTGTGGTATTCTATTCCGCCTGCGCGGTTGCCCATCTATCCAAGGGGCGGCGCTGTAGGGTGGGCACACTAGTCAAAAAGTTTACCTGTAGCGTAACCCGTTATTGGTCAGCGTGTGCTGACACACCTACACCACCCGTGACTCGTGCTTTATTATCTTCGGTCAATTTAAATAGCACAGACCCTGTTTAGCATCGACGTTCTATACATAGTAACATGCCTGGCCTTGTGGAAAAATATTTCACAATCAAATTAGTTCACAAATCGTGCGTCATTTGGACGCTTTATGCTGATCCAGCACTGAAACAGCAGTTTTGACTTAGTCTTAATACAATACTCTAACATGTGACACATGAAACGCTAAAAGTGTTTTAGTGCACAGCTGGAATAAATGCATTCCTTTTATTATTATTTTTTTTCTTAAGTATTCCACAACATGTTGAATTTTCTGTGTAAACATGATGAAATCCATTCATCATGAATTTGCATTTACCTGTTTCCAGTTGCGCAAAGCTTCAGTCGGGTCAAACTGCATATTTCGATTCCATTTCAAAATCCACGTAGGCTTATTCATCATGAGACCTGATTTTATCTGTCAGTCTGAGACTGAAATAGATAGCATGTTACTGTATTTCCTCCATGTCAGTAACAAAACAGGATGAAGACCGATTGACGCCAGGCCAAATGTTCGTCATGACGTCACACTGAATGATCCCAAATAAACTTTGGACCCTATATAGGTTTATGACCATAAGTGAGAACAGAAAAACAGAGCAGGAAGATTAAATTACCATAACTGCACAGTAATGCACATTAAACTGATTTTCTTGATGAAAGTGATACTGATAAGGCTGTTTTTTCTGTGGAGCCTGCAGACTTGTTTTATAACTGAAGTGAATAAACTGAAAACATGATTTAATGAAAAACAAATGCATTAGAATTGCTCACATGCTGAATGTACATTAGCAGTCAAAAGTTTTTGAACAGTAAGATTTATAATGTTTTTTAAAGATGTCAATTGTTTGCATTTATTTGATCCAAAACACAGCAAAAGCAGTAATATTGTGAAATATTTTCACTATTTAAAATAACTGCTTTCTATTTTAATAGATTTTAAAATGTAATTTATTTCTGTGATCAAAGGTAAATTGTCAGCATCATTACTCCAGTCTTCAGTGTCACATGATCCTTCAGAAATCATTCTAATATGCTTTTATTATTTTTATTATCAATATTTAAAACAGTTGAGAACATTTTTTCAGAAGTCTTCGATGAATAGAAAGATCCAAGGATCAGCATTCATCTGAAATAAAAAGCTTTTGTAAAATTAAACACTATACCATTCAAAAGCTTGGAGTCAGCATAATTCTTTTTTTTTGGAAAGAAATTATAAAAATTGATACCTTTATTTAGCAAGGATGCTCAAAATTAATCAAAAGTGATGATAAAGACATTTATAATGTTACAAAAGATTTCTATTTCAGATAAATGCTGTTCTTCTGAACTTTCTATTCATCAAAGAAACCTGAAAAATTCTACTCAGCTATTTTCAACATAAATTATATTTTAAAATATATTAAAATGGAAAACAGTTATTTTAAATGGTAAACATATTTAAATTTTACTGGTTTTGCTGTACTTTAGATCAAATAAATGCAGGCTTGGTGAACAGAAAAGACCTTTTTAAAAACACATTAAAAATCTTATTTTCTCAATTCAATAAAATTGTACACTGTCACCTTAGAGACTCTTTGAATAAGAAAGCTAAAGTTTCTCTAAAGGTTTGTGAACTTTACAAAGTGTTTATCTTATTATTATTATTATTATTTTTACTTACACACACACACACACACACATATACATATATAATTTATTTGATTTATAAATTATATAAACTTATTTGTATTTTATTTACATTTTTCAGTTGAACAAATATGATAATGATGTTCCTTGAATTAGAAAAAAAAAAAATCCTATTTTTTCCCATTTTTTCCCCCAAGATGTTATGATAACATTTAACATTTATATAAGTAATTTAACATTTGAGTTATAATTTCTTTAAAATTTCAAATTAATCACAGGAAGGATTTTTTTTTTTTTTTTTTTTTTTTTTTTTTTGTTGATTTTCTCCCCCTCAAAAAATTTAACTTTAACTGATGCTGAATGTGCTGATATCTAAATGAAATGAAAATAAAATAAAATTTACTGTATAGTTTATCTTTGACATCTGTCAGAATTCCTGTATTATGTGGTTATGATGTAAAAGATCATGTCACACTCATTGCGTTATGCTCTTTACCCTGTCAGCATCTCTTGAGTAATATAAGGCTGTATAGTGATGAAAGAAACAGTCAGTGTGGGTTATTCTGCTGTATCTCCTCTGTCTTGCTATTTTTAGGTCTCGCGTCTGGCTGCTGCGCTCGCGAGCGCACGCGCGTCTACTGTGAGCGCCGAAGATCCGCGGTGCGATTTTATGAATGAGTGTGTGATCGCCGTCGTTTCTATCACAGCATCCCACGAACGAACAGGAACAGAGAGACACTTTTTCAGGTGAGTGCGAGCTGCATGTTTCATTTTATCGCCCTCTGAATAGATAGACAGATAGAAGGATAGATGGATAGATGAATAGTGAGCGAGGGAGTGAGTGCACTGTTGAATAATTATTAAATAACTTGAATTAGAGAATTGCTTTTGTGTAAACTGAGGAACATGTATTTAATGTGACATTATGCACTGTGTAATGCATGAATGCAATATAGTATCAATTAGAGGAATTTTATCATTTTTATCTGTCTCTTAAATTTAGCATATACAATGGCTTGTAATACAGCTCGGTCAGTATTAATAGTAAAATGTAACACAAATTATAATGGAAATATAAATTCATTTATGGTTTTATTCTTTTAAAAAGAGGGGTTAGAGCTCTTGGTAACAGGTAGAGAATATATCCAGCATCGTTTGCTCATAGGACGCATGGGGGACACATCACTGAGCTATAAATAGACCTGACAGCAGCTACACACACACACACACACACACACACACACACACACACACACACAGAACCTCTGCTTTTACACTGAGGACGCCTTACAGAACCTGTTTCTCCTGTGCATCTCAGCTGATTTTACTGCATTGGTGTGCATATATCTTTCATATGATGCATGCATTTTTTTTTAATTGCATGGCAACAGGGATCAACAGGTTACATCAACAGGTCTGCTATAAATAAGGGTGTGAATATGCCACTGTCTGGCGCTATTATTGAACTGCCATTAAACTGCCTATGCAGTAAAACAATTATGAAAGGTTACTGACAAAAATATCTAAATGTCAGTAAGAACTGCAAACATTTTTTTCTGAAATGCCAGGTTTTAGTATGCATAGTCACAGTCTAATTAAATATGCACTATTAAATATTACAAAACAGAAATCTGAATCTGAACATTAGATTAATTTGAACCTAGAATTCTAAATTCTTTCCTTTTGTTTTGGATATCTCTTTTTAGCACTCCAAAATTAGAAAATACCGTCAACAGCTAGAAAACAATACATTTTCACAATGTTTTGGGAATAAAATGTATAAAATCAGAAAACCTTCAAAATATAGTTATATGAATGTGCTGTAATTGATATCTACATATGCGAATACATAAAGTGCAACAGAATAAAAACAGTGTATTTTGGATGTTTACTTTTCTACTAATTTGAAGCAACCCATTATGAAAACTCAAACTGCCTGAAATCTCCAGATGTTTTTTGCCTATACTGTTTTGCCTCAAAGAAATGGAAATTTAGATTCCATCACTTGCTCACCAATGGATCCCCTGCAGTGAATGGGTGCCATCAGAATCAGAGTCCAAACAGCTGATAAAAACATCACAATAATCCACAAGTAAACCACACCACTTCAGCCCATCAGTTAACATCTTGAGAAGTTTTGATATGATATAAATCTGCACAGAGTAGGTACCATTTACAGTTCAAAACAAATATTTTGGTTGATTTTCATGAGAGAAGACAAAAGAAGAAGGAGTTTTTCACCGGAGGAAGTGTTATTATGGATTATGGACTCACAAACACACAGCTTTTGTTGGCTTCTAAAAATGTTAATTGATGGACTGAAGTGGTGTGGATTACTTGTCAATTATTGTGATGTTTTTATCAGCCGTTTGGACTCTCATTCTGACGGCACCCATTCACTGCAGAGGATCCATTGGTGAGCAAGTGATGGAATGCTACATTTTTTTTCCATTTCCATTCCTTGAGGCAAGACACTACAGGCAAAACATTGGGGTATTTGACTTGTCATAATGCGTTGCTTCAAATTAATGGAAAGTAAACATCCAAAATACACTGTTTTTATTTATTGCACTTTATGTAATTCCCTATATTGACCTTTTGACCTCTCTCTCACACAAACACACCTGATCTGAAGGTAGATGCCTGTCAGTGGTATTTTAAGATACAGTTAGCTCACATGTTTCTGACTGCTTCTTTTTGACATGATGTACATCGGATCATACATGGAAGATTAATTAGTCTTTTACTGATTAAAATAGTTATTTCATAGTTTTAATTTTTCAATTTATTTATTATTATTCTACAATGCGGGAAATGGTCAGAATGTAATGTGAATGAGTGTAGCTAATATTGTAGCTGGTGTATTGTGTGACAGTCTCGTCTGAGAGGTTTTGAAATGAGTTCATGAGTGTGTGTTTGAGTGACGCAGATGGTGTGATCGTTTGAGTGATGTCAGCACTGAAAACTTCAGCTTCATATTAGCTCATCCATCCACCCTTAAAGCTCTGAGGGTGGAGACCAGCAACATTCCTCACACACTGACATATGCATGTAGTTCTTCTTACAAACAATTACACAACACACACACACAAGCTTTCAAAACACACTTACATAACAGACATATGTACACACACTGTAAAACAATAGTTGTTTTAACTTAAAATTTAAACTAGTTTAGTTAAAATATTCAAGTTGTTACTTAAATTAACATTAAGTAACTTAAAAACTTCAAGTTGAAACAAAAAACTTTAAGTCAGCGGGGTAAGATTGTGAAAGATTTCTTTTTTTTTTTTTTTACAGTGTACAGTTAAAAGGTTTTTAAAATGCTTTTTAGGCTCACGAAGCCTGCACTTATTTGATCAAAAATACAGTAAAAATAGTGAAATATTATTGTAATTTAAAATAGTTATTTTCCATGTGAATATATTGTAAAATGTAATTTATTTCTGAGATTACATTTGAATTTTCAGCATCATTACTCCAGTCTTCAGTGTCACATGATCCTTCAGGAATCATTGCAATATGCTGATTTGCTGCTCAGGAAACATTTATGATTATTACAAATGTTGAAAACATTCGTGCTGCTTCATATTTTTACGGAAACTGTGATACATTTTATATTTCAGCATTCTCTGATGATCAAAAAGTTCAAAAGAACAGCGTTTATTTGAAACAGAAATCTTTTGTATACATTATAAATGTCTTTACTGTCACTTTTAATCATTTTAATGCATCCTTGCTGAACAAAAGTATTAATTTCTTTAAAACATATACTCCTGACCAAATTTGAACAGTAGTTCAAACACACACACATCTGGTTTGCATCATATCTCCACCTGCACTATATAAACTTGCACTTGTGTATTTTTGCCTCAAGAGGGCGTTGTTGCAAATGAACCCGAAAAGCCCTATGCATGTGCGTTCATGAGCATGTGTGTATTTTTTGTTATGCATGTCTTGTCTTATTCCTTTTGTGTGCTTATTCATCTAGAGTGTCTGATTTGATTAGACTGCCAAAATTTAAAAATCAAAAATATTTGAGATAATTATGTGCTACCACTCCTTGGATCAAACAAGTAATGCAGTGACTTCATGTAACAACAATGTAGCTGTTGTTTGAAATGATCATCATTACATAATGCATAGTTTCACATAGAGTAGATAATGCCAGAGCATACTGTGCATAATGTAGATTTCAGTACACTTGCATTCTGTTCTAAACACAGCCAGAGAGAAAGAGTTTCTGGTCTTTATAGATAGAACAGGCTGTTTTGCTGGCGTGGTTATTTTTATCTGTCCCCTTTTACCTTGGGAGTGTCTGTTTCTCTGTCACAGACCTGTGCAGATGACCTATTTTACAACACTGCCATTGTTTTGTCTGGAGAGGAAGAGCAGGAAAGCTATAGGTCTGTGCGTGCGTGCGTGCGTGCGTTCAAGGGCCAAGTAATCAGTACAAGTAACAATAAAGTACTGTATTATCAAGAGCATGCACTTAGTGACTAGAAAGTCAATAAATGCATCTATTTTCAGAGGAAAGTGGTGTTTGTGCATTCAGAATTCACAGACGCAATGCTAGAGTGTTTCATATGCATCTAAAACCATGTTCTGCAAGCGGTTGCTAGGGTGCTCTGGTTGGTTGCTAAGGTGCCGGTTGACACGTGCTTTAGCAAGCTGCACTAAAACTGCTTGGGAAAATAGAGTTGAGATGCCATTTGCGGCCACAGAGGAACTTCATCTCTGTCACGCATTAGGAATGTCGTACTCATGGGAATTGTGCTTTTTCTGGATTACAAAACGATTTCCTCCGTTTCCTAATTCATTCGGCAGGCCTGAGGGTATTCCACGTCACAAACCGGTGTTTTACGTCCTATTTTTCTTTTAAACTGGCTGATTGTCAGGTGTTTTCCCCACAGGGTGGTTTAGTGGTGTTTTCATGATGCTGTTTAAAGCTCATGAAGTCAGATTTGGAGTTTTGTGAAAAGGGAGAAACCGAGAGATTTAAAAAGTCATCAGGAGAAGAATATAAATATATAATATATAACTTGTTTTCTTTCAGTTAGAACAGGTTTTGTATTTCTTTTTGGATTAATCATAGGCCTCATTGATGTGAGCTTATGCACCTCAGTTTTTGAGTGAAAAATCATTATTTGTGGATCATTTTTGCAATGTTCACTTAGAAACTGAGGGGCAGAAGCTGACATCAATGAGGCCTATGATCAATCAGTTCCAAAAAGAAATACAAAACCTATACTAATTGTAAAAAAGAAAATGCCAGCAAGATTGAATCCAATATTTGGTGATAATATTGCATAACAACAAATTTACAAGCAAGTTTTTGTAAGCCAGTCATTTTTGAACGGGAACATCGTAAGTGTAACAAAGTGGGGAAGAAAAATACTAAAAAAGTACAAAAATGATCACAGTTTTTTGGGAAATTGTTACATATTAGTTTTAGCCATCATAGTATTTGTACTGATTTTATCTGCGCTCATGCATCTCACTTTTTAAGTGAACATTGTCGAAATAATCCACAAATAATGCTTTTTCACTCAAAAACATACGTTTTGCATAAGCTTACATCAATTAGGCCTATGATCAAACCAGTGCTAACTGAACGAAATCAAGTTGACAACAAGATTGAATCCTTTATTTGGTGATAATATAGCATAATGAGATTTATTAGCAATTTTTTGTAAGCCAATCATTTTTGAACGGGAACATCGTAAGTGTAACAAAGTGGAAAAAATTCTTTAATAAAAACAATCAAAGTTTTTTGGGAAATTGTTATATGTAAGTTTTAGCCATCATAGTATTTGTACTGAATTTAATTCAAGTTGATTTCAGTTTAAATTACAATTAAATAACAAAAATAAATAAATAAACAAATAAATAAACACATTATAAATACAAAGTAAAATTACATAAATATTTTTCATTTTAAAATGAATTTACTTATAGTCATTTTAAAATAAATTCCAATAAATCTTCTTGTTGAAGTCAAAGAAAAAGCCATAGCTTTTATTGTTACAGAAATTTAAAATTATTATTATTATTATTATTAATTAATTAATTTTTTTTTTTTTTGCTGGGGAAATCCTAAAATAAAAAAAAAAAAAAAAACTACAAATATATATTTTTTAAGACTATATTTTATATTAATATAATATTAATATTAATAAAAATATATTTTTATATTAAAGACTAATTTTGCACTTGCATGAGAGATTTTTAACCATACAAATATTAGTTTAATATAATTCTCATAGAATGAATATGATCCTCCTCCTATCATCAATCTCTGACTTGGGAAATTGTTATATGTAAGTTTTAGCCATCATATTATTTGTACTGAATTTAATTCAAGTTGATTTCAGTTTAAATTACAATTAAATTACAAAAATAAATAAATAAACTAATAAATAAATACATTATAAATACAAAGTAAAATTACATAAATATGTTTCATTTTAAAATGAATTTAATTATAGTCATTAAAATAAATTTCAATAAATCTTCTTTTTGAAGTAAATGAAAAAGCCATAGCTTTTGTTACAGAAATGTAAAATTATTATAATTTTTTAAACAATAATTTAATGCTGGTGAAATCCTAAAATCCAAAAAATAAACTAAAAATAAAAGGTTTTTTTTCCTCCCAAAGACTACTTTTGCATTTACATGAGAGATTTTTAACCATCCAAATATTAGTTTATATAATTCCAATAGAATGAATATGATCCTTCTCCTATCATCCATCTCTGACTTCAATAGCTGTAAAGTAAAATAAAAGGGTTTTCTTTTCTATTAAAAAGGTCATTATGTTGCACCTTAATTTCATGTTTTAATTTCTTACATTATGTTTGCTAGTATCAGTTTGGTCCATTTGGTATTTTATCAATATTAAATGTATATTTCATCAGGGAATTTGGAGGAAAGAAACACAAATCTCTAAAATCTCAGTTGTTGTCAGCTGAGCTCATATACCTCACTTTTTAAGAGAACATTGTCAAAATAATCCACAAATAATGCTTTTTCACTCAAAAATTGAGGTGCATAAGTTCACATCAATGAGGCCTATGATCAAACAGTTGCAAAAAGGAATATAAAACCTGTGCTAAGTGAAAGAAATCAAGTTGACAACAAGATTGAATCCAATATTTAGTGATAATATTGCATAACAAGATTTATTAGCAATTTTTTGTTAGCCAATCATTTTTGAACGGGAACATCGTAAGTGTAACAAAGTGGAAAAAATCCTTTTAAAAAAGTTTTTTGGGAAATTGTTATATATTAATTTTAGCCATCATAATAATAAAATTATAAATGCAAAAATTACATTAATATTTTTTATTTTAAAAATTAATTTAATTACAGTCATTCTAAAATATATTTCAATATACGTCTTGTTGAAGTAAATGAAAATGGTATTGCATTTATTGTGTTACAGACATTTGAAATTATTATTACATTTTAAGATAATTTAATGCTGGTGTAAGATATTTATGACTAATTTTGCGCTCAGATTCTCATAGAATAAATCCATCTCTGACTCGCAATAGCAAATCATGTTTCACAGCTGTTAAAAAATAAAGGTTTCTAGCAATTAAAAAAGTCCTTATGATGTATTTGAATTTCATGTTTTAATTTCTTACACTGTATATATAATGCAAAGTGTCTGAGCAGAGCCATTTTTGTCTGCAAAGTCAAAATCCAAATGTTTGTCTCTTTATTCTGTGGATTTTAATCCGAATGTTGTGTTGCAGATGGAAAATTAAAGAGTTGTTTGTTTACTGAGGAAGCTTTGGGAAACAGGAAGTGGACTGCTTAATGTCAACAGAACGTGTCCACATATGCCTTTGAAATGGGCCTGCGTGCTGCTAATGCTTTTACTGAGATTAAACTGCTGAAGATGAGACACTGAAAACAGATAACAGGAAAGATCAAACACAAGAAAAACACACAGTGACAGAAAGACTGTCCACAGGAGCTGGAGGAAAACCAGCCTGACACGAACACAGAGCAACTCAGAGAGAGATAGAGAGATTCAAAGGGTCAAAAGAAGAAGAAAGAATCTCACCAAAGATGTCAAGAACACGTCTGGGTTGCATTTTACCCAAAGATCAAAGGAAAGAAATCAAGATATTTGAAAAATGTCATTTAAAATAAGAAAATTAAGCATATATTGTTATATATTAGTGTTATATATTTAAATAGAAAAAAATGTATGCAGTTGTAACTTTTGTATTGTAATTTAGTTTATGTTATTATTGTGATTGAAATAAAAATCAAAATGAATTAAATTCAGTGCAAATGCCTCTATTGGCAGAAATGAAAATTCCCATTCTCATAGTTGTAATTTATTTTAATACTACAAAAAATAAATGAAATAAATGTTAAAATTATATTAATAAATACATATTAATGTAATTTTACTTTGCATTTTGCATTGTGACATTGTTGTGACAGACAAGCGCATTTCTCCACAAATTTGATATATTGCTTTAATTATAAAGTACAGAAATTTGTGATTTTGATCAAATAAATTACAATTAAATTAATATTTTTCACTTTAAAATTAATTTGATTTATTTTGAGTTTAAAATAAATCACAATAACGAGAATGTATAATTGTACATGTATAAATATTTATTTATTTAAAAATATATTTATTTATTTATTTGTTTAACTTTTCATTCATTTAAACATTTAATTATTTATTTATTTATTTATTTATTTATTTAAATATTTATTTATTTATTTACGCATTTATTTCTGCATTTATTTATTGCCTCCACATTTCATTTTGAGGTTTGCGGTTGTCGGCACGTCACTCAACAATAGTGGGCGTCACCTTTCCAGCTCGATTACTTTGGTCTTTCTAGTTCAAGCGCCTTTTTCATGTTTTTCGCATCACAAACTATAGCTGATCGAGGATGGTACAGTAAAAGATCTGTCGTTGACTCGTTCAGATGAACTGACATGACATCTGACGCACGAAAGCCATTAGCACACGCCACTATGCTCAGTAGCACAACCAATGACACTTCCGGTTTTCACTGACATGTATCAGCAGCGAGTGACATGTGCTACTGACACTCTTACTAAACATGTTAACACATGCGCTTAACTGCAGAACGATATTTCACTGATGACGCGTTTCTATCAAATGTAGGATTAGTTACAAAACGGAATTGATTTGTATGTATTTGCTTGTGTGACGTGCCGATGGATTGTGTCAGTGTCGCGGCACCTCGACTGACTCTCATTCTGCCGCTGTCAGCCGGAGAATAACGTAGAGTAGACTGTGTAACACACACACACACACACACACACACACACACACACACACACACTCAGCGCAGACCGGGATTTCATTGATGACACGTTTCGGTTTCTGTCCAGCATTTTCATTATGTGGCGCAGTTAATGTGTACAACATCTTAGGCTTCTTCATGTGTTTAATATTTGTTTTTTCTCCCTTTGTTTACCTGAATGTTTTGACCAATACTTTAATAAAAAAAATCACATTGTTATAAGATGGTTTAATTTCATATTGCATAATTCTATAAAATATATTTTTTTCAAGTATTAAAGCCATAGATGAGATAGATTGCATGCACGCCGGTAGGTGTCACGTCAGGATCAAAGTTTACAATAACGGATGCGAATGCGGTATTCGTAGTGACCCATGATAGATTGATTCCTTGTGTTTCCTTGTGTTGCCGCAACATACGGTGACATTCCGCGACACTGACACGATCCATCGGCACATCACACAAGCAAATACATACAAATCAATTCCGCGATGTAACTAATCCTACATTTGATAGAAACGCGTCATCAGTGAAATATTGTTCTGCAGTTAAGTGCGTGTGTTAACATGTTCAGTAAGAGTGTCAGTAGCACATGTCACTCGCTACTGATACATGTCAGTGAAAACCGGAAGTGTCAGCGGTTGTGCCACTGAGCATAGTGGCGTGCGCTAATGGCTTTCGTGCGTCAGATGTCATGTCACTTCATCTGCAAGAGTCAACGACAGATCTTTTACTGTACCATCCTTCATCAGCTATAGCTCGTGATGCGAAAAACATGAAAAAGGCGCCTGAACTAGAAAGACCAAAGTAATCGAGCTGGAAAGGTGACGCCCACTATTGTTGAGTGACGTGCCGACAACTGCAAACCTCAAAATGAAATGTGGAGGCAATAAATAAATGCAGAAATAAATGCGTAAATAAATAAATAAATATTTAAATAAATGGATAAATAATTAAATAATTAAATAAATAAATGTTTAAATAAATAAAAAGTTAAATAAAAAAATAATAATATATATATATATATATATATATATATATTTTTAGCATTACAGTAAAGAGCATTACTTTCATTATAAAGTGCAGAAATTTGTGCTGAATTTAATTCGTTTTGATCAAATAAACTGCAATACAGTAAAAGTAAAATTACATTAATAAATTTCATTTCAAAATTAATTTTAGTAATTTTATAGTAATGAAAATAATTTTCTGTGTTAATGTAAATGAAAATGCTATTTTCAGCATTAAAATTACATTAATATTTTTTCATTTTGAAATTAATTTAATTGATTTTGAGTTAGTTTAAAATAAATCACAATAATGAAAATGAGAATTTAATTACAATGCAATTCTTTTTGATTTTAATTTAAAATACAATAATAAAATAATTTAATTTAATTAATTTCACAATAATGACAAAAATGCATTTTTTTCTTGTTGAAGTGAATGAACATTCTATTTTTAGCATTAAAATTACATGAATATTTTTCATTTTGAAATTAATTTAATTAATTTGAGTTAGTTTAAAATAAATCACAGTAATGAAAATGAGAATTTAATTACAATTGAATTCATTTTGATTTTAATTTAAAATACAATAATAATTTAATTTAATTTAATTAATTTCACAATACTGACAAAAATGCATTTTTTTCTTGTTGAAGTGAATGAAAATTCTATTTTTAGCATTACAGTAATGAGAATGTTTCAGAAACGTAAAAAAATATATATTTTTTATGTTACATCAATAATAAAAAGTTTTTTTGTGTCATAATCATGAGAATTTAATTGGCTTATGTGCTTAATTTACTATGAAAATAATATCACAATGCCTTTCAGACTTCATTTTCTTAATGTGAAATCTAATCTCATCTTTCTTTCGTCTGGTTTTGTGGTGAAACTCGAGCTGGTGGTTTGTTCATGCGATTCACCCATGCAGAGATAAATGAAAGGAGAAAGAGAGAGCGCAGGGAAGAGATGAAGGCAGACAGCTGTGTTTTTGTGTTGCTATTTTGAGCGCCTGGCCGCTGCTCTACTCCCCTGGTCTGGCCCGGCCTATTTCTGTCCTGGGCTGGTCCTGCTGCTATTCTTGGCACCTGAGAGAGAGAGAGAGAGAGAGAGAGAGACAGCGCGGTTAGGAAGAGTAACAGAGAGAGAAAGCGTGAGACAGAGCTGGAGGCACTGCATGCTTCAGTTTCCTGTGCAGAGGTTGAGAGGCAGTAACAGAGTTGTTCTCCTCACCTGTGACGTCTCCTCGCTCATCTACCTGATGAAACCCAGCAGGGACGGCTAGAGGAACTCACAGAAGAAGCACAAAGGGACTGGGAGGAACCCGGAGGACTTTGCACAGGAGAGACGGAGCGGAGCAGAGGGCGCTGGGCCGCTGAGAGCGAGTGGAGACGGTCTGAAGCTCAAGTTATGCTGCAGACCATTTATGAATCTGACTCCAGCATCACTGCAGAGTGGAGGAGGAGACGCCTGGACTCTCACAGCACAGCCATCGCTTCAGGTACAACAGCGGAACTCGCAACAATGTATCAGGTGCTCCTCTCAGAATTCCAAAGATGGAATTCCAAGAGAAACATCTGATACAATGTTGCAGTGTTTAACAAATGAGTTGTTGATGTTCACTATAGAGATTATTTTGTCTGAAGTTTTGATTTCTAATTAATATCATTGCTGTCTACAATACAAAAATGAAGTATTTTGTCTTGTTTTCCATCACAAGTATCTAAACATTCTTAAATCAAGAGCAAAATGACATTAGACCTGAAGTCTTGTTTTCTGAAAAATCTAATGAAAGTTTATGCTTAAAAAATGCCAATGAGGTAAGAAAAATAAATGTTAAATAAATAATAAAAACATTTGAAATAAAATGTAAAATATTAATGCAATTGACTGTCTGTATTGTAATTAATGGTATTTTATTATTATAATTAAAATTAAAATCAAAATAAATTGAAGTCAGTATAAATTTTAGTACTTCATAATTTCACCGATATATAAATAATTTTCACATTACAGTAATGAAAATTCTCATTGTTGTGATTTATGGAAGTAAGAGTGTAAGAGAAACTGTTGACTTAAAAGGAGACTTAAAAGAGTTTCATTAAGTTTCATGTCTTATGTATTTAAAAAAAAGACAGACAGATGTTATAGCAAGAGCTATAAAATGACAGTGGAGCAGCTCACATCTTTTGATAAGAAACTTCAGCTATAAAGTACAAAAAGTTGTATTCAATTCCATTTTGTGCAATAATAATAATAATAATAAAAACAACACTAATTATTATTATTATTGTTTGTACAAAAACAATAATGAAATAAAATAAAAAAGTAATAATACAATTAGATTAACATTTAATATTTTTAAATTTTTATTTATTCATTTATTGAATGAATTTAAATTACAAGTAATGAGAATGAGAATTTTGATTACTGCAACAGGAAAAACTTCGAAATATAACATATAAAAAGTAAAATTACATTAATATTTATAATTTCATTTTTTTATTTATTTTTTTTTTTAATCAAATTTAAAAAAGACAAATTGTTGTCATGTAGTAAGAGTTCATATAGAGATCTCTGCTGTATTTGTGATGTGAGTTACTGGGAATTTCACATCAGAGTGTGTGCGGATGATTCAACAGCTCATGATTTGTTTCATCTCACATTCATTGTTTGGTTTTACAAAAGCAAGTGACTTGCCTCAAATGAATCACAGCAGGTTTCCATCAGACGCTCGCCTGTTCATCAGCCTTTTTACAACTCAAACTTTCTCAAATCCAGCTGCATGTTTCTGATCTCAGATCAGTAGTATCCTCAGAAATCTCGATTCATTTAATAAAGCTGGACTTAAGCAAACTACCTTTTGCAATGTAATGTTGGCAAGCAACAGAATACTGTGCAGACATACTGCCTATGCCTCATTAAAAAAAACGTGTACAGTAGTATGAATTGTGCAGTGATAAACATCTAACTCAGTAGCTTGCTAAAATGTCACAATACCTCAATATATTGTGAATTTTATTAAAAGCGTGCTAGTGTATTTTGAATTAAACTTTTTATGCAAAATTGTCTCAACTTTTGGCTGTCCGGTTAAAATGAGTCAAGCAGGAGATGTTAATAGGTTGATGTTACTTCTGGTTCATTCATCACACTGGAAATGAAAGGTCAAGTTGAACGCATTGCATTGTGGGATGCTGTACCTCATGCACTGCACTCTGCTGTATACTACAAGTTTTTGCAAATGCATTCAGTCATTTAGTCATTCTGAGCATACAAAACATGCATACATGCTGCAGAAATACACTGCAGAAATTATTTTTTAAAAAAAGTATCTTGATTTAAGAATTTTAGATACTTGCAAAGAAAAACAAGACGAATATACTTTCAGCAGTACGCTTCCAAAAATAGCGATTGATTATTTAGTCCACCAGGTTGTCAGTGACAGATTTCACTCATTGAGTTGAACAGTGCACTAATGTGATCTGGACTCTGTTTTTAGCATGTGTTGTCTATGAGGTGATGTTTCTCTCAGAAGTTCCTCCAAGTGTGTGTTTGCTACACACTGAATGTATGTACTTAGTTGGTGATGAGAAAGTACATACTAGTAAGGTCACACAGTTGCTTACTTTTAAACTCGCATTCTTCGCATTTTTCTACAGTTGAAAGTGATTTTGTCACTTTTTTGTCTCCTGTAATGGAGGGACATTTGTAATATTAGCCAAAAAAGCATATACAAACAAACTGATGTAGCCATTTTAGTGTACTAATTTAATATAAAGTGATTTGCAAATTGGGATACAACTAATGAATTATGCACAATAAACTACTATGCAAAAGTTGGGGTTGGTTAGACTTATTAGTGTTTATGAAAGAAGACTTTTCTGCAAACCAAGACTGAGTATATTTGAAACAAAATGCAGTAAAATGCAGTAAAATTGTGAAATATTATTACAATTTAAAATAGCTGATTTCTAAGTGAATATAAAGTAAAATGAAATTTATTTCTGTGATCAAAGCTGAATTTTCAGCATCATCACTCCAGTCTTCAGTGTCACACGATCCTTCAGAAATCATTCTAATATGCAGATTTGCCGCTCAAGAAACATTTCAGATTTTTAGCAATGTCGAAAGTTTAAAACAACAGTATTAATTTGAAATAGAATCTATTGTGACATTGCAAATGTCTTTACTGTCACTTGTGAACAGTAAACTTCTGAACGGTAGTGTATTGTCAGGTCGAATCAGCGTTTAGCAGGTGGATGCGTGTTTACTTCATACTTGATTTGTCGTTTCTAAGAAACATCTTATGACAAGCGTAGTGTTGTGCTCAGGTGTGTTTGTGCGCAGCGTCCCGCTTTAGGAATGGCGTGAGAGGGCAGTTATTTACCCCTCTGTGCCTCTGTGCTCCGTTACTGCCCGCGGCTACATGTTGAACGTTCTGGCCTCTTGACTTCAAGCTCGACTATTCTTAGCCGCCGTATTTTGGGCTTAAGGCATTAGGATGCTAAGATTAGCCCCGGTTATCATTCCGTCTGAGTTAACTCCTCACATAACTACATACCGGAAGGCTTTATTTATAATGCACACTCTTTTCTCTGTTTTTTAATAACAGCAGGAGAAAAAACACGAGATGTTTTCGAACGGAAGATTTTGAAAAGCAAAGAGTTGCATTTCATGAGCGTCTGGGCTCTTTTATTGCGTTCAGAGAGCATACCGTTGTATTTTTGGTGTCGATTGACACCTTTGGCCAGTGTTGTGGTTCTGTTTTGGTGGTCTGTGCTTTTTGCGGCTTGTGTATTCTGGGCCGGGGGCCCGATGGAGTCTCTGTGGCGAGAGATGGTTTCACAACGCCACGGTTTTTATTTCAACGCCCGAACGTGGACGTGATGCCGATATTCTGAGTTAAATGCAACTGTCGCCTCTTACATAGTTACCCTCATAACCTACCATCAAAGAATAACCGTGTGCGACCAGAGGAGGATTTTATTGCGGCAAGGATTTTCTTTCATAGCTCAGGAGACTTCACGGAGAGCTCGGTTAGGTTTTATTTAAGAATCAACTTTGTCTCAGATGTTTCGCCTAAAATTCTTGAGGGAAATAAAAATTATTTTAAGCGAGAGAATTATTGACATACTATAAGAGTATACAGACACAGTATGAAAAGAATGAGTTCATATTGAGATTTTTGATGTTGATGATTTCAGAATTGTCAAATCTGGGCACATCATTTGAGATAATCTTCAGTATGGAAGCCCAATTCCTTCCACATAAGAAAAAATAATTTGGTAAATCATAATTAGGTCATAATTATGAAATAAAAAGTAGAAAGTCAAAATTATGAGTTATAATGTAGAAATTATGACATACTAAGTCATAATTCTGAGATAAAAAGTCAAAATTATGACAGGTCATAATTCAGAGATTAAAAAGTAGAAAGTCGTAATTATGAGATAAAACTATGACATTAGGTCACAATTATGAGATAAAAAGTCACAATTATGACAAATTAGCTTGTAATTATGAGATAAAGTCAAAATTATGAGTTACAATGTAGAAATGATGACATACTAAGTCATAAATATGACATAAAAAGTCAGAATTATGACATAAGAAGTCTTAATTATGATATAAGAAGTCTTAATAATCAGATACAAAGTCAAATTTATGACATGAGGTCACAATTAAGAGATAAAAAATTGAAAATCGTAATTACAAGATAAAGTCACAATTAGGAAATACTAAGTCTTAATTATGAGAAAGTCACAATCATGACATTAGGTCGCAATAATGAGATACAGTCAAAATGATGACATACAATGTAAAAATTATGACACACTAATTCATTTAATGACATTTTATGTAAGTCAAAATTATGACATTAGGTCACAATTATGAGATAAAAAGTCAAAATTATGACATATTAGGTCATAATTATGTCATAAAGTCAAAATTATGAGTTATAATGTAGATATTATGACATACTAAATCATAATTATGAGATAAAAAGTCAACATTATGACATAAGAAGTCTTAATTATGAAATAAACAGTCAAAATTATGATATAAAAAGTCTTAATAATAAGATCAAAAGTAAAAATTATGACATTAGGTCACAATTATGAGATAAAAAGTCAAAATTATGACATATTAGGTCATAATTATGTGATAAAAAGTCAACATTATGACATAAGAAGTCTTAATTATGAAATAAAAAGTCAAAATTATGATATAAAAAGTCTTAAGCTCAAAAGTAAAAATTCTGACATTAGGTCACAATTATGAGATAAAAAGTCAAAATTATGACATTAGGTCATAATTATGAGATAAAAAGTAGAAAGGCAGACAAGACAGAGCAGGTTACTTTGGTACGAAACAAGGTCTCAGCTTTAAAATGTCATTGTTTTAAGAAATTTAAACAGTAAATACCGCTTTGTGGCTCTTTAATGTGTCGTGACAGATCGATGTATTGCTTTATTAGATTAATCGACACATGAAGCGATCGTCATTCCTTATTTAATTAAAGCACGAAATAAACATGAATGAACATCAGAACCATTTTATTTAAACCGTGGAAAGATGTCAATACACACATTTTTTCAAGTTTAAGTCCACTGAAAATCTACTCTCCTGTCTGATTTGTCTGTCGGATAAAATAGTGGATTCTGATTGGTCAGATCACCTGTCAATCAAGTTGTTTGCTAATGGTCAGTCAAAATGATGACTTATTAGGTCATAATCATGAGATAAAGTAAAAATCATGAGATACAAAGTGGAAATTATGACAGTCTTCAGAGATAAAGTCAAAATTAAGACAATTATGGTCACAATTATGAGATAAAAGTAAAAATGATGGCATATTAGGTCATAATTATGAGATAAAGTCAAAATTATGAGATACCAAGTAGACATTATGACATACTAAGTTAAAAAGTCAAAGACAAAAAGTCAAAATTATGAAAAAAAAGTCACAATTTTGACTTAAGGTCACAATTATGATATAGAAAGTCAAAATTGTGACATATTAGGTCATGGTAAAATATGTCTTGTTTTTTTTTTCATTCTTCTGTTTGTGATTGTGGGCCTTTTTATAATTATGAGATAAAGTCAAAATTCTGACACTAGGCCACAATTATAATATTGAAAGTAGAAATGATCACATACTAAGTCATAATTATGTTGAAAAATGTTGACATTAGGTCATAATTATGAGATAAGTCACTATGAAATAAAAAGTCAAAATTATGACATACTAAGTCATAATTATGAGATAAGTTGAAAGTATGAGTACTAAGAGGTCATACTAAGTACTAAATATGACAATATTTAGTATAAGTCACAATATAAGTCACAATTATGAGATACAAATTATAATAAATATGAGATAAAGTCCAAATGATGAAACACTGTCTTAATTATGATATAAAAAGGAAAAGTGATGATGTACTAAGTTATAAATATGACACAAAAAGTTAAAATAAATTCCAAAATGTTGACCGTCTGACTTTTTTCATATTTTTTTTTTTTCAATCTCCTCTTTACATCATAATTTTGACTTTCTTTCTCATAATTTTAACTTTGTTCTCGTAATGTTATGTCATAATTTCAACTTTTGAGACTACTGGGATCTTTTCCTCACGAGAAACATCTAAGAAACAACTGAGAAACTGATATTGACACTGATATGTTGAGATACTGCTACTGAAAGAGATAAAATATGTCTTGTTTTTTTTTTTCATTCTTCTGGTTGTGATTGTGGGCCTTTTTATAATTATGAGATAAAGTCAAAATTCTGACACTAGGCCACAATTATAATATTGAAAGTAGAAATGATCACATACTAAGTCATAATTATGTTGAAAAATGTTGACATTAGGTCATAATTATGAGATAAGTCACTATGAAATAAAAAGTCAAAATTATGACATACTAAGTCATAATTATGAGATAAGTTGAAAGTATGAGTACTAAGAGGTCATACTAAGTACTAAATATGACAATATTTAGTATAAGTCACAATATAAGTCACAATTATGAGATACAAATTATAATAAATATGAGATAAAGTCCAAATGATGAAACACTGTCTTAATTATGATATAAAAAGGAAAAGTGATGATGTACTAAGTTATAAATATGACACAAAAAGTTAAAATAAATTCCAAAATGTTGACCGTCTGACTTTTTTCATATTTTTTTTTTTTCAATCTCCTCTTTACATCATAATTTTGACTTTCTTTCTCATAATTTTAACTTTGTTCTCGTAATGTTATGTCATAATTTCAACTTTTGAGACTACTGGGATCTTTTCCTCACGAGAAACATCTAAGAAACAACTGAGAAACTGATATTGACACTGATATGTTGAGATACTGCTACTGAAAGAGATAAAATATGTCTTGTTTTTTTTTTTCATTCTTCTGGTTGTGATTGTGGGCCTTTTTATAATTATGAGATAAAGTCAAAATTCTGACACTAGGCCACAATTATAATATTGAAAGTAGAAATGATCACATACTAAGTCATAATTATGTTGAAAAATGTTGACATTAGGTCATAATTATGAGATAAGTCACTATGAAATAAAAAGTCAAAATTATGACATACTAAGTCATAATTATGAGATAAGTTGAAAGTATGAGTACTAAGAGGTCATACTAAGTACTAAATATGACAATATATTGTATAAGTCACAATATAAGTCACAATTATGAGATACAAATTATAATAAATATGAGATAAAGTCCAAATGATGAAACACTGTCTTAATTATGATATAAAAAGGAAAAGTGATGATGTACTAAGTTATAAATATGACACAAAAAGTTAAAATAAATTCCAAA
Organism: Cirrhinus mrigala; assembly: GCA_036247105.1. Lineage (NCBI taxonomy): Eukaryota > Metazoa > Chordata > Actinopteri > Cypriniformes > Cyprinidae > Cirrhinus > Cirrhinus mrigala. The sequence goes on from CM070025.1 coordinate 34,543,469, forward strand.
ATGTTGACCGTCTGACTTTTTTCATATTTTTTTTTTTCAATCTCCTCTTTACATCATAATTTTGACTTTCTTTCTCGTAATTTTAACTTTGTTCTCATAATGTTATGTCATAATTTCAACTTTTGAGACTACTGGGATCTTTTCCTTACGAGAAACATCTAAGAAACAACTGAGAAACTGATATTGACACTGATATGTTGAGATACTGCTACTGAAAGAGATAAAATATGTCTTGTTTTTTCATTCTTCTGGTTGTGTTTGTAGGCCTGATAAAGAGCACATGAGGAAAGCAGCACATGCACTAATAGTTTTATTGGTGAGGAGTTTGTTTCGGGCAGCAGATTAAGGGCATGTTTACGAGCGAGTTTTTACAGTGCAGCTTTTTTAGGGCACGAGGCCAGATCATTCTCTCTCTAAACACACACACACACACATACTACACATATACTCGCCAAACACCTTTCCTTTTCTCGCTGTTTCGTTCACATGAGTAAAAATACATTAAGTGCAGCTCAAACGTGACAGTCACATGCTGTCTCGCTTTAGATTGAGCTCAAATAAGATTTGGGCCTCGAACGGGAGGTTGTTGAAATACCTCCGTGTTTATGCTCGAGGCATTTGAAATAGACCCCATAAAAAGACCCTCCCTGTAGATTATGCCCGTAATTGCCCTTGGGTTTATTTAAAGACCTAAAGAAGGGTTTAATTTGTCCGTTTCATGCAGCGAACACTGCAATCCTTCATTTCTGACACAATCAGTCTGTAATCTGTATGAGCATTAAACCTGGGGTATTTAAACTAAAATTATCTCTGATAAAGGCAAGGAAGGAAATGCGAAGCAGTCTTTACAAGCTCACTTCACACGTGGTCGCATAAAGAAATGTGTCAGAACGCAGTTCATAATGCAATGCAAATTTGTGGACATGATTGTAAACTGTCTTTTAGGTCAACAGCTGTCATATAGTGAAGCAACAGTTTCAAAAGCGTCATGATGAGCAATTTAGTTAAAGTTAAACTGCTGACATGTTTCTAGCTAATTAGCAGACGGTTGTTGGAGATGCAAGTTCAGAACCTACACTGTAAAGAGTTTTCACCAGTTTCAACGTAAAAACTTACGTTCAGCAGCTGCCTTAAAATTTTAAGTTAAATCAACTTAAAAGTACAAGTTATTTTAACTCATTTTATTGTAGCGAGGTGAAATGACTTGTAGTTTTAAGTTGATTTAACTTAGAATTTTAAGGCAGCTGCTGAACTTAAGTTTTTAAGTTGAAACTGGTGAAAACTTTTTACAGTGTACTTGAGAAGCTCATTTAAACAGCATGAAGCCTTGAAGCTAGTTTCAAACTAGTTTTAAGATATTAATCTACAGTCAAAAATACCTATAATATATGGAAGCCTGTTTCCGCCACTGAATAAAAAATGTAAAAAAAAAAAAGGTTATTGCGACTTATCTCACAATTCTTACTTTTTTTCTCAGAATTGTGACATATAAACTAAAAATCGCGAGTTAAAATTGTGATAATAACTCTTAAAGACTTTATTTCTCGCAAATTGTGTTTATATCCCACAATTCTGACTTTATGTCTTGCAATTCTGACTTTAATTCTGAGAAAATTCTACAATTCTGAGAAACAAAACTGCAATTGCATGATATAAACTCGCAATTGCGAGTTATAAAGTCAGAATTCTGAGATATAAAGTCGCAATTCTGAGAAATGAAGTCAGAATTGTGAGATATAAACTCTCTGAACATATCAGTCTTTTTTTCTCCTCATAAATGGACTTTATAACTCGCAATTGCAAGTTCGTATCTCTGTAATTCTGAGAAAAAAGTCAGAATTGTGAGATACAAAGTCGCAATTGCGAGAAAAAAAGTCAGAATTGCAAGATATAAACTCTTAAAGACTTTATTTCTCTCAAATTGTGAGTTTATATTGCGCAATTCTGACTTTATGTCTTGCAATTCTGACTTTATAAGTCGCAATTCTGACTTTTTTTTTCTCCGAATTATGAGATACAAACTCGCAATTGTTTATATCACACAATTCCGAGAAAAAAAAAAGTCGTAATTACCTTTTTTATTTTTTATTCAGTGGCGGAAACGGGCTTCCGTAATAATAGGCTACTGTTTAAGTGGGAAATATATTTTTAAAATTAAATGTACACTACTATTAAAGAGTTCAGCGAGGATGCATTAAGTTGATCAAAAGTGTCAGTAAAGACATTTAGAATGTTACAAAAGATTTCAGTTGTTTTGCTGTTCTTTTGAACTGTGCTTATCAAAGAAGCATGAAAAATAAAATGTATCACAATTTCCACAAAAAAATATGAAGCAGCACAACTTCAACACTGATAGTAAATGTTTCTTGAGCAGCAAATCAGCATATTAGAATGATTTCTGAAGGATCATATGACACTGAAAACTGGAGTAATGATGCTGAAAATTCAGCTTTGATCACAGAAATAAATTCAATTTTATAATATATTCACATAGAAACCAGTTATTTCAAATCACAATAATATTCCACAGTATTACTAATTTTACTGTATTTTTGCTCAAATAAATGCAGCCCCTGATGAGTAAAAGAGTCGTCTTTCAAAATCATCAAATAATTTTTGAAACCTCAAATGTGATTTCATTCCAGTAAATCTTGTCTTTCGCTTTCAGATTCAGAGGTGTTGTCCACGGTGGGCAGTACGTCTGGGGTCAGTATGTTGGACTGGGACCGTGATTCAGACGAATGGGAGAAGCAGTTACAGCGTGAGCTGCTTCTGATCCAGAGACAGCAGCAGATCCAGAAACAGCTGCTCATCTCCGAGTTCCAGAAACAGCATCAGAACCTGCTGAGACAACATCAGGCCCAGCTCGAGGAGCACATCAAGGTACAAGCCTTCATTCACCATGACCCAAGTTGGAAAAACATATAAATGCACGTGCAATGGAAGCAGAAACAAATGTAAAGTGTCAGATTATCAAAGTGTTTAGAAAGTACACTCTTAAAAATAAAGGTTGTTTATTGGCATGGAATCTTTCAAAGGCAGAAAAGGTTCTTTAAAGTCGAAAAAGGTTCTTTAGATTTTTAAAATGTTCTTCAAAATGGTTCTTTTAGGAACTGTTCGCTGAAAGGCTCTTGGGGAACCAAAAATGGTTTGTTTTATGGCATCACTGCAAAAAAAACAAAAAAAAAAAAAACACCCTTTTGGAACCTTTATTTTTAGGAGTGTATAATAATTAACTGTGAAACTACTGAGACAAATCAGCAACCCAGACTGCAAGTTTAACACTGCTAAGACTGTCAAACTCAAATCAAGACAATGTTTGTGTCAGGTATTTGTAGATCGGATGAAGCTGATCTTCCTATATGAAGCAGGTCAGTGGGTTTAAGGTCATTTGGCTGACCTGCAGGAAAGAGCTGCTCAGTCAACAATTAATGTGCTTAAGCTCATTACTGTAGTGTCTGAAGTAGTGCAATGTGAGTAAATGAGTGTGTACGTGCACAGTTGTTTTTTGTGATTATAAAAATTGCAAGTAAATTTCACAAATAATTACAAAGAAATGGCAAGTAACACATTGAACTAAAAGTGAAAAAAGATTTGCTGTAGATGAAACTCGTTTGTTCATCAGATTTGGAGAAATGTAGCATTACATCATATGCTCACCAATGGATCCCCTGCAGTAAATGGGTGCCGTCAGAATGAGAGTCCAAACAGCTGATAAAACATCATAATAATCCACACCACTCCAGTCCATAAATTAACATCTTGAGAAGACAAAAGCTGTGTATTTGTAAGAAACAAATCCAACATTAAGATGTTTTCAACTTTAAACTGTTGCTTCTGGCTAAAATATGAGTTCATAATCCATAATGATGCTTCCTGTCGTGAAAAAGTCATCTGATCTGAATCAGGAGAGAAATCTGGACAAATCAAGCACCGTTTATAAGTGAAAACAGTCCAAAACAGCTCTAAACAATGACGGTTTAAAGTTAAAAACATCTTAATGCTGGATTTGTTTCTTGCAAACACAAAGCTTTTGGCTTCTCGAGATGTTAACTCATGGACTGGAGTGGTGTGGATTACTTGTGGATTATTGTGATGTTTTTATCAGATCTTTGGACTCTTATTCTGACTCATCTACATCTTGGATGGCCTGCTGGTGAGCACATTTTCAGCAAAAGTTCATTTCTGGTTGAACTATTCTTTTTTTCTTAAATAAATTCCACTTGCTGTCATAGTTTATTATTGAATACATGACATTCATATATAAAGTGTGCTTTAAATAGCCAAATACCTCTTACCTCCACTATCCATTATCATTGTATCGGTCAGAGGCCACTTTGATCTTTAAATATCAATATCAACCTTTTTTTTTTTAATCTAAACTCTATGTTTATGGTTATTTTCTGTCTGTCTATTTCAGCTCCAGCAGGCTCTGTTAACTCTACGGCAGCAACAGGAGGTGTTCGCTGAGGAGCGTCGGATGGTGGGTGAGGAGGAGAGAGAGGAGGTGCGAGACGACGAGAAGGAGCTTCACAGGAGGGAGACGCAGAAAAACCAGCACCACAGACGGAAGGAGCGATCTAAAGAGAGTAAGAAAACAGCCGTTTCCTGACACAAAGCCTCAGTGACAGTCATTTCAACTTTCGTTTTATCATTTTAAAAATTCCCCGAACTAGTCCTATAGGGTTTTTCTATGATGATATATCTGAGACATGTATAAGTGTATAAAAATAATGACAGTAGTTTTGTTTTTGCTTGTATTTTTATGTCTGGAAACATTTCATATTGACTTAGTCCTGCAAAATGCTTCTTTCACCACTAGGTGACGCTGTTTCTACACATGTCTCTATTATCTGAGCTGCATGTGTTACTTGAACAGAGTGAAAATATTAAATAATCAAAATGCGTTTAATTCATTATATAAAATATAAATGTTTTTAAATTTTATTAACTTTTTTAGACAATTAAAATGACATTTTATTTATCAAGCATACTAAGAAAAGAGATAGCATGCAGCAAATATAGATATTTTAATACATATTTTTAAATTACTAGATTACAAAGAAGCATTATTAGGTTTAAAAAAAATATATAAATATGAACAAATAGTAAAATGCATGAATTAAATGTATAAATAAATGTAATTGTATATTTAATGTTTAAATATATAATTAAAAGAAATATTCAAAATATAATCATGAATTATATTTAAATAAAATTAAATTCAGATATAATGTCATAAAGATAGGATTCAAAATGAGATTTTAAATTACTAGATTACAACCTATTAAATATTATTAATTATTATTAATAATGAAATACATATACAATAATACAATAATGTGAAATATTTAATTTTATACTCATATTTAAGTATAAAAATTATAATTAAATATAAATCATATTTAAATAAAATTATATTTGAATATTAAAATTGCAAAAAATATAAAAGCATGCTTGAGATAATCTCAGAGCATGCATGCATACAGCAAATTCAATTTTAAATTAATGATTACAAAAAAATTTAATATGAACAAATAGATATATAAATTAGAATACAGTTTTAACTTTATATTGCATATTAAATATAAATATGCAAAAAAATATATATATTTTTGTATAGTTCCTTATTAACTATAGATTTCCATTACATATTAGGTTTGACAGCTGATGCTTTAATCTGTCATAAAGTCTAAGGTCCAACTCAGTTTGTAACTTGTTTTGCGCAGGTGCGATGGCAAGCACTGAAGTTCGTCAGAAACTGCACGACTTCTTAATGAGTAAATCAGCTAAAGACCCATCAGTGTCTGGCGCCGGTTACCCTCTCAGCCGCTCAAAACTGTGGTACAGGTACATCAGCCTCCTGCACCTCCATTCAAAAGCATTATACTGCATTTTAGACTTCTTTTTCATGCAAATGTTTAATAAAACAATAGGATTCGAGCAGAATCTAAAGTATGAACCGTCTAAGGTGGTGTTGATGATGTCATCTCTCGCAGCTCCGCCCACCCGGGTCCTGCAGAGCAGAGCTCGCCTCCGCTAGGAGAGACTCCGCCCACCTTCAAATACCCTCTGACCTCCGGCCTGGACTACAGAGAGGACTTCCCTCTCAGGAAGACTGGTAGGTCAGAGTTCAGAGGTCCTATGATCCTTACAAAATCACTATAATCTGAGACATGTCTGGAAGGTTTGGCTCTTTGAGAAAGGCAGTGGGATGATGTGAAGGGTGCGTGCTTCTTAAATCTGAATATATATAGTCTATATATAGTTTTATACTGTAAGTCAATGTGTTTGCATATTATTGCTTATGGCTTAGTTTGATTAGTCCAGATTGAACAGCTGTCTTTCAAAACCTATTGAGCTGCCTTGCTGTTTACTTCCTACACAGGCGGCTGCATGTAGGGTGTTTGCATATTGCAAAAAAAAATATTTTCTTACCCAAAGTAAGAAGTACAAATATCTAAAAAATAAAATCTTAAATCAAGATACATTTACCTGAGCAGTAAGATATTAAGTCTTGTTTTATAAATAAATAAATGCTTTTAAAAAAGAAGAAGAAAAATCTGAATCTGCCAATAAGGTTTTTCTAACCCTTTGCAGATTCCTTTACAAACTTTACAAACTATATATATATAGAGAGAGATAGAGAGAGAGAGAGAGAGAGAGAGAAATATCTTTCATTTTGCTTGCATTTATACATTTGTACTGGAAAACAAGACAAAAATACTAAATAAGTTTATTTATTTGTTTTTGCAGTTTGTACACTCACATTTTTGGCTTATTATCTAAACATTCTCAATTTTTTTTTTCTTTCTTTATTTATTGTTTTTTTAATATATGTATATATATAAATATATATATATAAATATATATATATATATATATATATATATATATATATATATATATTTAAGTCATTTTTTTGTCTAAAACAAGAAGAAAATATCTATTTTTAATAAATAATACTTTTTATCTTTTTGTTTGTGTCTTAATCTACAATTAATATTTATACTCGATTTTAAAAAAGTAAACAAACAAAAAAATAAATAAATACATTTTTGCATTTTGTACAGCTATTTTTTTTTTCGGTACAAATATCTAAATCTTAAATGAATATACATTTTCTTGAGATGCAAAATTACATTAATAAAATAGAAAAAAAAAAATACTTTAGTAGTAAAATTATTTTTTTTTTCTGAACTCATATTAAGTGTTATTAATTAATTTCAAAATTTAAAAAAATTTTATTATCAAAATTATGTGAGTTTATGCTTGATGAAACAAGAACAAATATTTGCCAAATGAGGCCAGAAAAATAAACGTAATTCAGAGAGAAAACAAAGTTAGTTTTCTGACCTCAGTGACAGATATTTTTCTTATTTTAAGCATAAACTGACTTCATTTTGAAGAAATTAAGTCATTTTCCTTCTCAAGTAACTGTATCATGATTTAAGAATGTCTAGACATTTGTAATGGACAACAAGACAAACACTACCTAAGTCATTTTCATAGTTAAAATATAGGGTCAAAAGTCCATTTTAATTATATTAAACTATTGCTAATATTTCTTAGTATTGACTAAAAATTTTCTCTCAACTTCTTATTGGATATTTTCAGTTTGTTTGACCAAAAGACAGTATCTTAGAAGGCAGCCTAATTCTGATGCTGTCTATTTAGGGTGCTCAGTAGGTTTTGGAACAGAGCCCAGTGACTTGCAGCCGGGCGATACGAGCTGATGTGTGTTCCTGCCGCTCGTGCTGAATATAACAGCATTACACGAGTGTCACGGGGGCCTGGCGGAGGTGACACTGCCTAAATGTTTGCAGATGAATCTGGCCGATATTTAATCACCGGGGTCAGAAGTCAACTGAGCATGTCACTGGGCGCAGTGGCCTGTGGGCACAGCTAAATGGGGCCGGTGAGTGACCCTGTTTAGCTTTGGGGTCAGTGCGGTGAGAATGACCACGCTTGTGCCCGCTGAACGCCCCGGGGCGGCCGGTGCAGAGGTTTGCAAACAATTAGCCAGCGGAGGGGTTCTAGAGACGGACCGGGTCCGGCTCTCTGGCCCCTAATCACAGCACAGAGGTTAACAGGAAGTAGGTGGCTTTGGGTCGTACAGGGACGAATCACCTCGGAGGAGCGCTCAGGATGGTCACTGTGAGCATTTGACCTTTGACCTCCTGTCTTTGGGATTGTTTTGCATGTTTTAATTGTCTGAGCGCTTAGTGACGATAATGTTCAGCAGTTTGGAGTTGGTACAATTTATAATATTTTGAACATTATGCTAAACAAAGCTGCACTTATTTGATCAAAATAGAGTTTAAGTGATGTGTTTGATTCCCTGCACAGCATTTTTCATAAATACTGACAAATACTGCAAAAAGTGCTGTTCAAAAGTTTTAGGTTCATAAGATTTTTTAAAGAAATCTCTTCTGCTGATCAAAGCTGGATCTATTTGATCAGAAACACAGTAAAATCAGTAATATTGTGAAATTTGCCATTTAAATTAATTAAATTCAAAAAGGTCATTATCATTTTCTATCTTACAATTCATACCTTTTTTTCATACACTTGCAATTCTGAGAAAAAGATCCAGATGATGAGATAAAGTCACAATTAATTTTTTTTTATTTTTTATTCTGTTGTGAAAAAAATAATATTAAAAAATGTAAACTTAGAATTTTGAGGGAAAAAAATCAGAATTGCAAATTGCAAGATATAAAATCAAATGTAAGAAAAAAGTTAAAACTTTATAAATGGCAATTTTGATTTTTTATTTATTTATTTATTTTTTTTAGAATTGTGCAATTACCTTTTATTTTTTATTACCTTCATATTTTTTTTATGTGCTTGCATAGATTTCTATTGTAATATCTTGTAAAATGTAAGTTATTTTTATGATATAAAGATATAAAGCTGAATTTTCAGCATCATTACTCCAGTCTGCATTTTTGCTGCTCAAGAAATATTTCTGATTATCATCAATGTTGGAAAAAAATATTGTGCTGCCCAATATTTTTGTAGAGACCATGATACATTTTATTTTTCAGGATTCTTTTTATTATATAAATATTAAAATGTTACCAAATATTGTTTTTTTTAAATAAAAATAAAAATAAATAAATAAATATATATATATATATATATATATATTTTTTTTTTTTTTTTTTTTTTTTAGTCTGTGTTAATAAAACAAAAATCTGTCAAATGAGGCCAGAAAAAAACTATTTCAGAGGGAAAACAATGTTAGTTTTCTGACCCCATACTGACAGATCATGACAAATATTTTTCTTGCTTTAAGCATAAACTCACTTAATTTTGATACATTTATTAGAAAACAAGAATTAATATTTTAGAAAATGTATCTTAATTTAAGAATTTCTAGATATTGGTAATTTAAATAAATAAATAAATAAAATTTCCGGTGCAATTATTGTGGCAATAGTCCAATTATAATTCCATTAAAATATTGTTCTTCAATAATTTTTAGAACTGAATAAAATGTTTTTAATTAATAGAAAGTTTAAAAAAAAAAAAAAAAAAAAAAACATTTATTTGAAAAAGAAACTTTTTTTAACATTTTAAAATGTCTTTACTATCACTTGTGATCAATTTAATGCATCCTTGCTGAATAAAAATATTATTTTCTTTGAAAAAAGAGTTGACCTCAAACTTCTGACAGTTAGCATGCATAGTGATAGCAAAAGTAACTTTGCAAACACCACAAAAAAAACACGCTTGCTTTTCCAGGAACTCCTATTTGAGTCAACATGATCAGATATTTTCTGCATATTTCAGCGTCTGGTTGCGAGGCTGATTTCGAGATGAGTTTGCAAAGGAAGGTGATATGCCTGACTCGATGATAAGACTGAAACCCCTTTCAAAAGGAAACGTAAAAATAGACCTGGTTTTCATCCAGGCACTGTTTTCACGGAATTTCCAGCACGGCCAAAAAACCGGGAGGCTCAGCGGGCCGGAATACCGCAAACCTCCTGGGAGATTTTTCCTAAGCGCAGGGGTCTGCGCCGCCTCGGGCCGCGTCGGAGATCAGCGCGAAACCCCGGGACGTCTTTTCATCCCCTCTCAATAACTCAGGTAACAGCTTTTAAAAAGAGGCCCGTCCGGTATATTAGGGGGGATACAAAAACAACAGGAACGACGCAAAGACGGGAAAAAAAATGAGAAGAAAAACAGCCTGCTTTTTTGTCAATGGAATAATTTGTCTACGCTGACAAGACGGTTTGCAGGGCCACTTCCTGCGGCTCCGGTTTCAGACCGTAGATCAGAACGAACAAAGATAGAGCAGAGGCGGCCAATTAAAACACAAAACACCTCTCTGTGCCTGAAGGGAATGATTTTTAGGCTTTTTTTATGAGTGTAATCATTACCACAGTTTCGTACCTTAAGTTTTAGGGTGCTTAAGCACTGCTCCCAAAACATGGAAAAAATAATGTTTTTATGCATGAACTGAAATATCAAACATCCTGTATGTAGACTCCAGGGTTGCCAGATATGTGTAACAAAACCAGCCCAATTGCTACCAAAACTATCAAAATCACTCTAAAATTGCATCCTTTCTACTCAGATGAAATTACATTCTGGGTTGGGGTGGTTTGCTTCAGGCCGGAAACTAAAAAAAAAAAAAAACCCGCAGCAACAGTATAAAAGTAACCCATTTTTTCCGTCAAAACTGCAGACTTGTATCAGGTAGGGTTGCCAAGTATATGTAACAAAATCAGCCCAAATGCTACTTAAAACTAATCCAATCTTGTTCTGGGGCAAATTGCTTATCAAAATCGCTCCAAACTCACGTTCTAGGGGGGTAAAAACCCGCTGAGGGAGTTCCACCTGTTTTTTCAGTGAAAACTGCAGACTTGGCAACACTGGTCCATTCTCCTCTTTTGAATGACGTTTTGAGGTAGGGTTGCCAGGTCTGTGTAACAAAACCAGTCCAATTGCTACTAAAAACTATCCCAATCATGTTCCAGGGCAAATTGGCTATCAAAGTTGCTCCAAAATCACGTTACGGGGGTTAAAACCTCCTTCCGGAGGGTAGGGGTTCCACCTTGGTTGAAATCAAGTTCAAGGGGGGCAAGGAGTTTCGTTTCAGCCTGTGGACTGAAAAAGGCAACTTGTGGCAACAGTATAAAAGTAGCCCATTTTTTCTGGCAAAACTGGAGACTCGGCAACACTGGTCGATTCTCCTCTTTTGAATGATGTACTAGGGTTGGGTTGCCAGGTCTGCCTAACAAAACCAGGCCAAATGATGCTCAAAACTAATCCAATTGCGTACCAGGGCAAATTAGCTATCAAAATCACTCCAAGGGGTTCTACCTTGGTCAAAATCAAGTATCTTAAAACAAGTTTTAAAAAACAACCCGCGGTAATAGTAAAAAATTAGCCCATTTTTTTTTACAGGAAAACTGTAGTTTTGGCAACACTGGTAAACTCCTGTTTTGAATGACGTTTTGAGGTAGGTTTGGCAAGTCTGCGAAACAAAACCAGCCCAAAATGCTACTTAAAACTAGTCCAATCTCATTTCGGGGCAAATTGGCTATCAAAATCTCTCCAAAATTGTGTTCCAGGGGTTGAAACCACCTTCCAGGGTGTTCCACCTTGGTCAAACTCATGTTCCAGGAGGCCAAACCCAGACACACAAAAAAAAACAACCTGTGGCAACAGTATATGAGTAGCCCAATTTTGCAGTAAAATACCAGACTTGGCAACACTGGTAGATTCTTCTGTTTTGAATGATGTTTTGAGGTAGGGTTACCAGATCCGCATAACAAAACCAGCCCAACTGCTACTCAAAAGTAGTCTAATTGTGTTCCAGGGCAAACTGGCTATTACAATCGCTTCAAAATCGTGTTCTGGGGGGTTGAAACCTCCTTCCAGGGTGTTCCACCTTTGTCAAAATCATGTTCCAGGGGGCCAACTCAGCGACAAAAAAAAAAAAAAAATCTCTCGGCAACAGTATAATGGTAGCCCAGTTCTATGGAAAAACACCAGACTTGGCAACACTGGAAGACTCCAGCTTTTGAATGATGGTTTGGGGTAAGGTTGCCAGGTCTACGTGACAAAATCAGCCCAACTGCTACTCAAAACTAGTCCAATCACATTCCGAGGAAAATTGGCTATCAAAATCGCGGTCCTAATGATTAAAACCTCTTCCAGGGGGGTTCCACCTCAGTCAAAATCAAGTTACGGGGGGGGGCGAGGGGTTTCTCTTCAGGCCGTGGACTAAAAAAAGTGCTAAAGGTGTAAAAGTAGCCCATTTTTTCCAGAAAAACTGCAGACTTGGCAACACTGGTAGACACTCCTGTTTTGAACAACGTTTTGAGGTAGGGTTGCCAGGTCTGCGTAACAAAACCAGCCCAAATGCTACTTAAAAACAGTCCAATCGCATTTCAGGGGAAAAAGGCTATCAAAATCTCTCCAAAATTGTGTTCTAGGGGTTGAAACCTCCTTCCAGGGTGTTCCAACTTTTTCGAAATCATATTCCAGGGGGCCATCCCAAGGACAAAAATAAAAAAATTCTTTGGCCACAGTATAGGAGTAGCCCAATTCTATGAGAAGACACCAGACTTGGCAACACCGGAAGACTCTTCTGTTTTAAATGAAGTATTAAGGTAAGGTTGCCAGGTCTGCGTGACAAAACCAGCCCAACTGCTACTCAAAACTAGTCCAATCACATTCCGAGGAAAATTGGCTATCAAAATCGTGGTCCTAAGGGTTAAAACCTCTTCCAGTTGGGTTATAATCAAGTCATAATCAAGTTACAGGGGGGCGAGGGGTTTTCTCTGCAGCCCGTGGACTAAAAAAAAAAACGTAAAACGCTAAAAGCGTAAAAGTAGCCCATTTTTTCCAGAAAAACTGCAGACTTGGCAACATAGGAAGACACTCCTGTTTTGAATGACGTCTTGAGGTAGGGTTGCCAGGTCTGCGTAACAAAACCAGCCCAAATGCTACTTAAATCTAGTCTAATCGTGTTTCGGGGGAACTAGGCTATCAAAATCTCTCCAAAATTGTGTTCTGGGGGTTAAAATCTCCTTCCAGGGTTGAAGTCCCCCAATTGCTTTGAAAACTAGTCCAATCACATTCCACGGAAAATAGGGGTTCACTTAATCCCACTTACTTAAAAAAGCAACCCGTGCCAACAGTATAAAATAAGCCCAATTCCGTGGGAAAACCGTGCACCTGGCAACGCTGTTTTGAGGCCTCATTCCCAGTAGATTCCTGCTCAGATTGGGGGTGGCGGCTGATCATGAAGGTAGTGTTTGTTCTTTGCCCTGGTCAGGACCTTCATGGCCGAATGATTGACAGGTGTGAAGGGGGGCGGGACGCTGAGTGCGTGTGATGTGCAGGCGACAGGCCTGTTTGTGTAAGGAAAGCGAACAGCAGGGGAGACACACTGGAATACTGCTAGTGCAAGCACTACTGTTGCAACTAGTGATTTGAACAAAACCGTATTGTTAGTTCTAAGTATCAGTGTTGAGAGTGTGTGTCAGCATGCAGCGTTTGTGCTCTAATTGTGAAGGATTCCTCAAATCTTGTGTGTTGTGGTTTAGCGATAAATAATCTGCACCGGTAACCCCAATCTTGCTGGTCTGACAGCACTTCTGATGAGCTGAAGCTGTAAGTTACCTCAGATAAGAAGCATGTGGTAATGTTGGCAGTGTGTATATATGGAACTGGTCAGCAGCAACTAAAAAAAGCCTGGCAGGTGCACGTGAGATTTGGGTGGACGGAGCGGCCGTGTACCCCCGTCCCACAGGTGTTTGTGTAAGGAAGCTTGAGTCGGGCTACGCTGAAAATGCCCTTTAATGACGTTACCCAACGTAAACATGCCGACCGCTCTGCGTATTTTCCCTACGAATTAAAAACGTGTAAATCCTTCCCGCTAATTGCTGGGCAAATATTTTTGTGGTATTTTTCTAATAGCTCTTATTCATCATGTGTCAGAGAAACTAAATTACGGTATTTCACCGGCACTGTAATCTCATCCAAGTGCTCCTGAAACTCAAAGCATCCTTTTTATTACGATCTGCCTTTTTGGTCAGCCGTCTTCAATTTTATTAATCAACTATGTGGGCTTCTTTAATTGCTTGATACATTTTTCTGGCTTAACAGCCAAGAAATTGCATGTTGGGGTTTTCCCGAATGAGAGCCGTAGGACTGAAGGGTTACAGTGGTGGTAAAAACTTCCTTATTCTTAACCTATATGCAGGATTGCGAACACATTCAAAAGGCCTTATAGTCAAGTTTTTGTTCTATTAGAAATACAATCATATATATAATTTAATTTTTTTTTTCTATTTTAGTTCATTATATTGTTATACATTTTTTTTTTAGGGTGGGATTTTTTTTTTATTTTAAAACATTCATAAACTTTATTTTATTAACAGGTTATCTTTTAGTCATTTTATTTTATGGTATTAAATATAAATACAATTATAGTATATTTCATTATTTAGTTAGAATTTATTTTAGATTTTTTTTATTGTATATTATAAATACAATTATATTTATTTTTTATATTTTGTTACACATTTTTACTTTAGGCTAGGATTTTCATTTTATTTTTAAATGATTCTTTTTTTTGGTAAAGAGGTTATCTTTTAGGGGTACAACAGTCATTTTATTTTATTTTTATTATAAATATATTTATAATTAATTTCCTTTAATTTTTAGTATTTTGGTTTACATTTTATTATTTTATTTCATGTTATGATAAATACAGTTATATTTATTTTATTTTTTATTTATTCTAAATACAATTCATTTCAAATTAATTGTTTTATTTTTGTTTTAGTATAAATAATATTAATATTATTAAATTATTATTATTTTTTTTAAAAACATTTGTATTTTATTTTATTCTAAGGGTATCTTTTATGGGTAGGATTTTTATTTTATTTGTAAATAATTCATAAACTGGTTATCTTTTAGGGGGAGAATGTAGTCATTTTATTTTATTATATTAAATATAAATACAATTATATTATGTTTCATTATTTTGTTAGAATTTATTTTAGATATTTTTTTTATTGTATATTACAACTACAATTATATTTATTTTTTATATTTTGTTACATATTTTCATTTTATTTCATTCTAGGATTTTTATTTTATTTTTAAATTATTCATAAAATGTTTTTTTGGAAAAGAGGTTATCTTTTAGGGGCAGGATAATTATTTTTATTATAAATACATTTAGAATTAATTTTCTTTAATTTTTAGTATTTTGGTTTACATTTTATTATTTTATTTCATGTTATCATAAATACAATTATATTTATTTTATTTTATTTTTAAATTATTTATAAAATGTGTTTTTTTTTTGTAAAGAGGTTATAAAGAGCGGTAGGATAGTCACTTTATTTTTTTTATTATAAATAGATTTACATTTAATTTTCTTTAATTTTCATTATTTTGATTTACATTTTATTATTTTATTTCAATTTTATTTTATTATAAATTATTTTATTTCAGTTATCTTTTAGTGGTAGGATGTAGTTTTTATTTTATTTTTTATTTATTATAAATACAGTTATTTAATTTCAAATGTATTTTATTTTTGTTTTAGTATAAATAATATTATTATTAAATTTAAATATTATTTTTTATACATTTGTATTTTATTTTATTCTAAAGTTATCTTTTAGGTGTAGGATTTTTATTTTATTTGTAAATGATTCATAAACTGGTTATCTTTTAGAGGGAGGATGTAGTCATTTTATTTTATTATATTACATATAAAAATTATATTACAATTATATTTTATTATTTGTTTTATTTATTGTACATTACAAATACAACTATATTTATTTTTTTATATTTTGTTACACATGTTTATTTTATTTTAGGGCTAGGATTTTTATTTTATTTTTCAATTATTCATAAAATGTTTATT
The DNA here is from genome assembly GCA_036247105.1 of Cirrhinus mrigala. Classification (NCBI taxonomy): domain Eukaryota; kingdom Metazoa; phylum Chordata; class Actinopteri; order Cypriniformes; family Cyprinidae; genus Cirrhinus; species Cirrhinus mrigala. The sequence continues at coordinate 34,559,382 of CM070025.1, forward strand.
TTATGTAAAGAGGTTTTCTTTTAGGGGTACGATAGTCATTTTATTTTTATTATGAATACATTTATATTTAATTTTCTTTCATTTTTAGTATTTTGGTTTACATTTTACTATTTTATTTGATGTTATTTTATTTTATTATTAATTAAATTCCTTTTAATTCCATTTATTTTTTTTAAAAACACTAAAGTATACTCTCATGAATCAGTCTTGGCAATAGGAAATGTGTGTGTGAGTGTGTGTTTATTTTCATACTCCTCATCTCCTTTCATCTCTGCTCTCAGCCCACAGTGTGTTGTAATCACGTTGTGCTCCTGATGTGTGTACGTTTGATGCCCACTCAGCGGTCAGACCGGCGGTAGGTGGCGTCTACCGGGCGGCTGGCTTTCCATCTCAGCCTGAGTAAAATCCAGGGAATTTTGTGACTCCACAGGTCACAGTGGGACAAAAAAAAGAGGATTTCCCCTTTTTTCAAGCCAAATCTCTTTCTCTCTCTCTCTCTCTCTTTTGCTCTTGCTCTCTCTGTCGGTGCCGATATCTCTGTGTTGGTTTAAACACGGCTACCGTCGAGGTCTGTGGTTGGCAGGCTGGCAGGTACTGGACTCCTACAGCCAGTGGAGATGCTTATAATGTCCTCCAGATGAATGATGGAATTGATCTTCCAGTTCTTACATCATTACAGCTGCTAGATATCCTTAGTATGGCTGGACTACAGCCACACATTCACTCAGCAGGTTCTTTGAGCTGCCTGTCAGAATACTTGTGTATGTGTGCACTGAGGTCCTATTTTTATATAGATTTTAGACTTTTAGATTTGATATATTTATATATATTCAACAGGTCATAAAATAATAAAACAAGTCATAAAATGTTATTTTATTCGATTTTTTGTTATTATTTTATTCCATTTTTGTTTTCCAGTACAAATATCTAAACATTTCTAAATTAAGATCAAAAATCAAAAAGATATTAAGTCTCATTTACTTGGGAAAAAAGGTATCAAAATTAAGTGAGTTTAATTATTCAAATTAATTACTAACCTAATCAGTTTTGTTTCTCCTCTCAGCGTCTGAGCCCAATCTGAAGGTGCGGTCCAGACTCAAGCAGAAGGTTTCTGAGCGACGAAGCGGGCCGATACGCCGCAGAGACGGCAGTGTCCTCGTTACGCCGTTGAAAAAACGAACTCTCGAACACACAGGTGAGCGAACGACCATCTATCAGCTATCTGAAACACAGAAAACAGGCTTTATATCAGAAAACACTGATCTGCAGCACATATAGGAAGATATAAAAACTCAACCAATCAGAACATTTGATGTTTGATAGATGGACCAATGAGCTTCAGTTGTGGGCGGAGCTCACAGTCAGTATCAGAGCTGAAAGCTGTTGTCTCTTTAAACACCTTTTCCACTCCCCTGTAGATTCATCAGCCAATGAGAGCCCTGCAGGTTCTGGACCGAGCTCACCCATTGGCTTGTGCAACAATGAGAACGGAGCGTCATACCGGTCCAGTAATACTCAAATTGAGGTATATATATGAATATATTACACCCATATTTTGGCATTTTATTTTCACAAAAGTTATTTGAAACATTAAAGTAGGCCCTTTACTTGCATTTAATATGCTTTCTATGTTTTTAAAATCACTTTTGTAAATTTAATTAGATGTGGACACCAAAATGGGATATTTCATCTATCTATATATAAATTTATAGCAATAACAAAATATCAAATATTGCATAAACATTTCTCAGAACTTACTTAACTTTTTCTGAGCCAGTGTCTTTTAATGAACTGTTGTTTTTTGTGAAATATTTGGCTTGTAAAAAGGTTTATGCTATTGTTCTTCAAAACAAATGTCTTCTCTTAACAAACTCTTTTTAAGCAAACAGGTTAGTAGCCTTCAGCACATAAATGCAGCTGTGGAACAGAGGTTTCATGCACTTGCGTGCAGTTTTGAGCCTTTGATTGCATTCTTAGGAACTGAAGCATACAGCCCACTAAACTGAAACTAAATAAAACGGTCATGGTCCCACGTCTCATTACTCTTATCATTCTATGGGGTGAAGGAGTCGGGCCCCCAATGATCCATTGTTTGGAGCTGAGAGTACACAGACCCCGTCCCAGGGTGCTCGTACCATCAGCCTGACAAACAAACACTGCCTTTAAAATCACATTAGAACATCAGTGCAGCATGTAGTAGAGTTAGATGGAGTTTGAGGGGTCTGTGTGTGTGTGTGTGTATGGCGGTGCTGTGCAGAACTAACTGTGACAGCTCTTTTCCGCTGTGGTTTTGGCTGTGCTGGTGGTTGGGGAAGGGGGTGAGGGGCTCTGGGATGGTGAGGTTTGTTTCTCCTGTGAAGTTCTGCCCAAGCATTTCCTCACGGGCTGCGGGCCAGAACTCTCCTCTCCTCTCCTCCTGTGGGCACACGGCCGACTGAGTTCATCCTCACAACCCTACAGCCAGCCGTGTGTGTGAGCGTGAGACTTCACTGCTTCATGAGCTTCAAAACTATGACCTAAAGATGACATCATATCATTAACACACACACCGTAACTGATATTGACTGACATGGAGCAGAAAAACTACCCAAACCACCTAACAACTACTGGAGAACATTCAGAACACTCTAGCAACCATACAGAACTGCAAAGCATGAAAACCATTCACAGTACCTCAACTACCAAGGAGCACTCTAGCAACCATTCAGAACTGAACAGCAACACAATAAAAAAAAACACTGACAACACCGTACCAGCCACATAGAACACTATAACAGCTACCTGGCAACACACAAGCAACCACTAGAGAGCATTCAGAACACCCTAGTAATCACCCAAAACTACATAGCAACACACAAAAACCAATCACAACATTCTACCAGCCAATAGAACACTATAACGTCCACCTGGCAACCAAATAGAACTCTATAACAGCTACCTGGCAACACCCTAGCAACTACTACTAAACAATCTGAACAACCTAGCAACCATCCAGAACTATATAGCAACACACAAAAACCATTCACAACACCCTAGCAGCCAACAGAACACTATAACAGCTACCTAGCAACACACTAGCAACCACTGGCAAACATTCAGAACACCCTAGCAACCATTCAGAACTGAACAGCAGCCTAGCAGCCACATAAGAACACTATAACAGCTAGAACTATAACAGAGAACATTCACAACATCCTAGCAACTACCCAGAACTGCATAGCAACACACGAAAACCATTTACAACATCATACCAGCCCATAGAACACTATATCAGCCACCTGGCAACAACCAAATAGAACTCTATAACATCCACCTGGCAACAACCTAGCAACCACTGGCAAATATTCAGAACACCCTAGCAACAACCTAGCAACACAAAATCCATTCACAATGCCCCAATGCCCTAGCAGCCACATAGAACACTATAACAACCGCCTGGAAACACCCTAGCAACCAAATTGAACACTGTAACAACCACCTGGCAACACCCTAGCAACTACTGGCAAACATTCAGAGCACCCTAGCAACCACCCAGAATTACATAGTAACACACAAACCATTTATAACATCCTAGCAGCCAAACGAACACTATAACAACCACCTGGCAACACCCTAGCAACCACTGGCAAACATTCAGAACACCCTAGCAACCACCCAAACCTACATAGTAACACTCAAAAACAATTCACAACATCCTAGCAGCCAAAATAACACTATAATAACCATGTAGCTACACCCTAGCAACCAAATAGAGCACTATAACAACCACCTGGCAACACCATAGCAACCACTGGTAAACATTCCAAACACCCTAGCAACCACCCAGAACTACACAGAAACACAAAAACTATTTCACAACATCCTAGCAGTCAATAGAACACTATAACAACCACCTGGCAACACCCTTGCAACCACATAGTACACTATAACAGCTACCTGGCAACACCCTAGCAACCACATAGTATACTATAACAACCACCTGGCAACACCCTAGCAACACTAGCAAACATTCAGAATATCCCAGCAACAAACAAAATCCAAATTGTATTAGCAGTGCCCTAGCAGCCACATAGAACATTATAACAACCACCTGGCAACACCCTATAGCAATCACCCAGAACTGCATAGCAACACATAAAAACCATTCACAACACTCTAGCATCCACATAGAACACTATAACAACCACCTGGCAACACCCTAGCAACCACATAGAACACTATAAGAACCATCTGGTAACACCCCAGTTAAAACTACAGAACATTCAGAACACCCTAGCACACTAACAATCATTCACAACGCCCAAGCAACCACATAAAACACCCTAGCAACCACTAGAGAAGTTTTAGAACACCCTAGCAACTACAGTAGTCAACATTTGAAGTGGATCAAAAAGTTCATCAAAGTTGTCCTAAAACAAGAACGGTTATTGTTTTGGTTTTAGGACAACTTTGATGAAAGTTTCTGATCCACTTCAAATGTTGACTACTATATAGCAACACACTAAAACACTCTAGGACACCCTAGCAACTGCACAGCAATAGTCTAGAAAGAAGGAAAGGAAAGGAAAGGACGTGACGTGTGGCCAAGTACGGTGACCCATACTCGGAATTTGTGCTCTGCATTTTACCCATCCAAATGCACACACACAGTAGTGAGAAGTGATCAAACACACACACACACCGTGAACACACACCCGGAGCAGTGGGCAGCCATATTGCTATCGCTGCGGCGCCCGGGGAGCAGTTGGGGTATCGGTGCCTTGTTCAAGGGACTCACCTCAGTCGTGGTATTGAGGGCGGAGAGAGTGCTGGTTATTCACTCCACCTTCAATCCCTGCCGGACCTGGGACTCGAACCCGCAATCTTTTGATTACAAGCCCGACTCCCTAACCATTAGGCCACGGCTGCCCCCGTGTCAAGCGTTAAAGGGCTAAAGTAAAAATCTCACTGGGCCAAAATCCTACTACTTATAGCTACATACTGTAATAGAAGCTAGAATGCATTCTGGTTGTGATTTTGTCACATCACGTCTGGTTAAAGCACGCACACACACGGACTGACTGCTACAGCGAGGAAGTTCATATGTCAATATCTAAATTTGTCCCTCCAAATGCTTATGCGAGGTTACATCATTGATATGGGAGATCTACTAGTTCTCCTTCTTCAGATGTTCTCAATCTCATGCTGTACTATTGTTACCGTGTTTGTGTTCCGCTGCGTTACATAAGAGCTGATGTAATGCTTTCTGTCTGTCTCTCCTCTAGCGCTGTCTGTCTCAGGGGGGTGTCCTGCAGACCGACGGGTCCATGTCACTGTTGAATCTCTATACGTCCCCCTCTCTGCCAAACCTCACGCTGGCTCTTCATCCTGCTCATGCACACATCTGCGTAAGTTCATGTCCTTCACAGACACGTCAAACTCTACAAAAACAAAGACCTAGAAATGCTTGTTTTATATGTGGTTCTTAATTAAATTTTGGCCAGGACATACCAAGCCAATGTCAAATAACTAGTGGAGATGAAAGCCAACTCTTTTGTTGCCTCGCATTAACTGCGTCTGGGCCAAAAAGCTGTGCATGAATATGTAACCCCTTCGGTTCTGCTTGACCCACCCTGAACGGGATTCAAACTGGTGTTTCTAGCATGGGAGGCAGGTGCAATAACAAGGACCTCAACCTCTAGCGTCAGTCGCTAATGCAAAACAGCTAATACAGTCACTCTTGAGATCAGGGGCAAGCGGTTTACCCACACAGCTCCTACTAGCTGGCTTCCATTACGCTCACCCTCCCATCCGGGTCACGGCACCAGTGTAACCCCATGATTCTACTCAACACACTACAAGTGATGTGATTGAAAACCAGTGTCTCCAGCATGGGAGGCAGACGTGCCAACAAGGACCACAGCCTGTAGCATCAGTAGCTAGTGTGCCTCCAGATCAGAGGAGTAAGGTTTACTTACACAGCTCCTACTAGCTGGCTTCCGTTACTCTCGCCGCCTAAACCTCACTCTCATCCGGGTCATGGCACCAATGTAACCCCTCTGATTCTACTCAACCCACTACGAGCAGGATTCGAACCAGTGTCTTTCCGCATGGGAGGCGAGCGTTAACAAGGCTGCAGCCTGTAGCATCAGTAGCTAGTGCGCCTCAAGATCAGAGGAGTAAGGTTTACGCGCACAGGTCCTACTAGCTGGCTTCCATTACACTCACCCCCCAAAACCTCACTCCCATCCGGGTCACGGCACACAGTGTAACCCCTGATTCTACTCAATCTGCTATGAGCAGAATTTGAACTGGCATTTCTAGCATGGTAGGTGGGTGCACCAACAAAGATCGCAGCTTCTAGCTTCAGCCGCTAATGCACTTCTTGAGATCGGGGTGAGAGGTTTACTCGCACAGCTCCTACTAGCTGACTTCCATTACACTCACATCCCTAAACCTCACACCTCACCCATCCGGTAGGTGGCACCAATGCAACCCCTCTGATTCAACCCGCTACAAGCATGATTCGAACCAGTGTCTCCAGCATGGGAGGCGGGTGGGTTAACAAGGACCCCAGCCTCTAGCATCAGTTGCTAATGTGCCTCTTGAGATCAGGGACGTGAGGTTTATCCGCACAGCTCCTACTACAGTAGCTGGCTTCCGTTACACTCGCCCCCCTAAACCTCACTCCCACCCGGGTCACGGCACCAGTGTAACCCCCCTGATTCTACTCAACCTTCTATGAGTGGGATTTAAATCAGTAGCTGTGGCACGAGTGGCGGGCACACTAACAAGGACACTAAAGACCACAACCTGTAGCGTCAGTTCCTAGTGCGCTTCCAGATCAGAGTGATTTCACAGCAATCCGTGCATATTTGACAATACGTCTAATTCTTAAGAATTTGTACAACCTTGCTCGTGCAAATTCATATGATTTGTGAAAAATCTTACGTATTATACAAGGTGGCAAATTCGTAGGAATTTGAATGAAGGACCACACCTAATCCTGCCCCTAAATTTAACCATCACAGAAATCATACAAAATCATACAAGTGAGGTCTTGCAAATTAGCCACCTCTGAAAATATGTACGAATTGGCCGTAAGATTGCATTGGCACAGCTCTTACCACCTTGGAACAAACATACCAAATAGACAACATCCGACAGCAAACTAGCATGTGCCTTCTGCACCTGCGTGAGAGGAATTACCTTTCCATACATTAAGGTGGCAGTAGTCGGTACTGTCACTCAAAAAAAGGAAACCATACAAACTGTAAACAAAGCAGTGCTTGTGTACCTGAATCATGCTAATTAGTTTGTCGTCAACTGCATCATTCCACACGGCCTTGTCATTTGCAAACATTCACGTAATGCAATAAGAAATGCGACGAAATGAGAACAACCTTCTATGTGTGCCCTCTTTATCATTTGCTTGCTTTCGTCACTAGAGGTTTTCATCTCATGCACTGATTTGCTAGCTGAGCCGACGACACTTCAAAAACTACACGACAGACACTTTAGCAACCATCCAGAACTGCATAAAAATCTTGATATTTTATATATTTGGTTGAGCGCATTGTCTGGGTATTTAAAGTGCACTTTTTCTTGTTTAAATTTTAAATTTAAATTGTGAACACATTAATCACACAATTTATACTACAAGACAGCACAGAATAGTGCATAAATATGCAAACTGGGACGTACCCAATGTCTCAAACTGAACTCACAAAAGTATGCAATGAAAAGTCTCAATGTGCTTTCCATGTTCATTTTATATTCTTACTGTATGACAAGTTTTAGCTCATTCAAGAGGAGAAAAATCTGGAGACAAGGTCTCATGAGCTTTGAAAGAGCAACCTCTGGGAAATATGAGGCCTAAAGACAAAAGCAGCATCGCTGGCTCTCGTTCTGCTGCGCAACAGATATGAATAGATCCTGCAGAAAAAGCAAGGTATTTTTAGGAGACAGTGAGACACGGAGTCGCATCTATTTGCGGTGAAAGCACAAAATACTGTATGAGGAATTTGCTGCGCACGTTAGGAGATAAAGATGTGCCGATCCTCTTTATAGAGCGCAGAGATGAGCCGTGTTTTTACAGAGATGAGGGTTTGAGCCGCTGTTTGCGGAGGGTTTAGGAGAACGTCTCATTTTCTGCTTTCACTGAGTGCTTGTGTGGATTAATGGGGCTCGTGACCTCTGACCCGCAGGATCTTTAGCCCTTAGATAAACAGGCCCTCGGTTTAGGGTTTCAGGGCGTGAGTTTAGCATCTCGTTCATCACGGGCTGTTAAAAAAGTTTAAGAAATGGTGTCGGGAAAGCACGTAACGTGCCAGCAAATCAAAACACGGATCACTTTTACCGAATACTTTCAACACTTTCACATTTTAAAATAGCTGAATGACTCACTAGGGAGCTTTAAACGCGGCTTGATAATTACATGCAACTTATGGAGGACGCAGGACGCAAACGCTGACTGGATGCGTTTTAAAAAAGCACAGTTATTAATATTTCATATGCTGGTGTTATGTAAGTCTCGCTCATGCTTGGGTGGAAATTTGTGTCTAAATGCAAAAATAGGAAAGCGTTGAATATTAATAGTGTTTGTCTGGTCTGTCCTGTTTCAGACGGGAACGGCGCTGAAGGATCGGAGCGCAGAAGGTCTCGCGGCCGCCGCGTCCCCCGTCTCGATGGAGGCTAAAGTGAGCAACGGGCAGCAGGCGCTCCTGCAACACCTCCTGCTGAAGGAGCAGCGACAGCAGAGGATGATGTCACCCGGTGAGCAGAGCACACAGGAAGTTCACATTCTCTTAAAGTGACAGAGATCAGTGGAACAGGCAGAACATCAGATCAGTTAATATCACTAACTAAAACTGAAACCATAAAAAACATTTTCGTTACTTGAAACAAAATAAACTTCAAATGAAATACAATATAAAAATCCCTAGTTAGTTGCCACTTGAAGTAATAAAATAACTTAATAAAATAACTAGAAAATGACAAATTTGTAGTGCCAAAGAATTTGCATCTTAACTGCATTAAATGAAAATAGAAAAAAAGTGTTATAATACAAAGTAAAATAACATTGGTGCAAAATTGACTGAACTAGTAACAAAATAAAATAAAATAAAATAATAAAAACAGTGCAAAGTAAAGGCTTTATTCTTAGTAAATAAATAAATGACAGAAGTAGCATTACAGTTATAGTGCCATTTTATAGTACTAAAAGTATAAAATAATATATAATCAATAATATATTATGAATATTCATGAATATATTATTATATTAATAGTACATTTATGATTTATATTATATTCTATAAATAATTGTTGTATCATTATATTATATTATTATTATTTATATATTATAATATTAGTATATCAATAATAGTAAAATAATACTACAGCAGGCCTGCTGAAATTCCTGAAGTATAACTAACAATAAATTAAACTCTCTATATCATTTTCCTTCTCATAACCTGATAATTCACAATAATTTGCATCTTAAATGCATTCAATGAAAAAAAATTATTAAATAAACAAAACACAGTGAAATTACAGTGGTGCAAAATGGAGTGAATTGCTAACAATAAATGAAATAAAATAAAATAAAATAAAATAAAAACAGGCCAAAGTAAACTAAAAATTTAACTGACTATAAATAAATAACAGAAGTGGCATTTTACAGTAATAGTAGCAAAATACAATAAAGTAAACACTAATTAATAAGAATAAAAATTATATATTATTAATCATCATGAATATATTATATTAATATATTTGTTATTATTATTATTATTATTATTATTATATGGCATATATTATTGTTATATTATTTATGTATTAAAATAATATAATGTTTTTTAAACCCATTTAACATTTAGACTTGCATTTAATTTAATTTTAATTAATTGAATTTAATTTCTTTTATTTTTCTTTTATTATTTTATTTTATTTTTAGCTTAATTTAATAATTGTATAATTCCCAGTAAGTGTCTGTTCAGGTGTAAGCATCCTGTGTGAACAGCCCATTATAGTTTATGTGTTCCCATAGAAGGAAATTTAAGTCTGCTGAAATCTCAGGTGTGTGATTCATGTTTCTCTGTCTTTCTCTCAGTCACAGGTAGTGTTCCTGTGCTCTCCTCGTCTCCACTGGTGATGAAGGACCGCCCATCTGCGAGTTCTCGCGCCAGGTTACCACGGCACCGACCTCTAAACCGGACGCAGTCGGCACCGCTGCCACAGAGCACACTGGCACAGCTCGTCCTGCAGCAACAGCACCACAACTTCATGGAGAAACAGAAACAGCTTCACCAGCATGTCCACATCAGCCAGGTAACCTCACCTCACTCGTCACACACACAGCTTGAACAAAACAACCCGTACACAAACTAAAAACAAAAGTTTTATTTTGTTTATTTATTTATTTTTATATATATTTTTTCATTTTATTTTATTCTATTTTATCCTTGCATTCAAACATTCATTATTTTATTTTATTACTTTTTTTGAAATACACCAAAAGAAACTTTAGTGTTTTGTTTATACGAGATTTGAGGTCAAAAGTTTACATCCCCCTTTTAGAATCATTAAAAATGTTATTTTACCAAAATAAGAGGGATCATACAAAATGCATGTTATTGTTTATTTAGTACTGACCTGAATAAGATATTTCACATAAAAGACATTTACATATAGTCCACAAGAGAAAATAATATTCATAAAAATGACCGTTCAAAAGTTTACATCCCCTTGATTCTTAATACTGTGTTGTTACTTGAATGATCCACAGCTGTGTTTTCTTTTGTTTAGTGATAGTTGTTCATGAGTCCCTTGTTTGTCCTGAACAGTTAAACTGTCCACTGTTCTTCAGAAAAATCCTTCAGGTCCCACGAATTCTTTGTTTTTTTCAGCATTTTTGTGTTTTTGAACCCTTTCCAACAATGACTGTATGATTTTGAGATCCATATTTTCACACAACTGAGGGATTCATATGCAACTATTACAGAAGGTTCAAACGCTCACTGATGCTCCAGAAGGAAAACCATGCATTAAGAGCCAGGGGTGAAAACTTTTGAACAGAATGAAGATGTGGACATTTTTCTTATTTTGCCTAAATATCATGTTTTTTTTTTTAATTTTGTACTGCCCTTTAGAAGCTACACAAGATACTTACATGTTCCCCAGAAGTCAAAATAAGTTTAATTTACCCTGATCTTCAAATCCCGGCTCTTAATGTATCATGTTTCCTTCTGGAGCATCGGTGAGCGTTCGAATCTTCTGTAATAGTTGCATATGAGTCCTTCAGTTGTCCTCAGTGTGAAAAGATGGATCTCAAAATCATACAGTCATTGATGGAAAGGGTTCAAATACACAAAATGCTGGAAAACCAAAGAATTTGTGGGACCTGAAGGATTTTTCTGAAGAACAGCGGGCAGTTTAACTGTTCAGGACAAACAAGGGACTCATGAACAACTATCACTAAACAAAAGAAAACACAGCTGTGGATCATTCAGGTAACAACACAGTATTAAGAATCAAGGGGATGTAAACTTTTGAACGGGAACATTTTTATAAATTCAACTATTATTTTCTCTTGTGGACTATATGTAAATGTCTTTTATGTGAAGTAACTTATTCAGGTCAGTACTAAATAAACAGTAACATGCATTTTTGTATGATCCTTCTTATTCTGGTAAAATAAAAGAAAGGGGGATGTAAACTTTTGACCTCAACTGTAGGTAGGGTGAGACCAAAAACATGAAAACCAAACGTGTTTGTATAATTCACACACTGGACACAGTGAAGGAGAGTGTCAGAGCGATGACATGATGATGGATGGATTGATGGTACATAAATGTGGCTTTCAGAAGTGCTGAAGAACTGCAGTGTTTCAGCAGATTCCTGAGAGTGAATGTTGTGTATAAGTGTGTATATAGAAGCGTGTGTGTGTAATCTGTGTGTCCTGCAGTGTGTTTGTGGTCCTCATAAGAGTTTTTAAGGGCACTTTTCTTTTAAATGATGGTGTAAACTGATCTGACTGATGCCTTGTTGAGACAGAAAGTGAGTTAATGCAAGCAGAGGAAGTGAGTAAATCCCAGCAGGGTGTTTTACTGCGGCTGCTTTTAACTCGTCTAACATTTAGACTGACATTAAACATTCAAAATTTTATTTTAATTTTTTTTTTAAAATATTTTATTTATTATTAAAATTATATTTATTATATATTTTATTTATATTAGATTTTTTAATTTTAATTGTTCTTCAAAATTTTAAAATTAATTTAATTAATTTAATAATTTAATTTAATAATAATTTTTTTTTTTTTTTTTGCTTCTAACACTTTGTTGTCTTCCTCCATTCAGTATTACTTTTTTCTCTCTCTCCCTTTCATTTCCTGAAGGTCTAGTAGAGGATTTTGCAGGCAGACGCTGGCGGCACTTTAACACACACATGTATCCGCATATATAATTTAGCCACTTTTTATTTCACACAGAACTTTTACAACTGCTATTTTTTTGGGTTTGGTATTATTTTACCCATTTACAGGAGGGCTGAAGTTAGACGGGGCGGCGTGTTCGGGAAAGAGACAGATTTAATGAGCCACTTTTACAAGAAGATACCAAAAAGAACGAAAGATCATGTTAATGTGTCACTTCTAATTAAATATGAGACAGAACTGAACTCAATGCAGTTATTGCTGGAATAAAAACAGAGCGCAATAGTGAAAGACACCGTTTCAAGCTCCAGAAGTATATTTCCAAAACATTTTCTCCATATTAATTAAACAATAAATCAATCAGGTTTTAAAAAGTCAGAAAATCTAACCAACCAACTAAATAAATAAATGAAATAATAAAATATAAACTAAACTCAAATAAATTAAAATCAAATGTAGATTTTCATAAACTTTACAAATAAATGACAGAAGTAGCATTAAAAAATTTGTCAAAATTATGTTCAGGAAATAAATAAATCTTTAAGACTTTTTTTGCATTATGACAATAATTTTTTAGATTTTTTAATTAAAATTATTATTAAATAATACCCAACCAAAATAATTAATATAATAATTATTAACATTTTAAAATAATTAAATAAATAACATTCATTGTGATACTGAGAAGTTTGGAATCACTTACTGTTATACAGTAAAAATGACTAAATATACAGACTTTATTTATTTAAAGCATAAAACATATTAAGAAAAAAAGTGAAATAACTAAAAAATAAGTGCATTATGTGCATAAATTTAACTATAAATAAATGACAGAAGTAGCATTGCAGTAAAAGTAACAAGAATATGTTCAATAAATAAAAAAATAAAAAAATAAATAAAGACATCAATTATTTTTTTTAAATGTTCATTTAAAATTATTATTAAATATTATCCAAACCAAAATAATAAATATAATGACTAAATAAATGACTAAGTATGTTGACTTTATTAAATTTAAGCATAAAATGAAGGCAGATATTTAGAAAAAAAGTGTAGTAAATAAAAAATAAGTGCATTAAGTGCATAAATTTACCTTTATAAATAAATGACAGAAGTAGCATTGCAGTAATAGCAACACAACTTGTCAAAAATATGTTTAGAAAATAAATAAATAAATATATAAATAATATAGCTTTAAGATTATATTTGTGACAATTATTTTTTAATTGATATTATAATTAATGTAATAATTATTAAAAATATAATATAAATATATAAACATAAATAATATTCATTGTACTACTGAGAAGTTTGGAGTCACCTGTTATACAGTAAAAATGACTAAATACGCTGACTTTATTTGATTTAAGCATAAAATAAATGCAGATATTTCGAAAAACAAAATGAAATAAAAAATAAGTGCATAAATTTAACTATAAATAAATGACAGAAGTAGCATTGCAATAATAGTAACAAAATTGCTCAAAAATGTTTAATAAATCAATAAATACATAAAGCTTTAAGACTTTTTTGCATTGTAACAACATTTTTTTTTTAATTCTTCATTTAAAATGATTAAATAATATCCAAACCAAAATAATTAATATAATAATTATTCATATTTAAAACGATTAAATAAATAATATTCATTGTGATACATATATTATTATATTAACTCTGTGTGTGTGTGTGTGTATATCATTATATATGTAACAAACAAATCAGTCAGGTTTTCAAAAGTTAGAAAAAAAAAAAAAAAAAAAAAAAGGTGTATTTCTTGCACTGAACTACTCATCCCATGAATCTTTGCGGGTGATGTAATCAAGTCATCCATGACCATATGAACTACAAAAGCCTTACTTTTCTCTTTTTCTCTCTCTTGTGTTTTTCTCTGTAGGTTCTGTCTCAGTCCATCGAGCAGCTGAGGAACCCCAGCACCCATCTGGAGGAGGAGGAAGAAGAAGGATCGTCTTCGGAGCACAGAGTGCCGGAGATCACGTCGCCCCCTGCTGGAGTCATACGCAGCCGCAGTGAACCCGCAGCCGCACACGCCAGAGTCATCCGGATGAAAACTGAGCCTGAAGACAGAGACAGAGAGGAAGAGAGAGGAGGCGTGAGAGACGAGGACATGAGGAGAGATACAGGTGAAGAACAGAATGAGATTTCAGCACGGATGAAGAGGAGCGACGCCGAACACTGTCTGGAAAATATGACAGAAACTGATGTTTGAAAAAGAGAAAGAAATGAAGAAAGAAAGGAAGGAAGAATGAATCTCAAAAAACTTGTAAAAAAAAAATGTCTAGGTCATATTTTTTAAATAAAATAACTGAATTTATTAATAAATATTATTTGTTTTTAATAAAATATAAAATGTATAAAATATTGTAAAATATTTTTGCTTAAAGAAAATATAGTTTTATGTTTTTTTTGTTTTTTTTGCATTGTGACAATTTAAAAAATGATTGTACAACATTTTAACTTGGAAACAAAATGTTCAGATCCATTACAGTACTGATTTATTGTAATAAAATTTTCTTTTTTTAAGCATAAATTATAGGCAGATATTTAGAAAAAAATACTGCCACGGTGTGAAAATGCTACACACAACATAACATAATTTTACATTAATCATAATAAAGCATTAAATAAAGGCAGATATTTAAAAAAATTACTCACATGATGCAAAAATACTTAAAATAATATAACATTAAATTTGCATAACGTATTATTTTTTAAAAACTTAATGTTCCGATCCATTATGAAGTTGCAAAGTTAAATCAGAAATTACTGTAATAATAAAAAAATATATAAAATAAATAAACAATTACTAAATGTTCTTTTTAATTAGGCATACATTTAATTCAGATATTTATAACAAATACTGCCATTGTGCAAAATTACAACAAATAATATAACATTAATTTTTTTTTTTTTTACCCCCTAATTTTTTTTTTCTTTTTTTTTCTGAAGATTTGGGAAGAAAGGCATGTCTAATTGTCATCACAATGCAAAAATAATCTTAAACCTAAGAAGTTCCATTTACTTTAAGCAAAATAAAGTAAAAAGTGAGTAAAATGTGACCTGGACATTTTATTTGAGGTTCAACTAATGAAAACGAGAAAGCAAGTGTTAGGAAAGAATGAAAGTGAAGTTGAATACTGAAAGAAAAGAGAAAGTCGGCAGGTATGAGGGTGAACATGTGCTTGCCTGTCTTGTGTCCGTCCTCAGCCCTGTTAGTGTGACACTGTCCGTGACCTCTGACCTCTGTCTCTGCTGTGATCTTCCCTCTGGACTGTTGTTGTTGTTGTTGTGTGAAGCTAAATAAAGAAAAGCGATGACCACAGAGCTTCATTTTACCCCCCACATTAAACCAACAGTAGCGCAGCAGCTGTTCTTCACATGAAGGTCATGTGACCAGAGGAAATGATGCTGGCGAGCTTTTCTGCTGACGCTTAAATGTCTGACATAAACTGTGCTAAGTAACATCCTCGCTGTGAAACTGTCACTGTTTTTTGTCGTTTCTGGTGGTCGACCAATGACAGACGTCAATGTGAACACAATACAGTTTAGTGACGTACCGTACCTACAGTTGACGAAAACTATTTTTGTCGCCATGAAAACTACCAGTTTGCTCGATTCTTGTCACGATCACGTCTGGATGGGACAAAATCTCACATTAATATAGAAGAGATGGGATTTATCACTAAAAGGCAATGATCTGCTGTCGTTCTAAGGACGGATTCACTGAAATCTTCTTAAGAAGTAGTCAAGAAATTCCTTAAAATAAACTCTAAGAAGTTTTTAAGAATCTTCCCAAGTGCAATTCTTGAAAAATTAATCAAAAACAGGTCTCATGTGTGCTGAAGTTGCCAAAAATCATGCTGTAATTATAAAATGAGGTCACCCTCTGAGCCAATTTAAGGAGTTGTAACTTAGCTTCAAATTATTATCACATATAATCATAACCAACCATTGTTCACCAATCATTGGTGTCATTTCAGAGAACTTGTGCACAATGTTATTTTAGTAAATATTCTTAGAAATTGTATTATTTTGAAATTCGTTTTTTTTTTTTGGTTTTTGTCAATATTATTAGCTTATATTATTAGCTTTCTGAATGTATTTTAATGTCTTTATAGTTTTCATAAATTTTTATTTCAGTTTTAGTTTTAGTTATTTTAGTCATTTAGTTAGTCATTTCTTAAAATGAAAACAAGAAATAAATATTTTTTTTAATATTGTATTTTATTTTAGTTAGAATTTATTTTATTTCAAGTACTGAATTGGTTTTTTTGTGTGTGTTGTTTTTTTTTTTTTTTGCAGTTTTAGTTATAAAGTATAACTCTAATCCCTAGTAGTGTTTGCTGTAATGCGTAATATTTAAGACAACCCAATAAACTCAAATTTCTAAATTTAAGACAAGTTAAAGTAAACAAATGATTTTCTTCTTGAGAATATTTTATGAATCCGTCCTTGGGTTTTCAGTGTTTGTTTATGTGATGGAATCTGTGTTTGTGGCGTGTGCAGTCCAGAGAGTCATTGATTCATATGATTCAATGATTTAATCAATGTTGGATTCACATTATCTAGTGATTCACTCACTGTTTGATTCACATGATTCAGTGATTCGGTTATTTTTGGATTCACATGATTCAGTGATTCAGTTATTGTTGGATTCACATGATTCAGTCAATGTTGAATTCACATGATTTGTGATTCAGGCAATGAAGGATTCACATGATTCAGTGATTCACTCAGCGTTGGATACACATGATTCAGTGATTCAGTCCATGATGGATTTACATGATTCAGATGAGTCAGTGTTGGTGTTTAAGTGTGTCTTATGTCTTGCCCGGTGTTCGATTCTCATCTGTTAGTGAACAGAATCAATATAATCGCTGTGAAACGCCAATGGTGTCAATGACGAAACTTTTTCTCCATGTGATGTTTGTAGAAAAAACACTGCTAGTTCATGTTTATAACATCTAACTTTCAAGATTTTCACAGTTCACGATGACGCCAGCACAGAGATGTATAAAGTTTTGTGAATTTGCAATATCATTTTGTGATCATACACTGTGTTGAAGGCCTGTGAGATGTACAGATGCACAGATGAGTTAATCGCCGTCACTAATCACTCTAATGAAACGAATGACTGACGGATTCTTAATCATGTGGCCATAAAAGTACAACAAGAGCCTGTTTTTACTCCACTGCTATGTAAATAACGTTTATTATTCACTGTTACACTAGATTGAAACAATAACTGCATGAAAAACCTTGGGTCAAAGGTCATGTTTACGGTGACATTATAGTTTTAAAATAAAAGTTGTTTGTAAAACTTCTCTAAACCTCCTCAGACTCGTTGCATTATTGAAGGTGATTCTGAGCGAACAGGACTGCGATCTCTCCGCTTTGACCTCGCATTTTTCCCACAGCTCGTCGCGTCTCAGGCTGATGTTGAGGGAGCGTTACGTTAACCTCTTGTGCTCGGGCAGAGCTGTGGGATCAGGTTAACCCTTTGAAGTGTGCTTAAGAGAACCTGTGATCTTCTGGCTGCTATCAAGGGAATGTCTCTGACTCAGATATACGACCATCACATCACAGACCTCTGTGGGACTCGGCATTTCTAAAGGTTCAATACACGTTAAGCTCTATTGACAGCATTTATGGCATAATATACACTACCTATATTCAGCAAGGATGCATTAAATTGATCAAAAACTACAGTAACAGGATTCGTACTGATGCTGTAAAATTAAATTCCAGGACTTTCAAAGACTTTTCAAGCACTACTGTTTTGATTTTCATGGAGTTCAAACAGAGATCTCACTTATCAAACACTGTCTTTCAAATTCTAATTAATAAACAAATAAATAAAAATATACTAATAAAACAAAATGCCAAAAATAAAGCAAAACACATGCAAAGTATGCAATCATGTCAACTTAAGAACAAAAAGAGAAAAATAAAATAAAGACATAATATTTAAAATCGGCTTATTCTGGCAGCAAAAGGGGTGATAGCAATTTAAAATATATATTATATATAATAGTACACATTAAAAACAAGGGTGTATGTTTGATTTTGCAAGGGACAATTTAATAGTGTCTGAAAATTGGTAGGGACATAAATACAGCTAAATTTCACATAAATAGAATTTAGAGTTGATCTAAACAAGTACATGGAAACTATCTAAAGCTCTGTACATCCTAGAAAATATTTTTATATTCATCCTATACACCTATAAGGTGTAAATGTATTACTTTTGTAATAAAACTGTGGTTATACTGTACAAAAAACATGGTTACTACACTTTTACTATAGTAATATTTAAATATTTCAATATAAATTTTTACTGTATTTGTGATCAAATAAATGCAGCCTACAATGTGCTTTGAAAGTACAGCCACAAGTCTTAAACATTAAACATGGTTACTACACTTTTACTATAGTAAAACCGCAGTTAATTTTCTTAAGGGATTTGTATGTGTGTATACCTTATTTATTTTTCTTTGTTTTTATAACTATACTGCCTTAATGGTTTGATGTTTTCTACTGTTTAATAAAAAAAAAAAAATCTCTAAAGAAAAAAAAAAAAAAAAACATTTCCGAACACACTCTGTGCTGATGTGATTCAAATGATTTGCTAACCTGCATCGAAGTCCTGATCTGAATCAAATGATTCGCAATCTGCGCTCTAAAGTTCTGATCTGAATCAAAAGATTCGCAAACCCGCTCCAAAGTTCCGATCTAAATAAAACGATTCGCGCTCCAAAGTCCCGATCTGAATAACGATTTGATTTGAAATCCCGGTCGGAATCAAATGATTCGCGATCTTAAGCCCCGATATAAATCAAATGACTCGCGATGCGCGTTCAATTCGGAGGACTTGAAAACAGTGAATTATTTTGCAAAACAAAATTATTCAAAGTTTTAAAAAGCTTTGTTTCGCACATTAACATTAACATTATTCGCACATGCTTTTTAAAGCAATGTCGAAATTCGAAAATGAACAGCCCTTTCATTTCGATCTGGTTTTTGCTACTGAATCACTTAAACTGAATGATCGAAGTTACGAGTTTGAATCAATCAGAGTAGTTCAGTGTAAATGACTTACTCAACTGAATCAGTTTGTCTGTTTCTCTTTTTGCGATCACGTGACACTGAAGACTGGAGTAATGATGCTGAAAAGTCAGCTTTGATCAAAGCTATAAATTACAATTTACAATATATTCATATAGAGAACAGCTATTTTAAATGGTAAAAATATTTCACAATATTACAATATTAATTTTTACTGTATTGATCAAATAAATGCAACCTACAACCTGTTTTGAAAGTATAGCCACAAGTCTTAAACATGATGCATTTAAACAAAATGAGCATGATAAAACTGCTTAGTAACCATGTCTACAAAGTTAGTAAAATTCAGTAAGCCAGAAAATAACTTTTTTTTAATTTAAAATATATCGTAATACAAGAAGTTCATTCATCTAGAACAGTATTCCTACCACAAAAATACCATTTTAACACACAGTGCACAGTTCAGTTTACCACTGTTTACACACTGTAAAAAGAAGTTTCAAAGATTATTTTACTTCATTTTATAAGAAAATACTATTTCAGTCTTTATATTTCAAAATGTTTAATATGTTTAAAGTTTCTTTGTAATTGTGAAATTTACTAGTAATTTCTAAGTAAAAATGGTTTTAAAGCCAGCTTTTATTCAGTGTAAGTGCATTACCTACATACTTTCTTTTTTACTGAAACAAAAACTGCATGTTACTTTTACATTTTTAAACATATTTTCTGATTCATCAATCAGTTATGCTCTTTGATAGAACATAACTTCCACTAAACTAAACTAAAACACAGTTTATCACAATAAATGCTCATACATCATTAAATCTACAACCTTGTTTGACTATCTAACATTTAGAAAAGAATTAAATACACCACACATCTTTCATCAAATTAATATTTCCCAAGCAGTTACACAAGCAGCTCTTCCAGAAGCTGTAAACCAACACCTTCCTTTGGTTTGCTTTCAGACCCACTCGACTCAGCGTCCCGTTTTCTGCCATGCAGCTCTTGTACACTTATTTTCTGGAAAACGCTGCGGTCAGACCTCAATTTGACATTGCCTCTCTATTTTCAGCAAGGGGCCGTTTGGTTCTCCACAAATAAGGCCAAACATCATTCATACACAGATTAGGAAATGCCTCAAAATAGAAGAATCATTCCACCCGCCCCCAATTAGACAGCCTTCCACCTTCCTGCAGAGGTATGCCATTCATCTTGAGGCTCAGCAGGGTTTCCCACCGGCAGAAAACAGGCCCACCTGCATCCACGGCCAGCTGTGAAAGCAAATCCAACGCCGCAGATGAAATGCTACATGGGCTACTTCAGTTTGCAGCTATTCTGGCGGTTGCAGGTAACATGCTAGGCCTTGCATAACCCATTTATGTTCACTTTGGTGCCAAATCTGAGTAGTAGAAACAGCAGTGAAACTGAGTTTTGGCGGTAAGCTTAAAAATCAAGGTTTCAAAAAGTTTTTTTTTGCAATGAAGCAATAGAAGAAACATATTGGGTTTCCCACAGAAGCTTTCAGTGAAAAGTTATTAACCCTCCCCATTGCGTTTGAAAAATGTGTTGGGGTTCACAATGGTTTCCATGCAATTTGCCAAAATTTGTTATAGTGAAAAACACTAAAGATTTGTGTAAAAGCAGAAAACTTCTACTGTAGCTGTCAAATGTAATACTTTCCTTCATTTCTATTAAACATTTTTATGTTCAAAATTAGTTGCACAGACAAAAGACAACAAAAATAGTTTTTTTAATCGTATTTGTATTGACTTTTTTTAAAAATACCAGTTTAGTATACTAAAAGTATAATTGCAAGGTATTTTTATTAAATATGTAAGAGTATTTATATTATACGTAGCATGAAATAAATGTATTTCAAATACATTTTGGTATATTTATTTTTCACTAGGGCACATTTCTTTCCAGTGCTGCGATAGTCCAGTAATTGAGATCCAAAAAACCAACCAAAAAAAAAAACTTATGGCAGATTTGTTTGACTTTTAAACTCAAGATAAAGAAATTTTCCTTGGATGATTCAAAAGACGAGTCTCAATTTCACATTAAATTTTATAAGTTCTCATATATTATATTTTAGCATTCGGCAAGTTATAATAAAGGTTTTCTGTTTTTTTATCTTTGTACAGCTTTTCCAAAACACATTAATGTGATAAAAGTTTCCATGCACATTCATGACCCTAAATGAGAAGTATTCACCAAATTTTAAGAAGAAATAAATGAACCAGTAGTCTGTTAAATTGACCTGCAACACAACAGGAGGCTTCACTCTTAAAAAAACAATAAAGGTTCTTTATTGCCATTGATGGTTCTATGAAGACCCTTTAACATCTATGGAAACTTTCCAATGGACAAAAGCTTCTTTATAGCAAAAAAGGTTCTTGAAATGATCAATATGTTCTTTACACTAGGAAAAAAATGGTCACTGATCCCTTTAAGATTCTTTGTTAAACCAAAAATGGTTCTTCTATTGCATCACTGCAAAAACTCTCTTTTGGAACCTTTATTTTTAAAAGTGTAACAGCAATTTTTCTGATTGTGAAGAATATTTAAAGAATTTGAAGAACATTTTTCCACTATAAAGAACCTTCTGTGGATGTCAAAGGTTCTTCACGGAACCATCAATGCCAATAAAGAACCTTTATTTCTAAGTGTAGTGTGTTAAACTCAGCAGAAAATACAGCGAAAATGCTCCGTAAACCTATTTATCATGATTTATTAATGCATCCATGAACTGCAGAGGCCCAAAACTATGCACAATATTTACCATGAGCAAAACTGACATTTTATAAACGCATAAACAACAGCAAAAAAGCTAAGAGTATTTGGTTTCTAAACATCAGTTGAACGTTTTCAGCAGTCAATAATTCACTTCACATTGAGATCAACACAAGCCATGTTTATTGTACTTGATGTCTGGGTTGTAAAAACAAAAACTGGTATAGAAACAAATTTCACTCAATTATAAAGAAACAGCAGGTAACATGTTAAAAAACACAGAAAAACTGAAATGGCATTTTCTTGTAATACATACTCCAATAATTTTTTCAAAAAACTTTTTTAGTTTAGTTTTGTTCATGGTTTTGGAGATTAAGAATATAGTGAAATATAAAGCAAAAACTCTTGCTTAAGACTGAATGAATGTGCTGGGTCAAACAAAAACTGGACTGGATCACATGCATGGACCGGATTGACAAACAAACTGCCAATAATTTTTTTCTTTCCGCGTTTTGGGCTATTTTAACCCCTCGTGATGTGTGTGGTCGAGGTTACTGAAGAGAAGCTTCCTGTCATTTAGTTTAATGATGTTGCACGGATCGACTCTGGCGGAGAAACAAAAACAATGTCACTCACCACAGAGAGACTCCAGACTCAGAGTTTATTTGAAAGGATTAATAGAGAAAGAAAATATCAAAAAATGGCACACTTCAGCAGCTGAATATGATCCAAACAGGGTGCATAAATGATGAAACTAACTATGCCACCTGAGGATTTATCATTACACAGAGGGAATGCTAAAAGAAAAGAAGGTAAACAGATCATAAAGCAACTGATAAACCAGAATATATCTATGTTTTTTCAAAACAGGGAGGCACATGAACCATAAACACGCAGGTTTATGGACACCGTACCCCCTACCACCAGACAAATAATCATGACAAACTGCCCGTGTTCGGTTTACGTGCACCTCGCAATTATCCCAGTTAATCTTGAAATGCAGCGGAGCTGATCATTAAACAAACAAAACATTCACCCCTCTTATTGCATTGACACTGAGGTCCCACGAGAAGTTTATTATTCCCTTCTTGTACTCAAGACGGCAGAGAGAGAAGAAAAAACAAAAAGGAAAGCACATTCTTGCAGCATGAGCTATGCTGTAGAGAAACCCTGGTGTGAAAGGTAATAAATTTGTGTTGTGCATAAAATATGTGACATCAACACATTCGGAAAGCTCAAAGACTCACCTTGCGGAGAGGCGAGATGCTGCGTTAAGAATTATACTGCCATAAAATAGCATAAAATGCATGAAACAGTTTGTTTTTATGCTTTGAAATGGGGCTCTCATGACGTCATCCAAAACCCATGTAGAGAATTATGTGCCCCTAAAGATTCATAACGCAAGAAACAAATCCTGCATCGTGGGCCGCGGGGAAATATATTTTTACAACTGATGCTCACCACCGCTGATTCATTGAATGTTTAAAAAGATTTCAAACTCTTTTATAGCAAAAAAACAAGTCGAGAAACAGCGCTTCTCAAGCTGGTGGTTCGCAGGTTTGCTCTGTCAGGGAAAAACAATGCTAAATGCAAATAATAAACTAGAGGTAAATCCAACTATTGTGCATGATTAGGACAAAGAAATCAGCAGACTTAATGCATTTTCTAAATGCATATTATATATCTTGAATGTATGTGTATGTACTGTGTATATTTATTATGCATAAATATACACACACATGCATGTATATATTTAAGAAAAAATATGTTGTTTATATATTAAATATATTTATATATAATATAAATTATATTAATATAAATATATACATGTAATTACATGTTAATATTTTGAAAATATATACTGTATGTGAGTGTATTTATATATACATAATAAATATACACAGTACACACATATTATGTAAACATAATCTTTTATATTGGATGCGATTAATCGCTTGACAGCACTAATGTATTTATAAACTTTTTGATCTATGTTTATTTAAAATGTCATACCTAGATGTTTTATTAAAAATGACAGACAATACAGAGGAAAAAAACATAAGTCACCACTTCCATTTCATTGCAGATTTACCTACATTTCTCAGTCACTGTTAAAATAAGGCAAAAATAAGGCAAAAAAAAAGGGGGGGGGGGGGGGGTTGTGGTATTAAAAAGCCCCTGAAGTAGCACAATGACCATATCCCATATCAAAACTCAAAATATTTTATTTCAATACCGTATACATTACAGTCACCCTTGTGCAGATTGATCATAAACACAGCTAAAAGGCTTCCTACCAATGGCCATCACAAAGCTCACCATCTTGCACAGTTTAATCACAGGTAGAGCGCAAAATGTTTCAATAAAAGCATTTCAGTCAAATGTAATTTATGCAACATTTCAAACATTTAACTTACGGGAGAAAATCAATCCTTCGCAACAGTTTAAAATCAGCCCAGTCCTGTGCAAAAATCTGCAGATTTGGCAACCCTGCATCCAACACAAGCTGCAGGAATCAGATTCAACTGATCATGGATCAAGATCAAGATGACTGACAAATCACGCTGGAAGATTTGATGCCCAGCAGATAACGTGCTCATATCTGATCTAGTAAGATGTGTTCCCTTTATACAGGGTTGTGTGATCGTGCAATTGAAAGTGAAAGTAAATAGTACTCATTCAAAAGACATTTAAATACTCTGCAATCTGCACACGATGGCAAAAATTATATTCAATATTAGAATGATTGCGTGAGCAGGCGGTAATGGCTTGAAATTCAGCAGGAGCGAGATCAAGAAAACAGTCCGGCATAGGGCTTTAATACAAAAACGCACACAATAAATAGTGCCTGTAGAAAGCAAAAGCCGAATCCCGGATATTTTGGGTGATTTAAAAATCCCAGCCAGACACATTTTTTAGGTCCAAAAAGAGGACATGTCCAGGGAAAAGAGGACGTATGGTAACCCTAACAATTGTAAATCAAGCAAGCTAGTATGGACAGGCATTGCTGGTATGTGTTGGCGAAATAACACATTAGCGGACTGGAGGGATTGATATGGAATTTTTTCCAAAACGCTTCTTACACAACATAAATTCAAGCACTTCCAAGGACCTGTATCTATTTATTTTCAAAAACTTTCCAGGGCCTTGACATTTTTTTTTTTTTTTTTTCAGAATTACAAACTTTCAAGGATTTCAAGGACCAGTGGGAACCCTGTTAGAATTATAAGAAAAATGTAAGAATTGTGAGATGAACAGAAAAAGGAAAAAGTCTGAATTCTAAGATAAAAAGTGAGACTAACCTTTATTTTATTTTATGCGAAAACAAGCTTCCACAACAAACACTATAAACTGTCATAATAAGGAAAATATATTATATGCATATTGTATTTTATGTGCAAAAAGAGTGGATGATTTATATTTTTGGGTGCCTGTTCCTTTAAAGGAGCTCACTTCCAGAACAAAAATTTACAGAATTTACTCACCCCCTTGTCATCCAAGATTTTCACGTCTTTCTTTCTTCAGTCGTAAAGAAATTTTGTTTCTTGAGGAAAACATTACAGAACTTTCCTCCATATAGTGGACTTCTATGGTGCCTGTGAGTTTAAACTTCGAAAATACAGTTTCAGTGCAGCTGAGGAAGAAGGGTCTTATCTAGCGAAACAGTCATTATTTTCCAAAAAAAAGTACAATTTATATTCTTTTTAACCTTAAACGCTATGTATTGACTCGGTTTACACAGAGTTTGCATGGCATCGCAGAGAATAGACAAGATGAGCATTTGAGGTAAAAAAAAGTATATAAATTGTACATTTGTTTGGGAAAAAAAACGTTCCTTTTTTCTAGATAAGACCCTTCTTCCTCAGCTGGGATCGTTTAGAGCCCTTTGAAGCTGCACTGAAACTATTTTGGAAGTTTAAACTCACAGACACCGTAGAAGACCACTATGTGGAGAAACTCTGGAATGTTTTCCTCAAGAAACATCATTACTTTACGGCTGAAAAAAGAAAGACACGAACATGGATGACAAGGGGGTGAGTACATTATCTGTAAATTTTTGTTCTGGAAGTGAACTTCTCATTTAAAGGGGTCATCAGATGCAAAGTTCACTTTTACATGTTATTTGAACATTAATGTGTGTTGGCAGTGTATGTACAAATCTACCCTATAATGATAAAAATCCATGCAGTGGTTTTCTCTGGTGTCACAGACAGAGGCCGCTCCCAGGCTAGTTCATTGACATGAGCGTCTTACCTTAGATCAGCTATAACAGTCTGACTTCCATTGTTTCGATGCCAGAGCAGGGATGTAAGTTAGACAAGAATATCTCAGATTGAGTAATTAAGGTGTTGTGTTGCTGGATGTAATAATGAACATAGTGATCGTCATTTACTCCCGACATCTGAGCCGCTGAAGATGCAGTGGATTATGTTTGTTTGCGAATGGAATGCGCCTCCCGATCTACATATATCCGTCTATGTTCGTGCGAATCGTTCGTGATCCAGCTTCACTTACAGCAGAAGTGAGTATAAGGTTTTTTTTTATGAATCTTTGCGATTGCCTTTCCTAATAATGTGCTAGTTAGCATGTTTAGCCACTAAACGCGACTAAATGTGGCTAAAGTAAACAGGCTCATCATTCCACAGAGAGAAGAGAGGGGCGGGGGTGAGCAGAGCTCATTAACATTCAAAGCAACCTTGACCAGAACAGGGTGATTTTTGCAGAGCTGATTTTGGCAAGGTAAAAAGGGTGTTGTTTTACACTACCATTAAGAATTTATAACCAAAGTATATTATAGACTTTTCATTAAGACCCCAAAGAATCATATCAACCGATGACCCCTTTAAGAATCTATTATCAGTATCTCAACTGATGTCCAATGTAAGTAAACCATTTGCAACTTTTGTTAGTAAAAAATGAGTTGGAGGCAATTTTACATTGTCCACCTGTCGGCAGGAATATTGCAGCATTAGGAAAGACTTCTGAAAGCTAGAGGGATGATGAGCTGAGTGCATGTGGAATCTGGTTTATTATTCTTCTTTCAGCGTTCCTGTGTGCGCAGGCGTTCGCCTATGAAGCGGTAATGTATCGTGGCTGTTATTCTTTCCGTACATTATTACCGCACGGGCGGTGTGGGACGGCACTGGCAGCGGGCTAAAGGGAAAGACTCCATGCGTGAGAGTATAAAACAGACCACCCTGGACTCAAACACAGGCCCAGTGAAGCCTTTCTGTTTGACTCCGAACCTGCCAAGTGACGCGCTCGTCTGGTGCCGTCCGATTGTTCATGCCGTCCAAAACGGCTCAGAGCGACCCGTTTATTATAATACGTGGCTTTGTTCGGTTAGGCAACAGTTATGGCTTCAGCATGGATCGAGAAAATTGAGTTTTACAGGATAAATGACGCAATAAGCTGTGCGCTCGAGGCAGACCACCGCAAACTTTTGCTCCCTGTTTCTTTTTTTCAGTGACTGACAGAACTGAAAATACTCGTAATGAAGCCTAACAGGTTCATTCTTTAAAAAGTCAGCATGAGTTTTTATCACTGTAGATTTTAAAGGCTACAATAACATGGCTGCAGCCGCTAAAGACGAGTAATCCAAACATTCTGCTGTTTATGAATGAATCAGGAAAAAACCTATGATCGCTGTTCTTGGGCACAGCTGTCAAAAGTCTTGTAATGATGGTGGGAGTCAGTGAAGGACGTTTTCTTTTGGTTTTTGAGCGGAAGCAGGTGCAAATGACACCGACATTTTAAATCCCACTTTATCATAACACCTGAAGTCAGCATAAACCGATGCAGAAAATGCATTTTAGGTCTGAAATCTAACAAAACAGAGCAAAGTATGGTCAGACTTGATTTTAACCATCAGGATTGGATCTTGAAAAGTGGGCATTACTTAAAATGGAGCAAAATGGATGGAGGGATTTGTAACATCAGCAAAGAGTTGTTTCCGAGGCAGAGCATGTTATTAATTCTTGATTATAAAAATGCAACACTTTGTGCATTGATTATTCATTCACCATAAAACCTGAAATGTGACCCTGGACCACAAAACCAAAGTCAAAATGATTGTTTTTTCTTTTATGACAAAAATCATTAGGATATTAAGTAAAGATCGTGTTCCATTAAGACATTTTGTACGTTTCCTACCGTAAATATATCAAAACTTAATTTTTGATTTGTAATATATGCATTGCTAAGAACTTCATTTGGACAACTTTAGAGGCGATTTTCTCAATATTTAGATTTTTCTGCACCCTCAGATTCCAGATTTTCACATAGTTGTATCTCGGCCAATTACTGTCCTACCCTATCAATGGAAAGCTTATTTATTAAGCTTTCAGATAATGTATAAATTTCAAAATGGACTCTTATTGACTCTTAATTTAAAAAAAATTAACCTCATGACTGGTTTTGTGGACCAGGGTCACAAATATGTTTTTAGAAAGCAAATAGTTTAAGTCAAATCAGGTAATCAATAAGGTAAAAACACTACACTCTTTAGATAAAATCTCAGTTATCTTTGGATATCTTTGACAACAGTTGATTTCCATGTAATTTTGCTGGATTTTCATTGATGACATTTTACTTTTACTAATGCACAGATTAGATTTTAAATTAGAAAATACGCCAATATTTTAAATCTCACTTGATATTTTAATACCTTAAGAGGGACGTATCATGACAGTCATGACTTTTTCTGTGTTTAAGTGCTATAGACAGGTCCCCGGTGCATCGACCAACACAGAAAACATGAAAAAAGACAACCCAGTAACTGTTTTGGTAAGCCTTTCTCTGCAAGCATGTAAAAAACGGCCCGCTCAGATTTCACATACGCTGTGATATAGTAAGGGGATCTTATTATAATATTGCCGCCACTTAATCTGCATGTTTCCAACCACGGTACTGCCATTTAGTTTTCACAAGCCACAACAGTTTACCAGTTCAAACAGTTCAAGGGTTCAAAGGTTTGTGCAAAGCCTGCTAACTGTTCTGTCGTTGGCTGCACAGACGAGCACAATACACTATTTTGAGTCCCAGCCTTAGTGGAGACAAGAGAGCAGTGGATTTATTGATTTATTTACTGTATATTACTCTGCTGCCACACAGTTCTAACATAAACATGCCATTTCTTTTCCAGCTGCTTACCTTCACAGACATAACTGACTGCTTTTGTAACTCTTTTTGCTTTTTGCGTATTTAACATTGTGTTAACTTGTGTGCATTTGACAGTTTAAGCGCAATAAGACATGAAAGAGAAGTTTAGTACTTCACATGCAGTGTGACAGCCGCTTTCTCTCCATGTGCTTCGGATGTGTGCGCTCAGAAAACCCTATATATCAGAAGTTTAAACTAATATGCTTTAAAACGCATGATTTCAGTGCGATAGACATGATAATCAAAACCAAACAGATGTTTTTTGGTAGAGTATCTGAGGTATTAGCTATAAAGGCACAGTCCTATTTTGGAAAAGGGGGCGGGGAGCAGCAGCTCATTTGCATTTATAGAGACATGGACAAAAACGGCATGTTTCAGCTTTCACTCAAAATAGATAATACATTTTAAATATAATATATTAAATGATCTGTGGGGTATTTTGAGCTGAAACTTCACAGACATATACTGGGGACATCTGAGACTTATAAAAAAAAATGGGCATTGGATTTGTGCTGATAAAACTTTTATTACTTTTATTAATGCACACATTAGATTAGAAGTGTTACTGCCAATTTGTCTCTTATAACTTTTATACAAGACTTCTATTGCATTGCATTATGCATGTTAGCTTGCGTACTGCTAACGTTTGTGGCGGTATTACACATTAGCTTTGAATTTGAGTATACAGAGTTAATATCAATCAAACACAATCGTATAGTATTGTCATTCAAACTCAATGTGTCTGTCTACTTTTGTATTATGTCATCTTTTAAAATGCATGATAACATCTGAAGACTTCATGCAATACTCTGAAACACAGGTAAAAGCGGCCATAGAGAGATGTTTGGTTATGCTCCAATACAAGATATATAAACTAAGTTGGGGACATGAAAATAAATGACTCAACAATGTTGCATTGCAAGTGTGTGGTCCTGTTGAGTTACAATGGTGGTAATGAACCTCAGTACTCGAGGGAGTGATAGAGTTTCCATCAAATGCCTTAGCCAGCTAACAATATGGACAAATTAAGAGCTTTGAATAGAGTGCTGCAAGGATAACATATTTTTATGGGCCAAAACCCAGAAACGAGTTGCAGCTTTGAACTTCCAGCTCCATTGTTCCTGATGTCAGTATTTTTTTTTAATGGGTTTTGGCTAAAGGTTTAAAATAACTTCTGTGTTTAACACAAGCAAGCTAAAACAAGATATTTCACATTTCGCATGTGTTCATTTGGAAAGATTATCATTAGCATGTAAGAATCATACATTTTTGTTGGTCACAGAGCTTGCAATAATCCAAAATGCAGTGTAAAAATCCTATTATTTTTGGTGAGGGATCCAGAGTGATGCAAACCTCTAATAGGCTATTTTATTACTCCAGCTTACTATATAAGTGCAGCATACAAGTTTCAAGCTGTATTGACTACTTGTTGGTCATTTTAACATTTGACAGCCTCGCCTTTAAGTGTTTTTGAATGCAGTGTTGGCAAAATCGGTTTTCTTCTGAATAATATATTAGCACACAGGCATGGAAGGGTGAGTAACTGACAGAATTATAATTTTTGGTTGAATTATTGCTTTTAACTTAAACGTCCCACACCGTGGAATTTAGTCAACCAACAATGAAACAAACCCACACACACTCAGCTCATGTATGGAAAGATGAATGAGCCTTTAGTGGAGCTGGTTTATGAGTTTGTCAGGCTGATTGCTCTTGCGGTCCGCGCTGTTATCTCAACCCTTCTGAAGGATCAGCACTCCCTCTCAAGTTATGGGAGATAAGACCGCTGGAGGAGGGGAACTCACTCCTGGAGTTCAAAAGAGAGAAGTTTTATCTGCAGGGTGATGGAGAGACATTTTGTGGATGGGAGGCAGACTCCAGTCCAAAGAGATCTTCATCCATTCAGGTTTAGGTCACTTCCACCTCCCCCCATCCCATCAAAAACAAATCCTCAGACTCTCAGCCAGTGCACATCGGCACATTTATGCCTCATCATTGTTGAAATAGTATGCAAGATCAGGAATAGTACATGCAATGTGTGTTGAAATTGCTAAATGTGCCTGAGCGATTAAACGTCATGCTGATGCAACTCAATCTGCTTGTTCAGTTTACTGAATTAAAATTAGCTAATGAAACACATATCTTGATTGCAAACTCTATATTTGTTTATTGCATGCAATCCATTTAAATTAGAAAATTGGAGGCATGAATCATTTTTGTTGGCATGTGTTGGCCAGG
The DNA here is from genome assembly GCA_036247105.1 of Cirrhinus mrigala. Lineage (NCBI taxonomy): Eukaryota > Metazoa > Chordata > Actinopteri > Cypriniformes > Cyprinidae > Cirrhinus > Cirrhinus mrigala. The sequence goes on from CM070025.1 coordinate 34,591,018, forward strand.
GATTTGTAGTTCCCAGTATGCATTACATAGGACTTCATGGGGAGAGCAAATGTTGAAATTTAGTTAGTTTGAGTGTAATTTTGCACAAGATGAGAAAAAGGGAGCCTTTCATATTTCATTGTCCTGTTATTCTGGGGTTTTGAATGTTTTGTGTCATGTTGCATCATCATTGTGGTGAAAAGTGGAGCTTTTAGGTTGTTAGAAAATAACATTCAACACGTTTGTAAATGCTCACCGAGTAAAGCTGCATTAAGATCATCTTTTACTATCTGGAAAAACATGAACATTTAATTTATTAATTTGACATAAATATGATAAAATGAATTATTCTAAGGACATGGTTTACTTAAAGAAATAGTTGAACCAAAGATGAAAAATGTAGAAAAATTTAGGAGAAATGTGGCATTGTATTACTTGCTTTCCAATGAATCCTCTGCATTGATTGGGTGCCGTCAGAATGAGACTCCAAACAGCTATCCACAGTAATCCACACCAGTCCAGTCCATCAGTTCAGATCTTGAGAAGCCAAAAGCTGTGTGTTTTGAAGAAATAACTCCAACATAAAGACATTTTTAACATCAAACCATTGCTTCTGGTTAAAATTTGAGTCCATAATGCATAATCCTTCCTCCAGTGTAAAAATTCGTCTCATCTGAATACAGGGAGAAATGTGTACAAATCAAGCCCTGTTTAAAAGCCAAAACAACTCTAAACAAATATGTGGGTGGATTTTGATGTGAGAGAACAACAGGGGACGGACTTATTTACTGGAGGAAGAGTGGATTGAATTATGGACTCATATTTTGGCCAAATATGATGGTTTGAAGTAAAAAAAAAAATAAATAAATAAAACATCTTGAATTTATTTCTTACAAACACACAGCTTTTGGCTTCTAGGGATGTTAATTGATGTACTGGAGTGGTGTGGATTACTTGTCAGTTATTGTGATGTTTTTATCAGCTGTTTGGACTCTCATTCTGACGGCACCCATTCACTGAGGATCCATTGGTGAGCAAGTGATGAAATTCTACATTTCTCCAAATCTGATGAAGAAACAAACTCATCTAAATCTTGGACGACCTAAGGGTGAGCAAATTTAGAGAAAATAATTATTTTTCGGTGAACTATTCCTTTAATTTTCTCACTTCCATTAGTTTTTCTCTTGTTCTCTTTAAATAAAGTTAACATTTCTCTTATGTATTCATTTCTTCAAAAATGAAAGCATCCTGTATCATTTATCATCTGTCTACGGTCTCCCATTTCTTGTGTTTAAAAACTCAAGAGGAAGGAATTCAGTTTACAAAAATATTGTTGAAACTCCCTATAATTTAATAAAAGGCCTGAAAAAATGGCACCAATCTAATTACGCACATATCTCTTGGAATCAACGCTGCTCTGCCCTCTGTAATACATCCATGTTTGTTTTTCTTCATTGAAGCGCCACATCAAAAAATGAGTTTTTTTCTGGTATGCCGAGGCTAAAGAGGTTATACTTAACTTACTTACTAACACAAATAGCCCACAGCAAAGTAGCGTTTCATTGGCTCGCTCCCTGTCCGTCTCTCTCTCATTCTTTGAGATGCTCTTTAGATTGCGACCCTCTTTATTGGAAGCAGATACAGCTTATGTAATCTTTATGCATCTCTGTTAGCTGTCAATTTGTCACTGTGATCAAGGCAACGGACACTGAATATCCACTTTTAGGTCTGTATGCAAAGGTAAGTATCACTATTACTAGATTCTGAAACATTTTCAGAACTCTTTAGTTAATCCAAAAGCAAACAGAATGAAATTTAACTCTGTTCTCACTGAATTCATGAAGAACCTGAACCAAAAATACACAATTAATTATTAGTTGTTATAGCGTTTCATTTCACTTTTACTAATATTTTTTTTACCGGTCTAATGTATTATTTTTATATAATATAATACGGAATTGCTATTATTTGTTATATTGTAGAATTTTGGAAAATTAATGCTTTAGTAAATCACAGTAGGCCCTTTTTTATTCTGAAACATTGGGCCGATTTTGATTTCCAGATTCTCCCCGTCATTTCTTGTTCTTCATGCTCTTTTTATAATAACTGCAAAAATTAATTTAGAAACTGATTTTTTTTTTTTTCAGTTCTTCTGTCTCATACAATTTTGATTTCAGATCCTTTACTTTCTTCTTAATACTAATTGCAAAATCTAAAATTTAAAACATAAATTTGAATGGCACCCATGCAAAATTGGCTGGCAAAATGTTTGGATGTCCCTGTGTGATTGCAAAGGGGTCATTCTTGAACCATTCGTTCATTTTGAACAAATCTTTAATGTGACTAGGGAAGAACGAGTCATCTCAGGGAGAGATTACATAATTACGATTCCTTCAGTCGCGCATGCGCAACATCCTATTAGGTTCTGTACTGGAATTAGCTCACCTGTTTCGAGTCTTTGAGTTCATCTTATAGGGCTGTCACGTGATGAATGAACGAATCGAACCCAAAGACTCGAGAGACGAACGAATCAATTCTTTTTCTGGCTCACACTGCATTGGTTAAGCTTATGGGGCTGTCACGTGATGAACGAACGACTCATACCCAAAAACTTGTCAGATAAGAGGTGAGGTGAGCTAATCATAAACTAAAGACCCAGGAAAACAATGAATTAATCTTTTCTGTGTCTTCTAGCATTATAGTTTTGTCTTGTTTGTAGTGTGATCAACATTTGTGTAAGCATTAGATGTGTAAGGGAAGTAACACGTAACATTTTAATTATATTTAGCTCAAACGAACAAAATGACTCAAAAAAAAGATTTTTTCATTTTGCTGAACGAGACTCAAAGGTCCGAGGCGGTAAAATGATCCAAACTTCTCATGACTAGTCATCCCGTGTGAAATCAACCAAATTTCAAAAACTTCCTCACAATGTTTTTCTGAAGAAAGATAGACATGTATAGTGATGAAAGCCAAAATATTAAATGTCATGGGTAAATATTTACTGAGTAATCCATGATTTTGTAGAGGGGGGTCAAAATGGCAATGTTCACCTGAAAATCAGAGCCAAAGGGGGTTAAAATGACTTTAAAAAGATGGCAGCTTCATAATGTTATTTTTATACAGAGATTGGTAGCTCTATTAATGAAATCAGTTGACTTAGCAATCTTTGTTGCATTGTGTGCAAATGGTGACCATTCAAAAATGGGAAAACTGCATTTTCAAGTTTTTTCTCCAATGTTTGTATGCCTGTAACTCAAGAAGTATTACATATATCTTAATGCCCTTTTAAATATTGGGTCATAACAAACTTTCATTTTGGCAACTTTATTTTTAAGCCCCTATATGGTTTGGTTTCAGAAATATTGGAATTTCAATATGGCTTTAGGAGTAAATCATTAAATTTTACACATTTTCAGTGCTCAAAAACCAAATGTGGGTCATTTTGCAAAAAAACTGTATGGCATTGGTTTTCTTTTAAAGAGGACTGTCTGAAGAACAAATAATGTTTAAACTAGAGATGTATCTTGTTTCCTTCTTTCAAAATAGCTACATTGAACATACCTGTCTGAGCTCAATAAATACTCTTTTCCAAAATTTGCGTGCCTGTAACTCAAGAAGCATTAAAGATATTTCAACATGATTTTAGATTCTAGTTCTTAATAAACTTTTCTTTTGAAATCTTCATTTTCAAGGCCCAATATAATTCAGTCCCAGAGATATGGGGATCTAAATGTTGGTTTTGTATACAACACTTTGTATACAACTGATACTTATTTAATTCATAGAACAATGTCTGAAGAATAAATAATGTTGAAATGAGAATTGGATCTTGTTTATCAGTTGCCAAAATGAACGTTTGTTAAGACCCAATATCTAAAATGCCAATTAAATATCTTCAATAATTCTTAAGTTACAGGCGTTTGGAGAAAAACCTTGAAAGGTGCTTTTTTCAAATGGTCACCATTGGCACATAATGCAACAAACCTACCAATCTCTGTGAAAAAATAAGATAATGATGCCTTGACCTCCCTTTACAAAACAGTGGATTACTCAGTAAATATTCATCCATGACATTTAATATTTTGTTTTTCATCACTATACATGTCTATCTTTCTTCAGAAAAGACATCAAAAATTTAAGCCAGTTGAGTTGATACAGAATGACCCAAAGGTGTTTTGATAGTTTTTTTTTGTTTTTTTTTAAGCAGTGTGGAGTTTTTTATGTGGTTGCTAAACTTAAGTCAATAAAATCTCTATTCTAATAGTCTCTATTCAATGTGATTGTTAGTAAGCAGCAGCAGCAATATGAGATGTTGCAGTAGATGTTTCCCATATCACAATTCTAATCACAGTTGCAATATTTATCAAAATAAAGTCAATTTGATTTATTTTTTGGCCAAATCATGGTTTCGCCAGGCCTCAGGCTCATCTAATTTGTGTCTGTGATCACACTGAGTGAGATAATCTATCCTGTCACTGCCAGAGCGCTGACTAATTCAGCTCACTTCTCATTTTAGCCGTTTACGTACAAGACACGCTCACTTCCATGATCTCTGCAGCTTGAATCAGTCCGTTATCAGGCTGTGATGTCACGACACCTCATTTGAAGGAATTCTGGGAATCTTCCTGCGCTGCGTCCCGCGGAGATGAGGATTCAGTGTCTGTTGTTTTTTTTACACGCTGCGGTTTTAATCAGAAACTTGATCCTCTCTCCTAATCAGCGCATTGATTTCCCTCCTGCTAACGTGGGTCAAACGGAGCAGATCTGCTTTCAGACGTGACCACAAATCAAGCCCTCGCCGCAGAACAAATGCCCTCTGTGTGTGAGAGACGAGAGCGAGCGGAAAGCCCTTCCTCAGCCCGTCGGGCAGCTTTTTGATCAGGCGCTCAGTAAGACAGGACGGTTGCTATTGCAGTCTAGCATTTGATTATAGCGGAAAGCTCTTTTTTAAGTTTTTTGGGAATCTGCCCCTTGAACTGCAACCGCATGGAAACCTCGGTCTGCTTCATCACAAATGCAGATGTTCAAAGCGAGCTTGACCGTGGTGAAGTTAGAGCGACTGGATGCTCATCACAGCTTGATTGGCACTCAATTACAGGAGATTTGCAGAGTTGAGTGCTAGAAGGCGGCCTCTTCTAGTCGACTAACTTTAAGGACAGCCTTAATGTAAACACACTTTGTTTTCATTCGTATTAAACAGGGTTGCGCAATATTCAGAATCAAAAAATTGTTCTTTTCAATTCATAAGTGTGAATTTGAACTGAACTGGCCACAAAGCACAGGAAGTTGAAACGCCATAAACAGGATTCAACGCAGGTAATGCATTCTGGGAAATTTCAAACTTAATTTTAAAAAATGCAATAAAAAGAAATATAAAGCGTGTATACACTACTTTTTTGTATTTAATTGATTAAAAAAAAAAAAATAATAATAATAATAATAATAATAATAATAATTATTATTATTATTATTATTATTATTATCTTTTTTTTTTTTTTGGGGGGGGGGGGGTTGTTTTTTGTTTTTTTTATAAAATCAATGAGTTAGAAATGCTTTGGATTATTAAAAATGTCATGAAACCATAAAAATGGAATCCAGATAATTAATGGAAAAATTAATGGAAAACACAGAATCTGGTCAAAATAAAACTGAATTTGAGAAAAAAATATAAAAATATATAATGTATTTCATAGGGCCTTAAAATTCAAATTAAAATTCAATTAATTAGACATGCTTTTTGACTAATGTTTTTTTAAATGTAACCATTAAAACAGTGGCAAAAAAAATTATGAATTCAGAAAAAATTACATGAAAAAAATGGAATTTGGAAAAATATAAAATGGAATTTGGGAAAAAATAAAACATTTCAATTAGATAAGTGTTTTTTTTTTTTTTTCTTTTAAATCTCTTTTAATTGTGCTGCTTTACATTCAATTTCAGAATGCAATTCTGCATCTTACTGATATTAAACTGAAATTCAGGAATTTCGCTGTATTCAATTCAGTTCTGAACAGAACAAAACCCTGTTAAGGCCTACACTGAAGTCTGGACAGAGTTTTACATTTTGAGCAGTAAAACACTGTTGCACATTACATAAAGTGATTTTTTGTTAACATCTCGTCAGGGTGAAAATTTGTGTTCCGCTTTATCAGATTGCTTCATTTGACTGATCCTCCATTTTCGAGGAGTTTATATTTCATCTCCCGTGCTGCTGAATTGAACCTCCCTATTTTCAAACCCATCCATTGGGGCTGCAGATAAATATGACCCTAGTAAATCTTAGCCAGAGCGAATCTAACCGATGCTTTGGACTATTCCTGCCTTTCAACAGCTACAATTTACAGTTCTCTCAGAAATATTGGGCTGGCTTATCTGGACGGTGCGGACAGAGCATTCTGGAGATGAATGAAGTGGTATGAATAGAGAGCGACAGATAGACGCGGAGACAGGCGGAGAGATTCAGCATAACCCGCGACAGCGTAACCCGCCATGATAAACTGGTTAATTAAGCTTTCAGTTGCAAAACAGCAATTCAAACCTGGGCAACTCCAGCTGTGAAAGAAATTACGAAATAATTCCACAAGACGAATCGCTTCAAATATGAAACCACGTGACTTCCCAGCATGCACGACCTCTATGCCTGACTAAGGGCGCTTACATGGTAGAAAAAACACTGATGGAGAGTTTCACGGAAGATCTGTTTTGAGAGCGTAGAATTAATTTGGTCAAGTTGACATTTTTTACGTGGCTACTGTAGTTTATGTTGACTCATTGCATTTTACTGGACTTGTCAAGCGACTTCCGCGTCCGACGTGTGCAAACGGAGCGATTGATCCGGTTCTGTCTGGCTTGTTTCAAGCTTCAAACCGTGACGGCCATCTGTGTCAAACCCCAAGCCAGTGAGACTTTTACTAGAACAAAGATGACTGTTTTTCTTCCTTTTTTTCCAAAGGGAACTTTGAGATGAAGAATAAATATTGTTTTCCAGAAGGTTGTGAGTCAGTTTTGGGCTAGAGGGCTGAGTGTTGTTTGGGGGTCGAGGATGAGGGTGGTATTACAGTGAGACTGTATGCTTTCTGTCTTGGTTATTTCTATTGGCATTTTGTTTCTAATCCAGCAGGATTTGGGTTTGTTTCATGTGGATTTGGAGGTCCAGGAACCCGAGGATGGAAAAACTCCTCTAGAGCAACACGGCAAAGAAAAGAGCAACAATACGGTGGACTTCACCACAAACACTCGGCAGTATTTATGTATAGAGAAAAAAAATTCACAAATCCAATTTGGCTTCAGATCTGAAAACAATGCAATCACTGTTCTGTGTTTGTACAGGAAATCTTTCTGCCCTGAGGTACATCACTCTGGTAAACATGTACAGGTTAATGCAGTTTAGCTGGACATTAAACACAAGGTTTAATGAGAATATACACTATTTTTCAAAAGTTTGTGGTTAGTAAGAAATTAATACTTTTATTTAGGAAGGATGCAAAAAATGAAACAAATATGACAGTAAAGACATGTATAATGTCAGATTTCTATTTCAAATAAATGCTGTTCTTTTCATTCAAATAATCCTGAAAAAAAATATTGGGCAGCACAACTGTTTTCGACATCGATAATAATCATAAATGTTTCTTGAGCAGCAAATCAGCATATTGGAATGATTTTTGAAGGATCATGTGACACTGAAGACTGGAGTAATGATGCTGAAAATTCAGCTTTGACTTAAAGAAATAAATTACATTTTATAATATATTCACATAAAGAGCAGCAAAATATTTCACAATATTACACATTTTACTGTATTTTTAATCAAATAAATGTAATGGTGAGCAAGAGAGACTTCAAAAACAATTTTCCCACTCTAAACTTATAAAATAATGCATTCACATGGGCCAGGGTTATCACTGATAACTGAAACTACTAACTAAACTACTAAAACCATTAAAAAAAAATGACTTGAAAAAATTAAAGCTGTATTATTTAGGCTAAATGACATGACAATTTCTCAGTTTCAGTTTCATTCACTGTAAAAAATGACTGTGAATTTAACAGTTTAAAAAAAAAAAGAAGTAAAAATGCTACAGTAAAAACCTGTTAAATGGTTAACAGTAGGTTCCCCTACCCTATGGTGAAAAATTGTATTAGACATTACATGTAATTTTACGGCAGTATACCGTTTTCAGAAGTGAAAAAGAATGGAAACTTTACAGTGAATAACCATAAATTGACATTCCTAGAATTCCCTACATTACATTTTTTTTTTTCATTTGATGGGTTTTTTTTGTTGCAATAACGGTTTCTTCTTAGTTTTTTCTTATCAGTTTTGTACATTAGGGTTGTATGTTACATCTAATGTTGTTAAAAGAATGTTTATTGCATTATTTCAGTTTCATGTGTTACCATGATGATGTTTAGTGTTTGTGTGAATGACACTGTGCACCTTCTATACATCTTAATATTTAAAAGCTGCTTGTGATGGCCTTTGGTTTATCATGTGACTTTCTCATCACCACCTGTGTATTACAAAGGTACAAAACAGATTTCAGTACTTTAGTAGGTTGGTACATTAACATTATATCAGTTAATGAAATTACAGTATTTAAATGTAAATTTAAGTTAAAACCATACGGTAAAATTCTTGCAACAACAGCTTGTATGTCGTTTTTTGCTGTATATTTTACAGATTTTTTTTTTACAGTGTAACTAAGTAACTTCGGAACCAAAATAACTAACAGTAAATAAACTAAAAAAAAATACAAATTAATTAAAAATATATAGACTATAATCGTATATGAATTTTACTAAAATAACACTGATATGAACCTGTTCACACAGAGGATAATATCCATCCAATAACAAATAAATAGATAAATAGATAGATTTTTCAAAGATCTGAAATCTGTCTCATCTCATGAGTCTGTTTCTGCTTTTGTTTCATACGACACCTGTGTTTAATATCAAGAGTCTCTTTAGCTGCTGTGTGAACTCAATGAGCTTCTGAAGTTGAGTAAAGCTTAGTTTTGCGTGAAAGCAGAGGTGTGTGTGTGTTGATGTACTGTCAGCGCCGGCAGGATTCAAAGGACTCCCGCTGTGTGTGTTGTGCTTTGACTGACGGAGGAGCTGCGCATCTCAGATGCCACAGAAACATCTGCACAAATCCACCATCTCTCTGCACAAGAGAAAATGTCAGTGGGTCTTCATTTTATCCACCATTCTCACTGTGATTTTAATATGAAATGCCCAGCAAATTCATCTCAGCATCAGAATTTTATTAGCAGAACTGTTTATTTTGACACTTCTGAACTTGTCATTAAGTTTTGCTTGCATTGCATTTAAGTCGGTATGAATTTACAGCCACATTTATGCATTTGGCAGATGATTTATCCTAAGTGACTTATATTGCATTCAAGCTACACAATTACATTGCATCAGTGCTTGCTTGTGGGAATTTAACCCATGACCTTGGTGTTGCCAGCATCATGCTCTGTTTGAGCAACAGGAAAGCCTTGCATCAAACACACACATATAAATGTAAATAAATAAATATCAAGTTCAGTCATGCAGTGTAATCAGCATTCACATTTACATTTATGCATTTACAGTACTGTCATCTGCTAACATTCTTGTTCGAACGTCCTTCAAATACCTGCAAAACCACCATGGCTTTATAAAATCATTGAAAAATGAGGTAAAAACAGCCACTGAGATGTTCTGGTGTAACTAGGTTGGGGTTTGGGACTCAGACTAGCTATGTTTCTACATCCTTGACTTCCTGTAACAGTCCTGTCTTTCTCTTCCTCCTCAATCTGTCTGTCATAAGCTGTCTATCCTCATCCGTCTCTCTGTGACAGCCGTCTTTCTGCCCTCACATGCACCCACACCTCTTTCCTGTTTGCTCAGGTGGATGATACTGTGGTTTTGGAGTGAACCAGTAGTGACCCTCTACTTCAGCTCCCAACACACACACACACACACACACATCCACTGACACAAACTCACACAAATAACGCAACCATTTAATCGACAGCATCAATCTGAGGTTCATGCAAAGTCAACAGATCACATGTCTGGATACATTAAGGAAAATGTGAAAAAATTGGGTAATGCTGAAATATCTACTTGCAAAATATGGTCAGTTTTTTGGCTTTTAGTCTATATCTGTTAGCTTTCTGGATATGCAGTGTTGGGAAAGTTAAAATAAATCAGATGGTTTGATATCCACCACTCACATGACACACCAAGAGAGAGAGATCCAATCAAACCAAAAGCCTCCATTTATGATGAATATGTTGCCAACAAATAAATAAAAACAACAAAAATTCTCAAATTTCTTTTTTTTTTTTTTTACATATACATATAAGTGATCCTGGACCACAAAACCAGTCTTTTCAAAACCAATTTTTTGAAATTGAGATTTATACATCACCTGCTGAATAAATAAGCTTTCTATAGGACAAAATTTGGCCAACATGTAACTCTTTGAAAATCTGGAATCTGAGGGTGCAAAGAAAAAATTAAAAAACTGAGAAAATCGCCTTTCAAATGAAGTTCTTAGCAATGCATATTACTAATTAAAAATTAAGTTTTGATATATATATGGGAGGAAATTTACAAAATATCTTCATGGAACATGATCTTTACTTAATATCCAGGTGATTTTTGGCATAAAAGAAAAATCGATAATTTTGACTCATAAAATGTATTTTTGACTTTTGCGACAAATATACCCGTGCTACTTAAGACTGGTTTTATGGTCCAAGGTCACATATATCCATGTGTTTAAACATTGTTTACAATAATTACAAAGCGTTTAAATTTAAAATAATATTCTAAAAACTATTTTGGATTTAACCCTGGTGAAACTGTGACTTAAAATTTTATTGTAAATGTATTATTTTAAATTAAAATGTACCCTCCTAAATATTCATGCTAGCTAAGTAAACGTATGTGAATGTGTCAGTTTGAGAATTGAACGGCTCTTAGGGCAAAAATAGCACTGAAGTTGACAGAAAAAATGCAGCAGTAAAATTGTGTTAATTTATTATTGCACAAAATATGAGTTGATATTAATTTAATTTTATATATAACTTAATTTAATTAAATATTTAATGCAGTCAATTTAATATTATATTTTAAATATTAAATTAAATATTTTCAGTTAAATACAACATGGTTCATTAGTTAACTATATTAGTTCACATTAACTAAGAATGAATACTTCTGCAGCATTTATTCATCTTAATTGCTGCTAATTTCAGCATTTACCAAGTTGTGTTTGTTAACATTAGTTAATACACTGTGAACTAACATGAACAAACAATGAACAACTGTATTTTTATTAACTAACATTAACAAAGATTAATAAATACTGTAATAAATGTGTTGTTCATTCATGTCAGTTAATACATTAACTAATGTTAACAAATGACACCTTATTGTAAAGTGCTACCAAATATTTTCATGCATTGATTTAATTTAGGTATTTGACACATTTGCATGACATACAGTACAGTGTGTTTTTACATAGACTGAAATGCCTTTGAAAAGCAGCTCCAGGGGGCAAACATGGGCTTGTATTAAGAAAGTGAGATTCTGACACTGGCATGTAAGTCTGGAAGGAGAGCTGAACACCTGCAGAGTCTCCTGCCATCATTACCCAGACTCCCCCTTTCTCACACAGTGACACGGCAGACCCTTACAGCACATCCAGCCTGCAACAGGATATGACATCGGACAGAGAGCTGGACTCGCCACACATGGAAGCCATCAGGACTCAGAATGCTTGTGTGATGGTTGTAAAAAACTTTTAGTCACCGCTCTCTCTCTCTCTCTCTTTCTCTCTCTCACTCTCTCTCTCTCTCTAATGTAAGACCTTCAGGAAGTAACACATAAATAAGATGCATTGTGCTACAAGGTCAGATATATTTTATGTTTTGCACAGGGCTATTATAGGTAACTATAACTAAAAAAAAAAGTATATTTTTCCCCAGTCTTAAATAAATTAAATGCCAACTGGAATGAAAATTACATATATATATATATATATATATATATATATATATATATATATATGTATGTATAAATTACAAATAAATGACTAAAGTTAAACTAAAATAAAAATGAAACAGACAATATAAAAACAAAAACGAATTCGAAAAAGTAATTTAGAACAATGTATAATAATTCAAATTAATAGTAAAAAATAATTTTTTTAAATATATATATATATATATATATAAATAAATATAAAAGTCTCAGTCTCAATGATACTAAAATAACATTGGTTCTGCATTAAAAAGGCTGGTGTTCAAATGGTTTAGATGGCCATGTTTGATGGTTTTAGAGCTATTTTGGGTATTTTATTTTATTTTAAGTTTAGTTTAGTTTAGTTGGTTTTATTTTATTGGATTTTATTTTATTGGGTTTTAGTTTTAGTTAACTATAATAACCCTGGCTAAATTATAGTAAATATCACAGTTCAGTTCTATTGTGAGTTAGTCATGTTTGTTATATATACATATTATATGTATTTGTTTTTTTTTGTTTTTTTTGTTGTTGTTTTTTGTTTTATGATTCATAAAATCATAGTTGATGTGTTAAATTGTAGAACCTGAGAATTTGTGGAAAAACAAAAACTAAACAAAACAAACAAAAAAAAAACACTTTATATGTAGATTTTTTTTCTAATATTTACATATTGTTTTCATTACAATTTTAGTTACATTTTTGGTCAGTTTGTTGTGTGTTGTCATTTTCATGCTTTGTCAATTTTTTTTGTTTATCTTATAGATGTCTGCATGTTGGTTTTTCTTTTTTTGTGTGTGCGTGTTTTTTTTTTTTAGTTTTAGTTGTTTTAGTACATCAAGTTAAACTAAATAAAAAAAAATGCCTTGGCAACTGGCTGAAACAGTATTTTATTTTTTTATTTTATACTTTTTTAATGGTTTTAGTTTAAGTTAACTATAATAACCCTGGCTAGATTATAGTTAATATCACAGTTCACTGCGGTTGTGAGTCATTTTTATAAATTTTTTTATAACTTAACAAAAAAAGATTAATTCATACGTGTTTAATTCATAAAGCGTTTAATTCATAAAATCAGTTGATCTGTTAAATTTGTAGAACCTGAGAATTTTGTAAAAAAAATGTTGATTTTGTTTTTGCAATATTAAAAACCAGTTTATAGTGCTTATAATTTTCTGATTTTAGAATGATTGACTTCCATGAAACATCTTAATACCCACTTAAATCTCCTACCTGTGTAAACAGGACTACCCCATCCCCCATCCCATCCATTCGTCTCAAGTGCAGTAGGACTTTGTTAGCATAACATAAGGTTTGTTTTCCTCTCATATTCAAAGCCATTAATCAAACATGGCAGTGAATCTCCTCTGAGGTTCGCCTTTGGCCAGTGTTTGTTTCTTTGTGCGGTAATCGCTGTATTTCACAGTCTTCTGCTCTTTGAATTACAAAAGTAATGGAGGAAGGCATGCTATAAGGTTTAGCTACATCGCGTGTGTAGAGCGACCTGTCATGGCGTGAGACGTTATCGCTCGAGCCGTGTTTATCTTAGCGGTTTCCTCTCTGCTGCCTGAATGGGGAGCCAATTAAACACAGCGGTTGAGTTTGATTGTGTCACGATTCATTAGGCAGAAGCAGCGTCTGTGGAGGTTAGTGAGACGACTCTTTTGTCGTTGTTTATTTTGTTCTGTCTCCTTCACTGGTCCGTTCATTACGCGTCGTTCAGCTGAATCGGAGAGATAGACAGAGACTTGATGAGGGCAAGTATGAATTTAGCAAAGCAAACGGCAACTGTACATTGATATGCATTGATCAAAAAAAAAGAACAAGACAAGATACATCAATGCAATGCATAAAAATCAATAATATTTACAATTCTGACACACATGTTAGCCACATCTGCATGCAATCTCAATATTTTGATGTTATGTCACTGTATAATTACATGAAATGTCTCATTAGCTTTATTAGTTTTTTTTTTACCATACTGAGTAAGTGTATTGATTTTAAGTCTGAGTAATTATTTTAAGTCTTTTAATCATAAATTATGATTATTTTTAGTTTCAACCAGATTGCATGGGCAAGTACCAGTCGCATTTTCTTCCGAAAATTCAACACTTAATACTTCAATAATCAAACATGGCATTTTGAGGGTTTTGGGTGCTGCACAGATGTTTAACATTTTGTGCAGCAAAACATGAATGTATTTGCCTCCGAATGAAGTTTGTTGTGTTAGCACAGCCTTGAGTGACACTTCAGATGCCATACAGTGGAAAGATCAACACCTTCACCAAGAAACATTACGTAAATAAACGCCTCTGAGAGAGAAAAACACTATTTTTTCATATTTCAATGTGACGAATAATCTAACGTGGCATTTTTGAGCTGCGCTGAAGTTCAGAGCAGTGAAGCGTGGCTGGTTTTCCTCTTTCTCTGCTTTCTGCAGGTAGGTATGCGCTCATGCGGCGTTTGCGTGTGTGTGTGTGTGTGAATATGTTCGGCGTGTATAGTTACATGCGTGTGCGAGCGTGTGTGTGTGTGTATTAGCGTGTGTCCGGAGCAGCGCGCCCGCGGGTCACTCTAGAGATGAAACAGATAAGGTAATTGGCTCTAATGAAATCCAGACCTAGTCCAAATCTGCTCGGTTTCTCTCTCTCTTTAACTCTGTTTTCATTCAAATCCATTTACTCGTTCCTTCTTTTTCTCTCTTTCAATCTCTCTCTCTCACATTCATGTACGTCTGTTTGAAGTTTGTTAAACTTCAGCCTAAAGCGAGTTTTCAAACGAAACTTCAGCCTGCTGGGCCCGTTGCCATGGAGACTCTAATTATCGCCCGTTTGCTGTCGCGGAGTTTACGGCACAGGAAAAGAGTCATTATGCATTCGATCCATATTCGTTTTTTAATGTGGAGGGAAGGTTGAAAGGTCCCCAAAAGGAGGTGCAGAAAAAAAATTGCAAGCAGGGATGGGAACCTCACGGAATCTAATGATTAATGATAGGTGATGTGTGTCATGTTTTTCTAAGTTAAAATACCTCCTTATCTCAATTTAATATGCAGAGATAAAAGTCAGACATTCATAGGTTGAAACACTTTTTTTTTTTTTTACATTGCTCTGTTGGTTTGAGCCCAACACAGCAACAGTGTCTCAACCAATGGTGTGAGTTCAGGGGCAGGACTAATTGTTTGACTGACCAATGGATGCTTAGAAAACATTTTGTGACTGTAAATTGTTGGTTTTTTGCAGTGGATTTGTAAGTAAATTAGGCTTTTTTGAATAATTCATTAAAAAGAAACAGTTCTTAAGAGTCACATTATTAAAAAAATTAAATTTACTGTTTAAAAAAAAAAAAACGGGAGCAGATTTATTTATTTTAAAAATACAGTAGCAACTTTTCAGGTTTTATGGATTTAACTTACATTTGCAGTTAAAAATATACATATTTAATTAACTGATCATGTAATGGTAAAATAACCAAATTAAGTAAAACACTGACAACCACCAAAAAAAACACAGGTGATCATGAGAAAGAGTGCAAGAAAAAAAGAAAAAAAATCATTATTTCAATGAAAAAAAAAACTTAAATGTGAAGTTTCTCACAGAATTGTCAATCGTTTTCACTGTAAATCAAGTTGACTTCTTTTTCACTTTCAAAAAGTACTAAAAATATATATATATTTTACATTTTACATAAATCAACCTAAAGAAACTAAAATCAACAGCTGTTTACCATTGCATTTTCACCATTAAAATCTTAATTTAATATGCAGAGATAAAAGTCAGAAATTCATAGGTTGAAACACTGGTGTTTTTTAGTTGTTGTTGTTGTTGTTTTTTTTAATTGCTTTGTTAGTTCAAGCTCAACACAGCAACAATGGCTCAACCAATGACGTGAGCTCGGGGGCGGGACTATTTGTTTGACTGACCAATGGAAAATGTTTAAGAAACCTATTGTGACAGTAAATGATTCTATTTTTTGCAGCGGTTTTGTAAGTAAATTAGCCTTTTTTTTTTTTGAATGATTGGTTTAAAAGAAACAGTTCGTAAGAGTCACATTATAAACAAAAATATTTAACAAAAAAATAATAAAAATATATAAAAAATGTATTATAATTTTTTTTTATAAAAAAAATTATTTTAAAAAAAATGTAAAAAATATTCGAAAAAAAAATATATTAGATTATTAAAAAAATTATTCAATATTAAAAAAAAGGGCAGCAGTGGATAGCAGATATTTATTATACAACAGAGTCCAAAGAGGTCACTTAACAATTAAACTCCGCACACCTGATCTCGTTAATAAACTTTTTTGATACTTTTTGTATTTTGGCAGTGTGCAGGATTTGTTTTTTTGTTGTTCAGATATTTATTATACAAAAAAAAAATACAGTTGCAAATTTTTAGGTTTTATGGATTGAAA
Source organism: Cirrhinus mrigala (assembly GCA_036247105.1). Taxonomy (NCBI): domain Eukaryota; kingdom Metazoa; phylum Chordata; class Actinopteri; order Cypriniformes; family Cyprinidae; genus Cirrhinus; species Cirrhinus mrigala. The sequence continues at coordinate 34,607,440 of CM070025.1, forward strand.
TTTTAACTGATATAATGATATAATACCTACCACATGAAGTAAACACCTGTGAAGATAAACACAGGTGATCATGAGAAAGTCACATGATGAACCAAAGTTATCACAAGAAAAAAAAAAAGAAATCATTATTTCAATGAAAAAAAAAACTTAAATGTGAAGTTTCACACTGAATTTTGCATTTTTTTCCCACTGTAAATCAAGCTGACTTGTTTTTTTTTCCCACTTTCGAAAAGTATAAATTTTACATGAAACAGTTTTATTATAAATTTTACTGTATATAGTAAAGGAACTTCACTTTTACCAATCAACAAGTGTTTACCATTGAATTTTTACCATGTTTTACCATTAAACTTACGATTATTTTGAAACTGAATACAGCAGGTACACTCTATATGAGGACACTGCAACAGAAAAATGTGTTGTTAGTTTATTGTCTTTGTATTATATGAATAGCAATGCACAAAACACTGTCTGAATATTTTAGCACAAACATGGACTCAAAAACGTTTCTGTGTCCAGAATTATCATTTTTGGGTGAACTGTCCCTTTTATGTAACCGAAAGCTTGGGCTGAGGGCATCTGCATTTTACCCTTCATAAAGGAATTCATAAGGCAGCATTGGCAGGTCAGGAGAGAAAGGAAAGCGGAAAAACAAAATGGAAAGTTTTATTTTATTAATTATAGTTTGGACTTTCAGTTAAATATGTCAAAACACAACATGATTACAGGATTTAATGAAGACAGGGTCAACAAGATTTTAAACTCGATGCTGCCAAGGGGTTGCCATAGCGTTGTTTGCACATTGCTGTGGTCATTTGAGTTGTTGTTAGATGGTTATTTAGTCACTGTAGCCCAAATGGCTTTGGATGAGTTACGCAAACATAGTTTAATTCTTAGAATTAGAGCTATGAGCAATAGTAAGAGTGATGCTTGACCTAGCAAACACAACTAAAAACTAATTTAACATGCAAACAGATCCTGGGAAGAGGGAGGAATGGAAACCTAATGAGGAAGGATTTACAACGCCCCGCTGAGACATAAAAACCCAGTTTGGGCTTTTAAAACCTCTTATCTGTCCACAACTTTTAACTTGAGCTTCACACTTCCGTATAGTCCTGGCGGGCCCCCGCGGAGGGGCTAAGGGTGCGAGAGGCTCTTTTACCCCTGCAGGGGGGCAGAAAATGCAGGGGTGATGAAGTGCCGGAGCGGCGCTTGTTGTTGGTTAAGACTGCATGGGGCAGTAGGCCATCTGTTTCAGGTTTTCGGTCTTTACTTTTCTCGTTCTCTGTGGAGTAATGGTGCACACAGAGCAGCAGGAGATACCTGCTCCTGACCTCCAGAAACTAGCGCCATCAACTTTTGGTTTTGGTTTTAGATCAAAGAATGAATGAAATCAGAAGTTTCTAGATTCTGTTTTATTTTTTATTTTTTTTTTTTTAAAAGATGTGTATCATATTTGAAAGTCTGACATATTTGGAAAGTTAGTTAGGTTCATATTTGTTCTTGCATACAATTAGTTTAACTAGCTATGTTAATATGCACCCAAACAAACTGTTAGCAGTACTGGGGGTAACACATTACAAGAAACATTGAGTTATGTAATTAGATTACTTTTTTCAAGTAACTAGTAAAGTAATGCATTACTTTTTAATTCACAAGAAAACATCCGAGTTACTTTTTCCAAGTAAGTAATCCCAGTTACTTTGTTTTCCCATGTATTGACTGACAGCTTTCCTGTCCCCATGTTCAGAGAAATCAGAAGTCAGTGCAGAGGCGTTGTGTTGCTTACTGTAGTTCTAGACTAAATGTGAACATGCATTTGCTCATCTCACCTGCACAAAAAAACAGATTCAGCATTCCTTAAAATGAACAAAAACAGTGAAATGCAAACTCAGAATGACGCAAACCTGCAATAACTCAGTGTGTTAAATTACACAGATAACCTTTCTATATTTAATCCCATTTGAATCCAATTCAACCACACTAATAAGCAAAAATTACTTTAGATAAACATAACATTTTATAAAAACAAACAAGCAAACCCCGCCCTGATGAGAAAAGTAACGCAAAAGTAATGGATCGCATTACTGTCCATAGAAAGTAACTAAGCAACACAATTAGTTACTTTTATTAGGGAGTAACACAATATTGAAACCTATTACTTTTCAAAAGCAATTTCCCCAACACTGTCTGTTTGTAATTATATTGATGGTTCAATTAAATTAAAATCACTCAATTAAACACCTAAATTAATCCAAAAGAAATTTTGATCAGACTGAAAGCAGTGGTGTAGACCTGAAATAATCCAATCAATCAGAAAAACTAAGCACGTAAATGCATGAATATGACTATTTTCTCAATCTGATTCAAAAACACATGTGCATATTTGACCTTTTTTAAATAAAACCTCTGATTTGAGAACAAATTGGTCAAGGCTGCGTTTACCAAAAACTTTGGAAGCCTAATCATAGAGACCATTGGTGCCAAATGGTTTCTACAACTGTAACACCAAAAGATGGTAAAATCATGTTAATTGGTTAATTTTTCCTTACTGGATATGGTGAAAAACTGTAATAGATGTACTGGGACAATCTGATTTGATTGAAAGGGGTGGTGAAGACCTGAAATAATCTGATCAATCAGACAAAACTAACCATGTAAATGCTTGAATATAACTATTTCCTTAATCGTATTTAAATGTACATTATGCACGTTTTCATTATGAACATTATATATGTACATTTACCCAGACATGTGATGGAGATGATCACACTTTTCACATTTTTAAAGGGATTGTTTATCCAAAAATGAAAATTCTGTCATCATTTAATCACCCATACGTCATTCAAAACAGACCTACTTTCTTCTGTGGAACACAAAATATAATATTTTGGAAGTGTTTTTGCAACATACAATGAAGATATTGTTTAAAATATCATCTTCTGTGTTCAGAAAATGAGCAGATCCAATCTGATTTGTGACCGCAAAGTTTCCCAAAAGCTTTGTAAACCTAAAAACGCGACTTACATTGTAGAAAATAAGTTCATCACTGTATGAAGATTTATGTATAATGAATGGCTCCCTGCATCGTTACAGGAAAACATCTTGTGATTACAGTACTGAGCCGCTGCAATGGAGCTGCTCTTATGCACCATGAAGCTGAAATAGAGTTGAAAGACGAAATACCATAGAGCAAAACAAAAGCTTGTACGATACAATATAAGTGTGAAAATAACTGAAGGAAATATTGATTTGCTAAATGAAGCTGGTTAACATGATTCATATTTTTTTGGTTATACCCAATATTTCCAAAAATTACAAAAGCTGTGGAAATACAGTTCTCGGTATCGGCAAGTACCAAAAATAAAAGTATCTGACTCATTCTGGAAAAAGTGGTATTAATGCATTACAGAAAGCTTTGGTGCCAATGGTTTCTACACTGTAAATGATCATAATTTTAATGGTAAAAGACAGTCAAAATGGTACAAACTTCTTAACTGGCTACCTTTTCCTCATGGTGAAAAACCATAACAGATCTACTGGGACATTTCATGTAAATTTGCAGGAAAATACCATTAAATATTTCTGCAAGTGAAAAGTTATTTTATAATTTACAGTGTAAAAAAAAAAAAAGGACATTCCCAGAACTCTCTGTGCCACAATTCACATTTGATGGTTTTTCACTGAAACAATATTTCTTTTTAGTTGTTTCTTATCAGTTCTGTATGTTGGGGTTTTATGTCACATTTTACACTGCAAATTTACCTTCAGTCTGAAAAACTTCAAATGTTGCTTATGATGATTTTTGGAAACGCTGCCCAACAAGATCTGTCTCAAAACTATAAACCGTTTACGAATCGGACACCTTGAAAGTCATCATAAGAAAATGTTACACTAGTGAGACTGAACTTTCATTTGAGAAGAGCAAACAAACACAAATATAAACCAAATAAATCAGACCAGAGTTTGCAAATTAGGCTTCATGGATCTGGATCTGAGAGATTTGGTTTTAATTGACCCATGAATGAGGGTTAATAAAAGCTGCACACTCACTTCTCAGGCATGTTTTTGAAACCAACCATTAGAACGAGCGCCAACGAGAGAACCTGCAGTCAAACTAAAACGAACGTCTAATAATTCGTCTTTCTTCCCCTTTGAAAACCGCATGCGGAGTTTAATCGTTTCTGGTGGGTGGATTGCACGCAAGCGTTCACATCTCCTAACTCCATTGATGGTTTTGACATTTTGCTAATCATGTTGCCATACTTTAGCGGTGACACACATGTGTACACAACATTTTCTCGTAAAGGATAAAAAAACAAGCTCACTCATTCGGAAAGATTTTTCTTTACGATTTTTAAAACAGAGCAATTTTCTTGTTTCCTCTAAAGTGCTCAGGGTAACAGACAGGATGTGAAACTGTTTGAATCACTCTTACAGTGAGTTGAACAGTAACGCAATAGACACTTAAAATGCCACAGCAGTGACTCAGCACTGAGCTGCCTTGCTGTCTACACTGGCAGCTCCCTTCTAGTGCAGCATCATGACTGACATGGACCCTCATAAGTCACTGATTTAAAAACTCTAAGCATCAAACAGCTTGTTTACAGACATCACATTTTAAAATAAAAAGCATTTGCAAAAGTGTTGTGAAGCATTTGGGAATGCAACGTTTCGGTGTCATCTATTGTGTATTTTTTATTGATTGATTGATTGATTGATTGGTATAGATTTATTTTATTTTTATTATATGTGCCCTGTTGGTTTTTCTGTGCACTGGAAAGCTCTGTCTCTTCTATCACATAAAATAAATTGTTTGCATCCACATACTTCTGTACTTTATTTTTCAGTCCTTAAATTATATTAAAATTGACTTACATTGGTCTTATTTACTTTCATAGTTCATGTACAAGAATGAAATAACATGCCTCTGAAACAATAATCATGATGGAATTTTTTCCTATTTTTTTCTAATTGAATTGCTAGTGTCAATGGGAAATATGTAAGATTATACACTGTAAACTATTTATTTATTTATTTATTTATTTATTTATTTATTTATTTATTTATTTATTTATTTATTTAAAACAGATTATTGGAGTACTTTTTACAAGAAAATATTTTCTATTTCTATTTCAGATTTTCTACTTCAAAATTTAGTTTCATGTTACTTGCTGTTTTTGTAATTGTTTGTGAAATTTACTAGTAGCCTAATTTCTGAGTAAAAACTTAAAAATGTCAAGGTTATTTCAATGTGTTATTTGTTGGTTTTTGTAATCGTTTGTGAAATTTGCTAGTAATTTCTGAGTAAAAATTGCTTCAGCATACATTGTAAAAAATATTTTTCAAAGTTAAAAAGAAAACAAAATACTGGAGTACATTTTACAAGAATTTACTTTAAAATATCAAGTTTAATTCTAAGTGTTATTTGCTGTTTTTGTAATTGTTCGTGAAATTTGCTAGTAATTTCTAAGTAAAAATTGTTAATTGTTAATTGTTAAAAGTTATAAAGAAAACAAAATACCAGAGTACATTTTACAATAAAATACTTCAAAATGTCAAGTTTATTTCAATGTGCTAATTGCTGTTTTTTTGTTTTTTTAAGATTATACACTGTAAACAATCTATGTATTAATTATGAATGTAGATAAGACAAATTATTGGAGTACTTTTTACAAAAAGAAACCCTATTTCAGATTTTCTACTTCTAAATTTTGTTTCATTTTAGTGTATTTTAAAAAATGTACTAGCAAATTTGTAAATGAAAATTTTTTCTACACCATTTTTTTGTGTATACTGTATAAAAATTTTGCTGAAGTTGTAAATAAAATTGGAGTACGTTTTACAAAAAAGTGTTTAATTCAATGTGTTATATGCTGTTTTTGTAATTGTTCGTGAAATTTACTAGTAATTTCTGAGTAAAAATTGTTTCAGCGTACATTTAAAAAATATATTTTTTACAGTTAAAAAAACTAAATATTGTAGTACATTTGACAAGAAAATACGTTGAATTAAACTTGATATTTTGAAGTGTTATTTGCTGTTTTTTGTAATTGTTTGTGAAATTTACTAGTAACTTCTGAGTAAAAATAGTTTCAGCATACATTGTAATTGTAAAATTTACTAACATTTTCTGGGTGAAAAATGAAAATCGTATGCTATAAAAAAATTATAAGTTAAAATAAAAAAATGAAGCAAATAAAAAATGATTGGGGAACAATTTACAAAAACATTCTAAACTTTACTTCAAGTGTTACTTGCATTGCTTTGTCATTTTTTGTGAAATTTAGCAATTTCTGAATTTAAATAAAGTAAAATGGGTTGCAAACAGACTTTCACGTTGATTTTAATCGTGCACATTCAAAATCTTACACCTTCATGCTTGTACATATATATGCATACAAACCTAAGCAGTGACTTTTGGCTATATATACATTTCAAAAGTTGTAGCCCAGGTGTGTAGGCATGCATGCATGTATGCTTTTTTTTGTAGCCTTGACATAATGCATGTACCTTGAGCAAACTGGCTGACACATTGAAAAGAAGCACGAATCATGCGGTCATGATGAACTTTATACATGTGTGTATCTGTTTAGCATTTCTGTCAGGGTGACACCAGTCAACGAGGCTTAATGAAGCCTTGAAGCTCTGCCCTGGAGGGGGGTAGCAGAATGTTTGGAGGTGTCACTGAAGGCTAATTACCCCCCAGGGGGATGCTGGTCTGCATTTACCCCCCACAGATCCCCTCCAGGAGAGCCTGACAAAGATGCATTAAGCAGATCTTAAAAAAAAAAAAAAAAAAACCTCTCTGAAACGTTAACCTCCCCTGACGCCGTGCAGCGCAGAACTCACTGCTTTAGTTTATCAGAATGAGGCTGTTTGATACACGTGAGTAAAGCACATCTCACGCAGCATTTCCAACGAGTTTAAGAGCAGATTAACAAGAAATGCACTTCAGATCTCAATGCACATCACACGATCAGAATCAATAACAGAGTTTGACAAGCTGCAAATCTTCTTCCAGGATTATTTGTCAATGTAGAAAGTACCACAAATGCTGGGAAGGAAATTTAGCATTAGTATAAATATTGTGATGCGATGATACACACTGTTCCTAACCGGCTACCTGGCTGTTTTCCACTGGTCAGACCAGTCTAGTTTGATGGTTTTTGAAGGGTTTTAGGCACTTAGCTAACAACTACCTGAAAAGCAGCACTCCCAACATGTATTTTTTGAATTACTGTTTTTATTTCAATGCTTACAGTTAAATATGTGCTTGAACATTGTGTCACAACAGCAGGACATATGGAAATCCAGATCTACCCTAGTGAAAAATAAAAAAAAACCCTAGTTTTTAAAAAAAAAAAAAAATTTTAAATATATTTATTTCATGCTAAGTGTACTACACATTGTACAAACAAATATACTACATATTATATGCTTAATATAAATACCCTGTAATTGTACTTTTAGTATACTAAACTAGTACATTTAAAGTCTGAATTGGAACATCTAATTTTGTACTTAATGCACTTTATTTGTGCAGAAGTAGTGCTGAAATCCAACTAAAGATATACTTAAGTATATTTGATTGTGCTAAAGTGGAACTATTGAAAGTATACTTTTAGGTACACTTTAAATAATATCATTCTTTAATGCAAAATATTTAATGATCATAGAATCCTCAACAATAGTGACAGTAAAACATAATTTAGTCTTAACATTAAGGAATGTGCATTGTGCACAAGTAGTACTCCAAATGAAGTTTAATTACAATTTTTATAGCAGTAAGTCTTGAGCAATATGTCAGTAAATATGTTAATAGACTTGAACTATACTTAGTATAAAATAAATGCATTTTAAATCTATTACTTTTTTACTAGGGTAGGCCAACTCGAAATAGATTTTCTAACTTCATCCTTTTGGTTAGTTCTAATTTAAGCAATTTTTTTATGTTTAGTTTTATTACCCTACTAAACTATCATGACATCTAATTTTATTCACCTCTAATTTTATTATTTACGTTTCGTTCTCAATCTTTGTCTGGCATATTTCAAGAAGTGGGCGGGTCCTTTAAGGCTTGTCAGTCAACGTCCACTGTTATGATTGGCTAACGTCATTTACATACAAAACAGTATCAACGCCCCTCGCTAGCGGCTAATGCATTTGAACAAGTGTTTTGAAATCATAATTCATATGAAACCGTCATTGCAGAAAAAGCATTATCAAATTGTTTACTTACGTTTTGCGATGTCGCTGTTCTCAGATCCGATTCAGTTGGTTTCTTCATCTTTTAACAAACGTTTCTATAAAAAAAAACTGTCCATAACTCGTGTACAAAACAATCTGAGTTCAAATGCCCAAACAAACATAATCCTCCGACGCAATCCGTGACGCCGTTAAAAAATAAACTATCCACTTGTTCCTGTCGTTAGGATTCTTCCTCGTCACGTCGGAAATTTAATGGCCATCAATATACTGTAGACTGTATCCAATCATTATGATTATAATCGATCCTATTTGCGTTAGACGGTCGTGTCCGGTGTAGACAGGTGTAAGCCGTTAAACGTTTGAACGTATGTGGGCGGGACTTACGGCGCCGGCGCGATGACGCAAAAACATTCGATTTTTGAAGCTTTACATTCTTTTAATGCATCTCATTTTTTTTCTCTAATGTAATTTATATTTATATTTTTATATATATATATATATATATATATATATATATATATATATATATATATATTTATTTTTTTTTTTTTTTTTTTTTTTTTTGCTGTTTTAATCTGTTTTGAACTGTGCGTGTGTTTATCTTTATGCGTGTGTTTATCTTTATGTATGTTCAATAATAATAATAATAATAAAAAAAAAATCTTTACAAAAAAAAAAATTTTGTTAATACTTTTCATTGTATTTACTCAAGATTATTTTGGAAGGATTTGGAATTCTACATTAACAGAAAAATGTGTATATGATAGAAAATTGTACATTCAATGTGTTTTTTTTATTATTATTATTATACAGAAAGAGAAAATTTAAATTGTAAAGAACAACATAGTACACATTTGTTTATTTTATTAGGAAAATACTATATCCATAAAAAAAAGTGGGCAGCTAATGTTAATTTGATCATGAATATGTAATACCTCCTGTTCTTGTGGCATTGAATTAATAAAGCATTAACTCTTTAACTGTCACCGTCCAGTTTACTTCATAAACTTAGAAATCATAAGAAATTATATATCAGTTCAAAACTTAAAATCTCAGAATTCATCATTTGAAAGGCATTTTAAAATCAGACGTTGCATTACCACAGAAAATGTATATCAAAATCATATTGCAAAATGTTTTCATTTTCATTGTGCATTTTTATGTCTCTGTTCAAAAATGGGAGTGACAGTTAAAGGGTTAAAAACAAAAGAAAAAAACATATTGTTAATCCACTTTATTTTGCAACGCAGAAGTAAAGTATTTTCTTTGAATGTGCAAGTGTTCCAATACATTTAAATTTAAATATTTAGCAAAGTGGCATACAAATTAGGACAATGTTTAAATAACACCATGCAGTAAAGAAAAAAACTATTTACACTACAAATATAGTGTCTATAATTATGACAATACATTAAAATAAAATTATAAGAAATGCTTGTTTGCAATATCAAGCATAACCAGATTTTATACAGCTAAAAATATCTGGAAGCATGAGACCGGAAGCTACGCACATTTAAGTTAGAAATGGCGCGTCTGCTCTTACGTTAAAAATGACAGATAATGAGGATTTAAGCCTCTTTTTAAGCTATGAAATTTACAGTAAGTTTTAATGGTACAAAGCCCTCTCAGCCAACATATGTCAAAATATAAAGGAAAATTTGTCATGGCCCCTATATTTCTTGTTGTATACTGGAATCAAAGGGTTAATTATTACGTTTATGCCAACTAAACTGCATTTTGATCTAACTTGATCCAGCAAACCACCTTAGGTTGGTTTAAGCTCGTCTTTTCCACAAGGAAGTTTCATTTTTGTAGCTTTCTACTGATAAGATAATAGAACTGGAAATTGGAAACTGAGTCTGAGAACTTGATTGATGTGCTGAAAAAATGCACCCTACTTTAACCACAAGGCCACCACTCCAACAAACTCTCACTTTTCTCAGTTTTGGATCAATCGCTAGCTGCCCATTACCACAAGTCTGTCTTCAACACTGGCTTTGACATGTTAAACATCCAGATCATACCACAATTATGCTAATTCATGCTGAATCTGTGAACACAAACCCAAAATGTGGACCTGGAGAACAATGCGCTGTGTTTGTCAACCAAGGACAAAAAGTGCAGCGCTGCGCTTCTGATTCAGCCCATCAGATTTTCCTGGCGAGTGGCGTGAAAACGCTTTAACGGACATGCCGAGGGCTAGTTTCAGGGTCCAGTCTAATTAAAATATTTCACTTTTAAAAGTTTCCAGTGGATAGACTTGACCTGGTGTGTATTCCAGCTATTCAGGGGGAATAAAGCAGGGCAAATGCACGCTCATAACTTTCTGTTCCAAGCAGGGATCTGATCCAGAGGAGAAACAGAGGAAGTCAGAGGGGAGTTGGCTTCATACATCTTACTGAAACAGGTCAGTAAGTGACTCAGTCCTTTATATTCTCTTGTTCCTAGAACATCCTTCATTTCAGTCATGATACAGGGGTGTTACTTCAGCTTTCAGCACTTTTTTGTCCCAGTGGTTGATTTTTACTGAATGTAGTATGAAGGTCACATTAAACCTTTATGTGTGTGCATTTAGAAAATGCTTATATTCAAAGCAACCTATATTTCATTAATCCATAGTCTTTAAAATAAGATATTTACCTAGTAGTTTTACTTAAATTTTTATTGTTGTAAATCCATCATTATATATATATATATATATACAGTACTGTATATATAAGTTGGGTGGAAATGACATTTCATCATGATAGTTCAAAGGAAAACTGATTGATCCGTGATGCGTGTATATTCACTATTGGACATTCTTACTAGACAAATGAAACACTAGTGCATCTGAAATGTGTTTTAAGAGAGTTTAATTTCCCAAAGCGCCCATTTTTGAAGAAACACCCTCTCCATCACTGAAATCTGTTGGACAGCAACAGGATGATTTAAATCTGAGTTTTCTCTCTACTTTACATTGTGTTTACCCTCTTCAGATGGGCTGAAACTTATTTCAGGGGGCAACTAGCAGGCACAAATAAATATGAGACAACAGCTCTTTTATCCTGCATGAAAGCGTGTGATGTCTTTGTGTACACTGAACTGCGTTCTGATTGCCTGTTTATTTTCACAGAAACCACACGCCGGCTGATGGGCAGGTAGATGTGGGCTGGCGGTCGTGCCGGAGTTGCCCTGTCGCTCCGGCACGTGACCCAGATGGCATTACTGCTGCTTGGGTGGTACATATACACAATAACCCCACTATTATATTGCCAAATACACATTCGGAGGACCAGGACAAAATGGTTGTGGCGAGGAGGCCGTGACCAGGCACTTAGAGTCTGGTATTGGCGTAATGCCTCGTTCTGAGGCACTTTTATGAGGCTTTATAAGAAAGATTGGATTTTACATCGTTATTCTTTATTTACAGACACTACAGGCACAATTGCTCACTGGAGTAAATCTCCTTTTGGAGTTTAAACCTACAGCCTTTTGGGTTACTAGTCCAAATACTAAGCCACAGCCCTTGTGTAAGCACATTTTTAAACTTGCAACATAAAGTCAGGTTCAATTTGCAGCTAATTCCAGCCATAAACAGCCACTATGTTGACCGATATGTAAAGAAACCAACCTTTTTAAAGTTGTTTTTACATGTTTAGAGGCAGGTTTATCTGAAATACATCATACTACAATAAAAGTTTTTTTTTAAAAATGTAATCAAATATGCCAACCCACAAAACACTTTCATATTGCTCAAGTCTGTTTGAACTCTGAAAATAAGTCACAGTCCTGTTGTGTGGGAAGAGTTTAACACCAAAAAAATTTTTTTCAGTCATTTATGTGCATTTTTAGATTTCAGCAATGGGATTCTTATTTAATAATGATTTGATTTTTGCATCATGTTATTTTTTATTTACACACTCAAAGTGATTTAAACAACTTTTACTACATGCACAATCACATTTTTAAACTTGCAATAAAGTCAGGTTCATTTTGCATCTTATTCTGGCCATGAACAGCCACTATGTTGACTGACATGTAAAGAAACCAAACTTTTTCATTTTATTTTGACGTGTTCTTTAGGGCATACCAAAATAAGAGACTTCAATTAAAAAAATTGAATCAGATATGCCAGCCCACAAAATAAAATGCAACCAACACTTTCATATTTCTCATGGCTGCTTGAATTCTGAAAATAAGTCACAGTCCTGTTTTTTGGAATGAATTTTAACATCAATAAAATGTCTTGGTAATTTTGGTGCATTTTCAAGTTTTCAGTAATGGGATTCTTATTTAATAATGATTTGATTTTGCATAATGTTATTTTTTATTTACACACTCAAAGTGATTTAAACATGTTTTTCCTACAGGCACAATCACTCCTTTTGGGTTACAAAATGCTTATTTTTTAACTTGCAACACAAGTCAGGTTCATTTTGCATCTTATTCCGGCCATGAACAGCCACTATGACCGACATATGGAGAAACCATTTTTTGTGGGATGAATTTTAACATCAATAAAACGTCTTTGTCACTTTGGTGCATTTTTAAGTTTTCAGCAATGGGATTTCAATTTAATAAAGATTTGATTTTGCATCATGATATTCTTTGTGATTTAAACTATTTTTACTACATGCACAATCACTTCTTTTGGGTTACAGGCCACAATCCTTATTTTTTAACTAGCAATAAAGTCAGGTTCAATTTGTATCTTATTCTGGCCAAGAACAACCATGTTGACTGATACCGTTTTGTTTTGTTTGACGTGTTATTTAGAGGAGGGTTTATCTGAAATTCATCAAACCACAATAAGAGACTTAAATTCAAAATAATTTGATCAAATATACCAGCCCACAAAACAAAATGCGGCCAGCACTTTCATATTTCTCGCGTCTGCTTAAATTCTGAAAAAAGTCACAGTCCTGTTTTGTGGGATGAATTTTAACCCCAATAAACTGTCTTTGTCACTTTGGTGCATTTTTAAGTTTTCAGCAATGGGATTCTTATTTAATAATGATTTGATTTTGCATCATGTTATTTTTTATTTACACACTCACAGTGATTTAAACAACTTTTTTACTACAGGCACAATCACTCCTTTTGGGTTACCAGCCAAAATGCTTATTTTTTAACTTGCAACACAAGTCAGGTTCATTTTGCATCTTATTCCAGCCATGAACAGCCACTATGTTGACCAACTTGTTTTTACGTGTTGTTTAGAGGCGGGTTTATCTAAAATTCATCAAACCACAATAAGAGACCTAAATTACAAAAATTAGATCAAATTTTAATATTTCTCACGTCTGCTTGAATTCTGAAAATAAGTTACAGTCCCGTTTTGTGGGATGATGCTTTAAGATCAGTAAACGTTTTCAGCAGTGGCATTCTTATTTAATAAAGATTTGATTTTGATATATCATGATTTGTGATTTAAACAATTTTTACTGCATGCACAATCACTTATTTTGGGTTACAGGCCAAAATCTTTGTTTTTTTTTTTTTGTTTTTTTTAACTTCAGTAAAAAGTCAGGTTCAATTTGCAGCTGGCCATGAACAGCCACTATGTTGACTGATGTAAAGAAACCAAACATTTTCATTGTGTTTTAATGTGTTGTTTATCTGAAATGCATTATACCACAGTAAGAGGCTTCACTGCAAAAAATTCAATCAAATATGCCTACCACAAAACAACATGCAGCCAATGCTTTCATATTGCTCAAGTTCTGAGAATACCCTGCATTCCTGTTATTGTGTGGGACGACTTTTAACACCAATAAAATGTCATGGTTGGTCACATTTGCGCATTTTTAAGATTTCAACACTGAGTTTCTTATTTTGGAGGCTCGTTTGCATCAAAACAATCGACGGTCACAAAGAAAAAAACAACCTCTGTAACGTGGTAATGTGAGTTTTTCGCATCCTAATAAACAACTAAGCCACACTTTTATTGCAGAACTTCTCAGACAGCATGCAAAGGCTCTCAGTGCATATAGAAAATGACCATGCTCATATACTATGGCATTATGCATTCCAAGCACAATCTGATATTGCTGTGGCCGAATGATCTGCAGTTCTCCCTTCTGCATTGAATATGAAGGAACTGTATTGCGATGAATCTCTGGACATGATTAAAACAGGCACACAAGATGATCTGGCTGTTCATAATCATTTAAATATGATCAGAATCTCCTTTTTCGGGTCGGAGCTGCAGTGACATGAAAGAGCTGAAACCATGTGTTTCCGCTTACAGCGCAGAACCCAGTAAATCAGAGATGAAAAGGCCTTCGCTCAAATCAAATCGTATATTAATCTAGTCTTCCAGGACGGACACACTTTGTTGAGCCGAGCAGTTCGAGGCATCATTGTGTGCTAGAAAGTTTCCATTGAGCAGAAAAGACACGAAATCAAAGCAGCATGTCATGGACAATTTCTCTGTTACCAAACAGTCTGAGAATACACATCTATAGCTGACCTTTGACCTTACTGAGTGCAGCATCAAACAGTTATCTTATCATCTTATTATGTTGAGTTTGACTTTATTGTATGGATCCCCGAGGCTTTTGTTGAGAACATTGTTACGTTGAAATTTTGTTTATAAGATGAGGAAAACTATGTATAGCAACCCAATACCTTAATGGCATGCATGTCTTTTTGAGATATTAAAACCATATCGCAGCACAACAAATGTAATGTTTTACTTTAGTATTAAAATTAAGTGCTTTCCTTTTTCTTACACAAACACCTGTTTTTTGGATCAAATTGAGCAAATCCTTGTTCTTCTCAATTATTATGCATAACAAAGCTATCTTAGCAGATATATACGAATAGATTTATTTAAGATTAATTCCGTAAAAAATATGAAATGGAAAAACTGACTTTGGTTTTGATTTAAGATATTTATTAAAAATGACACCTGTTAAAGTGTAATTTCCCAACATTAAAGCGTGACAAAATACACAGAAAACAATGAATTTTCACTGTTTCATTTTTATCTGACTTGTTTTGTTGATATAATTTCAGTGCAATTTTTATTACATACAGATGAGGTCAAAAGTTTACGTACACCTTGCAAAACGTTCATTATTTTACCAAAATAAGAGGGATCATGCAAAATGCATGTTCTTTTTTATTTAGTACTGACCTGAACAAGATATTTCAAATAAAAGATGTTTACATACAGTCCACAAGAGAAAATAATAGTCGAATTTATAAAAATGACCCTGTTCAATAGTTTACATACATTCTTACTACTGTTATTACTTGAATCATCCGCAGCTGTGATTTTTTTTTTTTTTTTTTTTTGGTGATAGTTGTTCATGAGTCCCTTGTTTGTCCTGAACCGTTAAACTGTCTGCTGTTCTTCAGAAAAATCCTTCAGGTCCCACAAATTTTTTGGTTTTTCAGCATTTTTGTGTATTTGAACCCTTTCCAACAATGACTGTATAATTTAAAGATCCATCTTTTCACACTGAGGACAACTGAGGGACTATTATATGCAACTATTACAGAAGGTTCAAACGCTCACTGATGCTCCAGAAGGAAAAACTTTGAACAGAATGAAGATGTGTACATTTTTCTTATTTTGCCTAAATATCTTTTTTTTTTTTTTTCATTTAGTGCTGCCCTTCAGAAGCTACAGAAGATACTTACATGTTTCCCAGAAGACAAAATAAGTTAAATTTACCCTGATCTTCAAATACAAAAAGTTTGTACCCCCTGGCTCTTAATTGCATTGGGTTTCCTTCTGGAGCATCAGTGAGCATTTGAACCTTCTGTAATAGTTGCATATGAGTCCATCAGTTGTGTGAAAAGGTGGATCTCAAAGTCATACAGTCATTGGGGGTTCAAATACACAAAAATGCTGAAAAACCAAAGAATTTGTGGAACCTGAAGCATTTTTCTGAAGAACAGCAGACAGTTTAACTGTTCAGGACAAACAAGGTACTCACTATCACTAAAACAACTATCACTGGAAAAAACAAACAAACGTATGTAAACTTTTGAACGGGGTCATTTTTATAAATATAAAACTATTATTTTCTCTTGTGGACTATATGTAAACATCTTTTATCTGAAATTTCTTATTCAGGTCAGTACTAAATAAAAAATAACATGCATTTTGTATGATCCCTCTTATTTTGGTAAAATAATTAACATTTTCCAGATTCTGCAAGGTGTATGTAAACTTTTAACCTAAACTGCAAAATTAAAGTATATTTAAAATCAGAGTTTTTTTATGCAAAAAAATATGCAAATACTAGATATGTTCTAATATTTGCGATTTATATTTATTTTTTACACATTATTTACATTTTGCCGTTTTCTCCCTACACTTAGAACTCACGCTGGAGCATTAATGTCTTTAAAGGCCTTTAGATTTTAAATCATGATGTCAAAGCCATCAGAGCCCGATAACACACATGAAAGAGCTGCTGTGCAGGCGCACTGCTGTATAATTCACGCAGATCAGGAATTTCATGCAGTCAGTTCCACAGAAGTGAGCGCTTCTCCGCTCAGCCTCAAGTTTAACACAACACCGACATGCTCGTTTGAAGATGGTGAATCGATTCAGCTCGGTGAATCTTCACTGCCCTGCAGGTCAGAACTGATGCTTTTACATCGACATTCGTCAAATCGCTTAACTGGACTCACTCCTGCTTTTACACTTCACGACATCATGCAGAAGGCCTAAATAAACTGCAGTCGTGATGCATTCTTTATTTTGCATGAAATGTTTTATTTGTTTTCCGAGCATGACAAAAATCAGGAACATTCCATTAGAAATTATAATTTATGATTTCTTTATTTTAGCTAAAAACGCTATTTCTGGTACGCCAAAACAAATAAAGGCAGCATATCCAGTTCAGCTCTATAACTTGGGATACACCGAGTTCAAACCGAGTCCAGATGCAAATGAGAATCGGAGTTTTAGAGAAATAATTACCAGACGTATATCCTCAATGCATGACGAAATCCCTGCAAAACTCCCAACAGAAATCCGAAGCAAAAGAAAAACGGATCCTTGACTTTTCCACGTCCTTCAAAACGCACACGCGTTCCACAAAAACCAGGTTTATCATCCCATCATTATCCCGTCGAGTCTAACTTCTTTTTAAGAAACTCAAAGGATATTTGTGTCATACTGCGTGCTTGTGAAGGCGGGTCTGTGCAACTCAACATCTGTTCTATTCACGTGACGTTAAGAAAAATATTAACAACATCTGGTTGAAATAAGTTTGATTCAGGTGCCTGAGCTCTCGCGTTCGCTCTCTCTCCCTCGCCAAGTCCCCAAACTCCTGGATCCAGGCGTCATATTAACGTGTTTCTGACGGGAAACCGATGCAAACGTTTGGAGAGATCAGTCACAGCACAAACGAACGCCAGATTCCGTCTTAACCCGACTCACACCCTGCTTGTGGGTCTCGTAAAACAAGACATCTTAAAATTCTATACTGCAAAAATTATTTGCAGGTTTCCAGCGGCTGTCTGAGATGATCGCTCTGGTTTTATGGTAGATTTTACTTTACAATAATATATCAAAACCTCCAACTTCTTCATTTTTTTTTTTTTTCTGTAGATACATTTTTTTTCTCCTTTAAATGTATTTTTAATATGTAATTAATTAAACTATTCCTTATTATTCCTTCATTTGATCATTTATTGATTCTTTTTAAAGCAGTATTAGAGTCTTGGTTGTAAAATAGCGGTTTTGACCCGCTGCACCTTTCCGTGACCTTCATGACCCCTCGTTTTATAGACATCTGGGAATTCCATACATGTTTGGAGCCCGTTACACCTTCAAATGATTCTTCACAACATCCTAAACGCTTTTCCAGACCTGTCATATGCTCTCCTTTTGGGTTAAACTACCCGCGCAAAATGACACAAATGTCTTCATTACTGCAGGAATAATTATTTTTTTTACTATGTTTTTTTTTTTTTTCTGGAGTGTTACTGTAGAAAATAACAGGCAGACATAATTTCTGTGTAATCCATTTAGTCCAATTATTATACCTTTTTGCATTTAACTCGTTTAAATGTTTTAAACCATTACTGCTAAACAAAAAAACGAAGTTCTTAATTTTAATGTTTGAAATGCGTGTTGTTAAAAAGGTTAAAATGCTTTCCTTACTTTCCATAACTTTCCAATTGAAAAACAGAACTGTAATATTTAAATGAACTGAGTAGGCCTATATGTTGATGTTGATGTGAAAGTTTTTCCTTCTAGAACTAATCTTTTAAAAATAATTGTAATGAAAACGGCAAATCAGACAAGAGTAAGCCTATTTTCATTTTAAAAATCGATTACTGCACTTGTTTATGCGTAAAAGCTTATTTTCGTTTGTTGCCATGTATTTTTTCAAATCCACAATGCATAAAACTGCAATAACAACATGCTAAAATACATTGCAAACCATGTTTTATTGCAGAAAATATACACATATTTACATCGTATTTAAAATAGAGAATGCATAGACACCAGATCTATTCTGCATCGTGACAATCATTAATAAATAAATAAATGTCTTTTCCAGGACCAGTCAAAGAAAGTGTTATGAGCCGAGTTTCTTCCATATTTCCTTCATTCGTTCTGTAATAAATATGACGCCACCGGTTGCTGTCAGAAGCGCGGCGTCTTTTCCTGCAGCGAGCAGAAGCACATGTTTTCCACATTCACCGTCACAACAGCACAGATCTGATTGTAATTCCTGGTCCCGTGTCGTGGTTCACAACTGTAAGTGCTCGCAACGACGTCATGACGCTCCAGAACTTTCCCTTTTATAATCCTTATGTTCGCCATTGTTTCGTGTCGCTCCTACAAGTGAGTTCAGCTCCTCTGACTCAATGCTCAAGGCCGAAAATCTGGAAAAACAAACATGAGAGTGTTTAAAACTCGAGAATACTATGCAATATAGTATACATTTCTCTAATGATAATTTGCATTGCATTTGCTAACTGACCTCTTAGCCTTAATAATATTTTTGTTTACCAGAAAAAAAAAAAAAAAACGTTTGGAAAAGCCCCAATCTTTGCTTGCATGAACATTGAAACATTTTTTCATTGAAACAAATTCTAAACCATTTTTTGTGCAAAATAGCCTTTTTACAGATTTCACAAAAAACAATTAACCATAAACATATGCACAAAGATTAAATTTTTTAGGCATAACGTTAGCAGTTAAGTTTGGACACATCTGCTCATTATGTATTATGACTATTTTCTACGTTGCAGAACTTTGAAAGTATGCATCGGATTATAAAGTATGCATAAAACATGTGACATCAATAAAACTCCTTTATATTCGAGCTTCTTCTGTCTAGATTTCAGCTCACTTTGAATATTCATCAAGCAAATTCATAAGGTGCATCCTGGGATGCTTTGATATATATATATATTTTTTTTTTGTTTAGTTTGTTTTTTCTTCACTATTCACTCAAACACTATTTCCAAGTAAATATACAGGGATAAATTCAAGCAAATTGGGTCACTTTTTGCCATTGACATGACAATCCTTTCGAATTAACCCTAGAATAATTTACAATCATGCTTCTAAAAACCTAATGTGCAATACGTTTTTAAAATAAATGAATTAGTCAAGTGCGTCAAAACTTTTGCTGACAGACTATGAATATGACCCAGAACCCTTTGTTTTCAAATGGCTTGTGAAGTTTTGCATTGCATACCATGCTGCATCGAAAGCTCGCATCCGTGCACTAGTGGGATGTTGACATGGACCATGCGCCCTCCATTCTCCACACGGAAAACGCGTAACTGAGTCTCTCGTGTGCCACATAACTGCAGCTGGACATTTTGGAGTCCAGCTCGTCGCTCTGCAGGACCTGGCACAGGAAATCAATGTACCGGGCCGCGAGCTTGAGCGTCTGTATTTTGCTGAGCTTGTCCGAGGGTAACGTAGGGATGATTTTGCGCAGCGACGCGAACGCCTCGTTCAGAGACTGAGTCCTCTGACGTTCGCGCACGTTCGCCATGACGCGCTGCGTCTGCAGGTCCTCCAGAGACTGCGGGCTGCCGCTGCCGCTGCCGCTGCCGTTGCTGCACTTTTTGCTCCGCTTCCCGGGCGTCGGGCTGTCCGAATCCTCGCCGCTCTTCCTGTTCGGGCGTCTTTTCCTACTGCAGCGCTTCTGCTGTCGCCTGTCGGGCTCCTCCTCACTGTTTCCCAGACTGTCCACTGGAGACTCCGGGGAGCTGGACTCCTCGTGCATCGCCTCTTCCTCAAACATCACCTTTGATGTTTGGAAAAACGCAAATAATGTGCAATAGCTTCCCTCTGTCCGGCGGAACGGGGTCCCTTTCTCAGGGTGTCTCCTCTTGTGCGTCACGGAGGTGTTTCTCAAACTTGAAGGGAAGTTTGGAGACTCTTATAGTCTGGAACGCGCAAACTTTTTGGGGTGGCCTGCGATTGGATGAGAAGCGCGGTGACGTAAGAGGGGAGAGGCGGGAGAGGAGCGCGATCCAAAAGGTTTCCGTTATACAAGAAGCCGTTCTTTAACGCAAACATCTGAGTCAATCACCGCGTTGCGTTTTAAACTAAACACAACATACGCGCTGATGACATGTTCAGTATTACATCGATGTTGACGTTTTTGAAATTCAAATATGAGTTAGAATCTATTTTTGGATTTGAAAAAGTTTTGCTGAGGTGAGTTGCCAAACATATTAAAAATGATATCAAACATCCATCATGTCAAAAAAGTGAACACATCAGTGCGATCCAACTAAAATACTGAAACATTCAATAGTGAAACGTCCGATGACAAATTTATAGTAGGCTGATGATTAATTTTGATAAATGAGCTGATGAACTGATGACATATTTAACTTTATAGTCTTCTGCAGATGTTTGAACTGCAGAATAGAATCGAACAAAATATATCTTGCATTGAATGCATTTCGTAAAACACATCAAAACCTTGAAGTGATAAAATAATATACTGAAACGGTCAGTACTGAATTTAATTAGAGCCAACTCCATTAGAGTGATTAATATGCAATCATTAAAAAGGGCTTGAAAATTGGACTGATTTCAGTGTGGTTTCTGGAATGAGTGGAGAAACTTTGATTTGCGATCTACCAGTGTTGGAGCAAGAAAGCTCTTAAAACTTTAAAATTAAGTTTTTCTTTGCTCAATAGCGATGCTTTGCGTTTAAGGCATTAATCATGCCGTTAATGCATTAATATCATTTACTACCAATTTGCGCGCTGGCACTTGTGAAGAGCTGTCATTCTTCCCAGCCAGCGGGCTGAAGTCCACCTCAAGTCACTGTAAAAAGAAAAGAGCGAATCTGGGTTGGCTAAGTAGACCTCATTGTTTATTTGAACATGTTCTGAAATGCATGTCTGTGTTAGTGTTATTGCAGAGTCAGGTTTCCTTCTGCAGCGTTTTCATACGCAGCGGGTCGCCAAGCGCAGACGACGCGCAAACTGTGTGGCCGCTTCAGTCCAACACAAACACGCTCCCCGAACCGGCCTTCTGCTTTCACATACACCCAAAGCGGCCGCTTTATCTGCACAAACAGAACTTTCTGTAAATGTTATATAACACAGCAGCATTATACATTCAAATTTAAACCACTAAAATGCGTCTAATGTCACAAGACCGCGGAAAGGCGCCCTTTAAGTGTAAAAAGCCAAGGTTTAAAAAACCGCAAGGGGGCGCACTGACGAAACTTATCCGTGCGTAAATGCGCATATCGCATCTGTGATGTGACTTGAAGATTAACCCAAAACACACAAATGACAGATAAATATGTGTTCATATTTTAACCTATATATATTAATGATCGAAATGATTTCTGTTTAAAAATGTAGAGGTTATAATTCAAAAGCATCACGGTCATCCTGGTGCGGCGCACCTGTTCTTGGTTTACCTGTAATAGGTGTCCATTGAGATCTGTCAACATCAGTCCTGCAACAAATCCACATACCTACACTAAAAATAATTTTGTGTAGAAATAATTTTCACCCTCAAACAATCACAAAGACAAGCGACCTACACAATAGAATTAAACTGACATTTTGAAGTAGAAAAACTGAGATAGTATTTTATTGTAATAAATACTTTGTTTGATTTACAACCAAGAAAAATATTTATTTATTGTAATAGACACCTCAAAACCTCTCAAACATCATCTCAAAAAATCCAAAATAAATGCTATAATTTATATAAAAGTCCTGATGGAAATGTATCATAATTTGAAACCAATGCTAAACGATCGATTTTATTTTTCTAAATATAATTATAACGTAAACCACCTCAAACTCCAAAATATATGCAACAATTTATGTAGAATTCCAGTCAGAAATGTATCATTATTTGGAACCAGTCCTAAAGCACTCTATTTTAAAAAATATAATTCTAACATATTATTACGATTGCCAATAGGTCAAAACACAACTTTTGGACCATTTCAAACTCTACAGATTTCATATACCGGCCAGTAGCGAGACATTATTCCAACACGGATTCTGATACGTAGTCAAATAACACATGACTACGGATAATTATAATGGATAATTCCTATGTAGTCTTCGACAAAAGCATCTTTGAGCTGTAAAACTTCAATACTGGCATCAATGGTTCTATGAAGAACCCTGAACATCCATGGAACCGTTCAAATGCAGAAAAGGTTCTTTATAGTCGAAAAAGGTTCTTTTGATTTTTAAAATCGAGGGGCGAGAACCAGAACGGCGTAAGTGACATTTTGGGCGAAATGGAGATATATGTGTACATCAAATGAACGTTCTTGACGAGCTCTTTCTACTGGCGAAAGCATACTGTCATCCATGAGTGTACACATTTTTATTATAAACGATTGAAATCAGTACACAAAGTCAGATCAAACTATGGTAAATTTTTGTTTTGGCCCTCCTGTAAAGTTGGAGAAATGTCACTTACGTCTTTCTGGTTCTCACCCCTCGAAATGTTCTTCAAAATGGTTCTTTTAACTCTTCACTTAAAGGTTCTTTGGGGAACCGAAGATGGTTCTTCTATGGCATCACTGCAAAAATACCCTTTTGGAATCTTTATTTTTAAGAGTGTAAGCCAGATACGCTTTTAAAAATAAACATGCTTTATTGGCTTCGATGGTTCTACGAAGAACCTTAAACCGTTCCATTCCACAAAACGTTCTTTATCAGATTTTTAGAATGTTCTTCACACTAAGAAAAAAACGGTTCTTTTAAGAACTGGTGCGAAATGGTCTTTTGAAACTTTTATTTTACAGCCTTACATAAATGCTTTTCCAGTCCAAATTTAAATATGATAACTCCGACAATGATTACAGCATACAGAGCTCACGCCATTAAGGTAGGCCAAAAGTGGCAGAAAAATAATTATAATCAATGTTTTTTTTGTTTTTTTTTTTTCTCCCCATAATAAACTTTAAATACCTTGATAAACGTTCGCCTAAACAATGCGAGTGAAATACTGACTCTAAGTCTCAGTTGTTCTCGAGTATGTCCGTCATGAAGGCGATGTAGACTATGGCCAGGCGCAGAGTCTCTATCCTTGACAGTCTCTTCTCGTAGGCGAACGTGGGAACCTTCCTGCGCAGGCTGTCGAACGCCTCATTGAGGCTGAACATCCGTTTGCGCTCGCGGATGTTCGCGGCCTGGCGCTGGACGCTGCTGATCACGCGTTTGCGTTTGGGTTTCCCGGTACTGGCGCTCACCGGAGACGCGGTGCTCGATGACAGCGCGTAAAAGTCATTGGATCGAGCTGTGGAGATGTCGAGCGCGTGGATGGATGTCAAGTCCTGGTACAGTCCATTGCAGTCGGTGCTGTGGGTTTCCTTTGGGCCCAGAACGGATGTGTTTGGCATCATCTCCATGAAGTCCACATCACTGACCAAATCAAACATTGCAGGACTCAGAAATGACTTTTGCATATCCATTCTTTTAGAGCATATGCACTCACATGATCAGACTGCATGCATTTAAACCCACTGTTGCTTTCGAAAGAGGTGGCCAGGGTCGCGTGGATCTCCAAATTCAATTTCGAAATCCGGTCAGATCCGTGAAGTTAGATCCTATTGGCAGCAGTCCATGATCCCAGTCCTGCTGTTTTAATATGCCTCTCAATTCCACCCCGAGTGTGTCCTCTTTAATGCCTCCAGACCTCTTTTGGTAACTCAATGAAGGCACTTGAGGGACGTCTGCATGCCCTCTCCGTGCTGCGCTGGGCCATTTGATGGTCGAGGGCCGCGATGATCCTGAAAGGGGACGAGGTGCTTGACAAAGGGTCACTCTGTCTGTTTGCTCGGTTTCCCGGTGCACTGAGAGGCTAAATAATGAGACTTCTATTACTGTGAAAGGCCAAATATAACATTCCCCCAGTGCACACTGCACTTCCACAGCTTTTCTTTTGCAAATTAGTGCAAATAGCTGCTGGTTGCCATGGAAAAGACAAAGTTTCCACTGGTCACTTACAGGAGAATCACAATCACAATATCTAAATCAAGAACATGACAGCTTACATTAACGTGCATGAAGATCTATCTATCTATCTATCTATCTATCTATCTATCTGTCTGTCTGTCTGTCATTCTTCCATCTATCATTCTATCTATGCATCCATTCATCAATTGTTCATTTTTTCAATCCATCCATCATCCATCTTTCTGTCCATTTATTCATCGTACGTTCTATCATCCATACTTCCATTGTTGTATTATCTATCTGTCCATCCATGGTTCTCTATCTATCTATCTATCTATCTATCTATCTATCTATCATCTATTCTATCCATCCATCATTCTATCTATCCATCCATCCATCATTTGTTCTATCATCCATCCATCTATCTATCTATCATCCATCCTTCATTTGTTCTATCCACGCATCCATCCATCCATCATTCTATTTATCTATCATTCATCCTTCCATCCATCGTCCATGGTTCTCTATCTATCTATCTATCTATCTATCTATCTATCTATCTATCTGTCTATCTGTCCATCCTTCATTTGTTCTATCATCCATCCATCTATCTATTGTTCATTCATCTGTTCTATTCATTCATCATTCAATCTATCCATCCATCCATCCATCCATCCATCCATGGTTCTAGCATTCATCGATCTATCCATCCATCCATCGTTTTATTTATCTATCATTCACCCGTCCATCATTTTATCCACCCATCATCCATCTGTCTATCTATTTGTTCTATCATCCATCCATCTATCTATTGTTCATTCATCTGTTCTATTCATTCATCATTCAATCTATCCATCCATCCATCCATCCATGGTTCTAGCATCCATCGATCTATCCATCCATCCATCGTTTTATTTATCTATCATTCATCCGTCCATCATTTTATCCACCCATCATCCATCTGTCTATCTATTTGTTCTATCATCCATCTATCCTTCCATACATGGTTCTAGCATCCATCGATCTATCTACGCATCCATCCATCCATCATTCTATTTATCTATCATTCAACCATCCATCATTTTATGTACCATCCTTCATCCATCTTTCTATCTATCTATCTATCTATCTATCTATCTATCTATCGTTCATTTGTTCTATCCGTCCATCCATACATCCATCATTCTATCATCCATCCATCCATCCTATGTTCGTTCTATCATCCATCGATCTATCCATCCATCCATCTTTCTATTTATCTATCATTCATTCATCCATCATTTTATCAACCCATCCATCATCCATCTATCCTTCTATGGTTCTATCATCCATCCATCTATCTTTCTATTTATCTATCATTCATCCATCTATCATTCTATACATGCATGCATGCATCCATCATTTTATCCATCCATCCATCATCCATCATCCATCTTTCTATTAATTTATCCATCCATCCTTCTATGGTTCTATCATCCATAATATCTATCTATCTATCTATCTTACAAAGTCCTTCAGGTGTCCAGAACTCTTCAGCTTCAGCTCGCTGCCCACAAACTAAGAGTTTCTGATGAAGTAGCAACATTTCCACATGTCAGTGGATCAGTGGCGAAGCGTTTAGACGGTGAGTGTGATGTGAAATGCTGAGGTAGAGTGGAGAGATGCGTGTGGGAGGATGCTGGCTTTTCTTGCAGTTTGTCCCAAAACGCAGTCAGTGGCTGCTGATTTATGTGGTCTCAGTTTGTAAGAAACACTCATGCTGATCTGCTAAATACAGACGGAAACAAAAACACTCCATCATCGTTAAAGCCTAGATGATGCTGGCATGACTTCACCATGCCAGAAAAGATAAAAAATCTATTTATGTCCAAATGTCCAAACGACTTGTTTCATTTGAAAAGAAAAAAAGAGGCAGTCAGTACTTTTAAAGAAAATACTTTATGCTTTTTTAAGTGGTGTTGTTCTGCCAAGTATCACATTCAGTACGTGATATTCAAAGTGTTTTTATATAACAATAAGAAGCTAACTGACATTCAGACACAAAATAGCAGCAGCTACTTTGTTTATTTTTGCTCTGCTGATAAAAATAGTTCAGTTGCAACATTGTATCATAATCAGAATTCTTTTGGAATCCTTGGAACAACATTAGAATTAAAACTAACAGTAGTATGTTCTGCTGCATTCAGAATTATAGCAATTAAAAGTTTCGGACTTATTATTTTTATTTTAAGAATTATTTAAAATGATGTGACATCATATAAAAATCATATAAAAATAAACTTACGTGCTAATCATCACGTGTCACATGACATGAAAAGGTTATACTTTTAATACAAAAAAGAAACTTAACTCAGGTACCTGTGACTCAAGGAGAGAAACCTTTCCCCAATCTCTCTCTCTCTCTCTCTCTGTTTTCCTGGCAGTAGGATAAACATGATGTGCACATTCCTGAGGTTGCTATGGAGATGCTGAGAAAGCACAGCTGGACCTGGAGAATATGAGGTAATCCTGAGCCCCGGGGGCTGCTGGGTAAATATTGATCTTGAATAAGAAATAAAACAAGAAGAAATACAGTAAAGAGACAATGAAGGCGTCCGTGCTGAGCGGTTCATGTTTCCGTGTGTGAACGGTAGGTGACCGAAAGCACAGGAGACCATTTACAGCAAAGATTATTTCTTAAAACCTCTTGAGCTGTAAAGTGAACCCCCCTCCGCTCCACTGAAACAAACACCTGCATACACATCACCGTAAATCCATTTACAGTATTACTTCACCCCAAAATAAACACAAATAGAGTGCTCACAATGGAGACGAACACTGCCATGCTACAAAAATGCTTAAAAAGCACTGTAAAAAGCCTAAAAACAACATAAAAGTATTCATTTTTTAAAAAAGCTTTCATAATTTTCATTTTTATGTAAACGTATCCCTTTAAATCAGTGTTTTAATTTCATTATATATATATGCTGTTATAGTATTTGTTTAGATTTTTAATAAGCTTTTTCGTTTTAAATTTTAGTTCAGTTGCAGTATGTGCAACATACAGTTTTTTGTAATATTTACTACTTCGATCAATTTCTATTTAGCTTTAATATCTTTCTGATTCAGTTTAGTTTTAGTCATTTAAAAATATTTCAGTTAGTTGCCAACTAAGGCAACAATTTCAATTTTCATTTTCTTTCTTTCATTAACATCTATATTTTATTTAATTTTATTTTAGCTTTATTTAGCCAATTTTAAATTATTCAATTTCAATTATTTTTACCTTTTTATATTTTTAGTTTTCCTTTTAATTTTATTTTATAAACTTGTTTTGTCATTGTTATTATCATTTTTATTTTTAAATATTTCTATTACGCTTTAATTTCTTTCCATTTAATTTAGTTTTTGTTATTTTAGTATTTTAACCATTAGAAAAAGAAACTATTTTGAATTCAAGAACTCAAGTTTTATTTGTATTTTGGATTAGCTTTTATTTTTTATATATATATATTTTTATAGCTTTTATGTTTTGAAGTTTCATCAATATATTGTGTGCTTTTGTTCTTTCTAGTTACAGTATCTTTAATTTCTTTGTTTCAATTTAATTTTAGTAATTTTAGCATTTCAGCTTATTTCAGTTAAGTTTTCTTTATCTAATATTTATATTTCATATAAATTATTTATTATTTATAATTATTTATATGTTCTATTTAATCTCAGCTTTATTTCAGTTACAGAATTTTTTTTTTTTTTTAGCTTTAATTAGTTTGTTTCAGTTTAGTTTTGGTAATTTTAGCATTTCAACTTATTTCAGGTATTGCCAAGGCAACATTTTTTATTTTCAAATTTTCTTTATTGATCTATTATCTATATTTGATATATTCATAATACTTTATATTTAATTTCAGCTTCAATTACTAAACATGTTTTTTTAATGATTTTGGTTAATAATATAAGCACTGCTTTAAATATGTCAGCAGCAAACACAAAAGTCAATCTAAGTAACTCAGCCATCCATAGACTGTTTGGCAATGAAACAGTTACACCGAGGGAGCGTTTGCCACCTGACAAAAGTATGTTTTCTCAGAATGGAATATCACAAGAGGTTTCAATCCGTATCATGCATCACAAAAGCACACGAAAACCCAACAGAGGCTATTTGAGCCCTGCAGGTAGTGTGCGGTCGGGGACCACAGTAAAACCCAAGACCTGCCAGATCCAGTTCTTCAGCCCGGGGGCTTTGGAATCGGAGAGCGGTCCGGCAGATAAGAGCGGCCTCCATTTCCTCTCTCCCTCCTTCCCAGCGCACCAGTCTGGGATCATTTCCTCTCACTTTGTTGTCGGAGATCTGCGGATAGACTACAAAAATCAGCTATTACTCGACTGAGCAGAATACTAAACAAACAAGGAATGTAATCATGGCCGGGGGAGAAAGATGGTGACGGTGATGAATTTTCAGGGTGGTGTTAAATGAGCAGCTGAGAGATGAAGTTAACCACTAGATCAGCCTACAGCCAGAAACAAAACTCCCACAAAGACAAACTAAACAATAAACCATCCTAGAGTTAAATATAATGAGATTTTTTTAGTATAATTTTAGTGGTTGCAGTTGAAAAGTGGCCTCCTTGATGCCAAGATGTATTTGGTCTTTGCTATGCAACTTCTTAAAGAGTGAATTCTACAGTGTTGCCAGCGTCATTTAAAAATATCCTGCAACCTTAAAACAATGGTTAACAAAAAAATAAAAATGAGCTACTTATTTACTTACCCTCAGGCCATCCAATAACAGTAAATAAGATTTAAGCTGAAAATGTGCTTCTAGGTGATTCATAAAATGCAGGTCAATGGCTACTGTCACTTTGAGAGTCAAAAAATCATATCAGGCAACACAAAATGAATACTCCTGACCACACATTGAGGTCTTATGAAGCGAAATGTCTGTGCAAGAAACTGAACATTATTTAGAGCATTAGCTGTAATCCGTAGCCTCAAAGAAAACAATCCTAGAGTGATGACTGGTCCACGAATGAATCATTCTTTTGAATCGGTTCTTTTGGTGAACTGCTTGAACCAGTTCACTGTAGAAACAGCTCGACTCGGACTGAAGACCAATGAGCTGCTAATATGCGTATGTTTGAACCAAGCACTTAAATGAAGGGGCCAAACGAATGTTTTTATGGTTTTTCATTGTTTATGTAAAAAAAAGCTGATTAAGACTAGTTTATTGACATTATGTGCTTTACACAAAAACATCCACAATTCACATCAATTCACACATAATATAATTGTGTAAACGTGATGTCATTGAGTGGTTACGTAAATAAACAGGTGAATCAGTTCATTACAATGAACTGTCCAAAAGAATCAGTTTGCGGAAAAGAATCATATTTCCCAGTTTCCCTGAGGCTCTGTATTCCAGGTAATAATTTTGTAAAAAATGTTCAGTTTCTTTCACAGACTGATTGTTTCGCTTCATAAGACGTCAATATATCTTCAAGAGCCACAAGTATTAATTTTGTGTTGTCTGATATGTTTTTTTTTGACTCTCAATGTGAGGGTAGCCATTGACTTACATTTTAAGAATCATTACACTCTTAAAAATGCTGGGTTCAGCCCATTGGGTCATTTTATTGGGTTATTTTTAATATTTCACCCAGGTTCTGGTTTTTTTTTTTTTAACCCAAATGCTGGGTTCAACTTGTTGGGTCATTTTATTGGTTTATTTTTTAATATTTTTTACGCAGGTGCTGGGTAGTTTTTCTGTAGCTAAGCTGCTGGGTCATTTTTAACGCCGAGTTATTTTTTTCTACCGAACCACTAGGTTGTCTCTGACGAAACAACTCAGCTGCTGAGTTACAGTACACCGCTGAGTATGCATAAAATAAATGGATTTTATTTGTTATTGTACTGACTTTAATCTTAAAATATGTTCTCTACTGTCAGTACTGTTTGTTTATGGGCATCTTTCAGCTATGAGTGAAACACAAAGCCACGGTCTTAATTTCGCAGTTAACCCTGCGAACAGCAGCCCTTTCACCAGCTCAGATTTCAGCGACACACCAGTATGAGAATTAGCGCTATTTCGGTAAAAAATGGTTGAATACACTAAATTAAAATGCTACTACATTTTTAATGTCTAAAATGCTTGTTTAAAGAGTTCAAATGTATGTAATATTGTAAACTATGTTATATTCACCCAAATAAATTAAATTAGTCTTTTATTTTGTCCATGTGTTCTTGCTTAATAATAAATGTTAATCTTTTGATTGCTGTTGCATCTAGTAATTCTCTGTGTGTTTTTATAAGTGTGATTCTTTAGGGTCTTAATGAAAAGTCTATAATATACTTTGGTTAAAAATTCTCAATGGTAGTGTAAAACAACACCCTTTTTACCTTGCCAAAATCAGCTCTGCAAAAATCGTCTCATTCTGGTCGAGGCTGCTTTAAATGTTAATGAGCTCTGCTCGCCCCGCCCCTCTCTTCTCTCTGTGGTGTGAGGAGTCTGTTTACTTTAGCCACATTTAGCCGCTAAACTTGCTAACTAGCACATTATTAGGAAAGGCGATCGCAAAGATTCATAAAAAAAAAAAACCCTTATACTCAATTCTGCTGTAAGTGAAGCTGAATCATGAATGATTTGCGAGAACATGGGCAGATATATGTAGATCGGGAGGCACATTCCCTTCACAAACAAATGTAATCCACTGCATCTCCAGCGGCTCAGATGTCGGGAGTAAATGACGACCACTACGTTCATTATTTTATCCAGCAACACAACACCTCAATCGCTCAATCTGAGATATTCCTATCTAATTTAGGCAAGGCAAGGCAAGGCAAGTTTATTTATATAGCACATTTCATACACAAAGGTAATTCAAAGTGCTTTACATAAAAGGAAGTAGAATAATCATAAAAGCAATAATAAAAACAATAATCACAAAAAAGGAAATAGAACAATCATAAAAACATTGATCACAACAATAAAACAAAAAATGTAAAATGTAAAAAACTGATTGATTTAATAATTTAAAAATGATTTAAAAATTGATTTAAAATACATTTAAGACAGTTAAAAACAGAAAATGATTCTACATAATGCAATCAGTTCGGACGAAGCACAGTGCTCATTCAGTAAATGCACAGCTGAACAGATGAGTTTTGAGTCTAGATTTAAATGTAGCTAATGTTTTAGCACATTTGATCTCTTCTGGAAGCTGGTTCCAACTGCGAGCAGCATAATAGCTAAAAGTGGATTCCCCTTGTTTTGTGTGAACCCTTGGTATTTCTAACTGACTCGATCCTAATGATCTGAATGGTCTGTTAGGTTTATATTCAGTGAGCATATCTGCAATGTATTTAGGTCCTAGGCCATTGAGTGATTTATAAATGAGTAAAAGTACTTTAAAATCAATTCTAAATATAACTGGAAGCCAGTGTAGGGACCTGAGGACTGGTGTGATATGCTCAGATTTTCTGGTTCTGGTCAGAATCCTGGTGACATACTACAACAGTGAGGTCTGTGATGAGCTCAGTGGGCAGGGCTCAGCCGGGATGGTGTCCATGAGCAGTGCTTGTTGTGGCTGTGTGGCGTTGTCAGTGTCCTTGTGGGATGCGTCGACCACATGACGACTCTGAAGCTGATGTGAAGTCCTGTGGTCACTCATACTTTGTCCAGGTGTGTGAGTGCCATTCATGTTGGGTGGACTGGCACACTCCACTGAAGGATGACGGAGTGAAAAATAGATGTTGTCCTTTAGCACTCTTGCACCAAGTTTGTTAGGGTGGAGGCCATCCAGTTTAAACAGTTGTCTATGGCCCCAGAAAAGATTGAAGTTGTCAATGAAGTTGACTCCTTTTTGACTGCAGGTTCTTTGTAGCCATGTATTTAGCCCGAGCAACCGTGAAAACATGTTAGTTCCCCTTGCTGGGAGTGGTCCGCTGATGAATTTACATCCCTGCTCCGGCAAGGATCTTCATTGGTGCCTGTGAGTTTGAACGTCCAAAATGTAGTTTAAATGCAGCTTCAAAAGGCTCTAAACGATCCCCGCCGAGGAAGAAGAAATATCTAGTGAAACAATCAGTCATTTTCTGAAAAAAAAAATAAAATTTATATACTTTTTAACCTAAAATGCTCGTCTAGTCTAGCTCTGCCATGCGCATGCATACTTTGTGTAATTATGGTCAACACAGTTAAGGTATGTACAAAAACTCTCATCTCATTTTCTTCTCCAACTTCAAAATCACCCTACATCGCTGCAGAAGCACTGACCCGGAGTTTACAAAGTGAACATGCAAAGAAGGTCAAATAGGCCTTACAAAAAAAAAAAAAAAAAAAAAAAGGTAAAACAGCAATGTAGGATGATTAGGATGAGCTGGAGGAGAAAATGAGATGGGAGTTTTTCAACATACCCTAACTGTATTGACCCGGATCACACAGAGTACACATGTGCATGGCAGAGCTAGACAAGACGAGCATTTGAGCTTAAAAAGTCTATACATTTTTTTTGTTTTTTTTTTAGAAAATGACCTATCGTTTCACTAGATAAGACCCTTCTTCCTCGGCTGGGATCATTTAGAGCCCTTTGAAGCTACACTGAAACTGCATTTTGGATGTTCAAACTCACAGACACCATTGAAGTCCACTAAATGGAGATAATTCCTGAATTGTTTTCCTCAAAAAAAAAAAAAAAAAAAAAAAAATGTCTTTACGACTGCAGAAAGAAAGGCATGAACATTTTGGATGACAACAGGGTAGGTCCATTATCTGTAAATTTTTGTTCTGGAAGTGAACTTCTTTAAGTCCATTCACTTCTTTTAAACTAAATGTCAAAGTTTAAAACCTACCATTAGGAGTTTGTTTATAATCTTAGATTTATCACAGAAAATCGCAGTAAATTAGCAGCTACCAGGTAAGATCAGTAATGCGTTTTGTCAGATCTAGATGTTGTCAGGTGTGGTGTAAAGCATCAAAACTGGTGTGTTTCCTCTGGGCTTTGTTCATAATGCATTTGGGCCGCAATGCGACGATAAATCTGAAATTAAATCTCTCTGCATCCCTCCAGTGTCCCTCTGTCCTCCCTGCCTCCCTCTGTCTGCGTCCAGCTCGCTCTCTTAGCCTCTTCATCTTCTGTGCATGCAACTGAAAGCCAGCTTTCTTGAAGGAGAAGTCCACTTCCAAAACAAAGATTCACATATTGAGTACATTACCCCCTTCTCATCCAAGATGTTCATGTCTTTCTTTCTTCAGTCGTAAAGAAACTATGTTTTTTGAGGAAAACATTTCAGGATTTTTCTCCATATAATGGACTGATATGGTGCCCCGATTTTGAACTTCCAAAATGCAGATTAAATGCGGCTTCAAACAATCCCAAATGTGGTTGTAAACGATCCCAGCTGAGGAAGAAGGGTCTTATCTAGCGTAACGATCGGTTATTTTAATAAAAATAATACAATTCATATACTTTTTAATGCCAAATGCTCGTCTTGTCTTACTCTGCCCGGACTGTTTTTGTTCCGGTTCATGTCAGTTAGGGTATGTTGAAAAACTCCCATCTCATGTTCTACATCAATTTCAAAATCGTCCTATATCACTGTTTTACCCTTTGTTAAGGGTGTTTGATCTTCTTTGCATGTTCACTTTGCAAAGACTGGGTCGGTACTTCTGCAGTGATGTAGGATGATTTTGAAATTATTTTTGAAGTTGAGGGTGAAAATACGGTCAGAGTTTTTCGACATACCCTATTTGTCTTGAGCCAGAATACACAGAGTTCAGGGAGAGAAAGGCAAGACGAGCGTTTGAGATTAAAAAGAGTTCAAATTGGTTTTTTTTAAATTAAAATAACCGATTGTTACGCTAGATAACACCCTTCATTCTTGGCTGGGATCATCTACAACCGCATTTGGGATCGTTTGAAGCCGCATTTAAACTGCAAGTTCAAAATTGGGGCACCATATCCGTCCATTATATGGAGTAAAATGCAGAAATGTTTTCCTCAAAAAACATAACTTCTTTACGACTGAAGAAAGAAAGACATGAACATCTTGGATGACAAGGGGGTGAATACATTATATGTGAATCTTTGCTTTGGAAGTGGACTTCTCCTTTAAAGGGACAGTACACCTAAAATATACAGCTTTGTTGCTCCAAACTTGTTTGGGTTTCTTTGATCTGTGGAAAAAGAAGTTTAGAAGAATGCTTTTCAATGCAATTAAAATCAATCACGTTTTTAAGCTCTAAAGCAGCAGTCTGTACAACTAGCGCACTATATCTGAAGACTTCTAAAGCCTGATGCTTTTATCCAGCAATACTGTTAACAAGGAAGTTAAAGCACTTCTCAGATTATCAAATCACCCATCTAGAACTTTTAACACAGTATCAAATGTTATTGGTGAGATTAATCTTAACATTTATCTTTATAGCTTCAAAAAGGATATAGATAAATGACCTGCTCTGAGATCTGGAGTTTTAAAAACGCCAAAGAAACATGAAACTGGATGTTTTAACGGACTTGAGAGAGGTCTAGTGTGCTTCAGGACGGCTAACGATCCTCATAGGGGTGTGAGCCAAAAAAAACAGTAATATAGTGACTGAACCTCACACACGCAGTATATCTAGTCTAGATTGAAGTTGTGAACGTGTGTGTATGGTGAGATGTTCTATTATTTGCAGAATACTTACTTACTGTTAAGTGAAGTTCACCTAGGCTAATGTTGCCAACACTGCAGCTTTATTAGATATCTTGGCCTGAAAAACAACCACATTGACATTCTGATGAAGCCAACAGGACAGTGTTGAAGTGTACTGTGTCAGAAAAATGTGAAAGGTGCTGTGTTGTAAGTATGTAAAGTGCTGAGCGGACGCCATCTCCTGTCTCTGATGCCCGCGGCGCCCACACTGAACCGAAGAGGAATTTCCTGATCCGTCTGTCTGTGTGTTCTGGAAGCTGTGAACGTGTGGGTGTTTTCAGAGATTGCATTTGTAGTTAATGTACAAAAAGCTAAGCACGATTTCTGGATATTGTTTCAAATTTTAGTGTTATTTAGTTGTTTAAATCTTAATAGTAATGCTTGACTAATCAAATACAGCTTTTTATTTTCCAGAACTTTAGATGTAGTTTTTTTTTTTTTTAAGAAACTAAATACTTTTATTCATCTGTGATGCATTAAATTGATCAACAGTGACTGTTAAGATATTTAAAATGTTACAAAAGATTTCCATTTTTAAATAAATGCTGTTCTTTTGAACTTTCTATTCATCTGATAATGCTGAAAAATAAAATGCATCATATTTTCCAAAAAACAGCAGAACTGTTTACAACATTGATAATAATCAGTATTTGAGTAGCAAATCAGCATATTAGAATGATTTCTGAAGGATCATGTGACACTGAAAACTGGAGTAATAATGCTGAAAATTTAGCTTTGATCACAAATATAAATTATATTTTACAATATATTCACATGAAAAACAGTTATTAATTATTATAATAATATTTCACAATTTTAGTGTTTTACTGCATTTTTTACCAATAAATGCAGGCTTCATGAGCAGAAATCTTTACAACACTCCTGAAAATAAGAAAAACCATTTTTGGTTCTCTAAGAACCATAGTTCTTAAAAGAACCATTTTATTTAGTGTGAAGAAAATTTTAATAACCTTAAGAACTTTTTTTTCCACTATAGGGAACCTTTTGTGCAATAAAAGGTTCTATCAATGCAAAGGTTCTATCTGGAACCAGAGGCCAAAAAAAGAACCTTTATTTTTTTAAGAGTGCAACTTTTAAACAGAAACCTGCTGAAAGACCCCATAGCAGTCAGAGATCACTGATGTGATTATTGGTGTTTGAGATTGTCTGAGATTTAAACAAACTTTTCATTATGCTTGCATAGAATGTTTTAAGCCTTCAACATTATTAAAACTGAAATGAGCAGCAAATCAGCATATTAAAATGATTTCTGAAGGATCATGTGACACTGAAGACTGGAGTAATGATGCTAATAAAATTTAGATTTGATCACAAAAATAAATTACATTTTAAAATACATTCACATAAAAAACAGTTATTTCAATTTGTAATAATATTTCACAATTGTAGTGTTTTTACTGAATTTTTAAACCAATAAATGCAGCCTTCGTGAGAAGAAATCTTCACAACACTCCTAAAAATAAAGGTTCCAAAAAGGAATAGGAGAACATTTTTAGTTCTCTAAAGAACTTTTTATTTAGTGTTTACTTTTTACTATTTTTACTTACTGTGAAGAACATTTTAAGAATCTTAAGAACATTTTTCCACTATAAGGAACCTTTTGTGCAATGGAAAGGTTCTATCAATGTTAAAGGTTCTTTCTGGAACCATAGAGGCCAAAAAAGAACCTTTATTTTTTTAAGAGTACAACTTTTAAACAGAAACCTGCTGAAAGACCCCACAGTAGTCAGAGATCACTGATGTGATTATTGGTGTTTGCTAAGGGTCTGAGATTTAAACAAACTCCAAACAAACTTTTTACGTGCTTGCATAGAATGTTTTAAGCTTCAACATTATTAAAACTGAAATGAGCAGCAAATCAGCATATTAAAATGATTTCTGAAGGATCATGCGATACTTAAGACTGGAGTAATGATGCTAATAAAATTTAGATTTGCTCACAAAAATAAATTACATTTTACAATATATTCACATAAAAAACAGTTATTTATAATTGTAATAATATTTCACAATTTTAGTGTTTTTACTGTATTTTTAAACCAATAAATGCAGCCTTCAGGAGCAGAAATATTCACAACACTTCTAAAAATAATGGTTCCAAAAAGGAATAGAAGAACAATTTTGGCTCTCTAAAGAACCAAAGTTCTTCAAAGAACCATTTTTACTTAGTGTGAACATTTTATATCATCTAAAGAATTTTTTTTCCACTATAAAGAACCTTTTGGTTTTCAGAAAGGTTCTTTCTGGAACCATAGATGCCAAAAAAGAACCTTTATTTTTTTTAAAGTGCAACTTTTGAACAATATTGTACATCTATCTGGAGACAGATGTACAATACAAAACTAATTTTAAAAACCTATTTCAAATATACAGCAACTCAAGAATGCTACAGAGCATAAATATTATTTGCTAAATCGAACATTGGTTAGCAGGTTTTCAGAAAGGTTTTCTGAGGTTCTCCAGCTGTGTGCAGTCTGAGGAGCGATCTTCCCCCCAGTGTGAGTGAGATGACTGTCAGACTAAACTCTCACACGGCCAATACAAAAGACCAATAAACATTCAGGCTCCGCCCCTTGACTTCACCCTGCCAGATCCCTCCACCGCCTGCTTATAAAAGGCTGTTTTAGAGAAACCACACTGTTTAATATCCACTTTTTCCAACAGAATTCAGGCCTTGAGTGTGAGATGTTTGGGAGTTTACATGTGTGTGCGTAGACTTTTCCAAATGCAAGAACAGAAACCTGCTGAAAGACCCCACGGCAGTCAGAGATCACTGATGTGATTAATGGTGTTTGCTAAGGCTCTGAGATTTAAACAAACTCCAAACAAATTTTTCTCATGCTTGCATAGAAAATGTTTCAAACCTTAAAGGAAAATTTCACCTATTTTTAGCCAGCTTTGTGTTGTTACAGCATAATATGTACTCTTTCTCTATGTCACCTGCACCCAAGTATCACAATTTATTTGTCAGCAAAAATCTGTTAAAAAAAAAAAAAAAAAGATCAAACTTCCACCTGTGCCAAAATCAAAAGTGCATTATGGGAGTTGAAGTTTTTGGCAAAAGCAAAAGCCACAGCTTCTTTTTCTATTATCTATTTTCTAATATTATAAAAAAAAAAAAAAAAAAAAAACTTATATTAAAATAGAGATATGAATCATATCTAAAATGCAGAATATTATTAGACTTCAGTGTGGACACTTTTAAAAATAAGCAACTAAAACTAAAACTAAAACTATGTGAAATCAAAACTAAAACCTAATATTTAAAATAAATAAATGATGCAAACTGACAAAGCACACTGAATGTAATCTAAATAAGTGTGATTATCATTAAAGCATTTTTGTTCACTGAAATAAAGTTTAAATAAAATAACATATAAATATTACATGAAAAAATTAAGTTGAAGCATGAACATTACTTACTGGAAATAAATAAAAACTAATATTTAACTTAAACTAAAACTAAAACTGAAATAAAAAATACAAAAAAACTAAATAGTATTTAAAAAAAAAAACAAAAAACAAAAAAAGAACTTATAACTAAAATTAAGTTGAAGCATTAAAAATGACTTACTGGAAATAAATAAAAACTAAAATTTAACTTAAACTAAAACTAAAACTGAAATAAAAGATACAAAAAACCTAAATAGTATTATAACAAAAAACAACAACAACAACAACAAAACTTATAACTGAAATTAATTTGAAGCATGAAAATGACTTACTGGAAATAAATAAGAACTAAAACTTAACTTAAACTAAACCTGAAATAAAAGATACAAAAAACCTAAATATTATTAAAAAAAAAAAAAAAGAAAACTTTTTAACTGAAATTAATTTGAAGCATGAAAATTACTTACTGGAAATAATTAAAAACTAAAATTTAACTTAAACTGTAATAAAAGATACAAAAAAAACTAAACAGTATTTAAAAAAAAAAACAACAAAAAAAAACTTTTTAACTGAAATTAATTTGAAGCATGAAAATTACTTACTGGAAATAATTAAAAACTAAAATTTAATTTAAACTGTAATAAAAGATACAAAAAAACTAAACAGTATTTAAAAAAAAAATAAATAAATTTAACTGAAATTAAGTTAAAGCATGAAAATTACTTACTGGAAATAATTAAAAACTAAAATTTAACTTAAACTAAAGCTAAAACTGAAATGAAAGATACAAAAAACCTAAACAGTATTAAAAAAAAACAAACATTACAAAAAATAAACTAAAATAACACTGAAAATCTAAAAACTAATTCTAAAATATTAATAAAAACTGCAATAGTATATTCTGCAAAGACAGACCATTTTTATTAAAAGCCCATCAAGTACCCATATCACATGTATATTAAAAATGTGCAACAAAATAAAATAAAATAAAATCAAAGACTCTCAGACAAACTCTCAGAGACTTGAATATGTACTCTTTTAACAGTAAGCAACCACCCAGAACACATTAGTAATGCCCTAGCAACCATCAGATCACCCTAGCAACAACCACATAGCAACCCACAAGTTTTGCTTAGGGGAACACCCAGATTTCCTTTGGGAAATATGGGATTACCCAACCATTTCATCCCAACCATAATGTACACTCTTAAAAATAATGCTCTTTTACATCATGGCATCTTCTTTGTTTTTTTAGATAATTAAAATGTAAAACATGGCTCTTTTAAGACCTGTTCACTGAAAGATTCTATCCGGAATCCAAAATAGTCATTCTATGACATCACTGCGAAAACCCCCCTTTTGGAATTTTTGTTTTTAAGTGTGTGCATTCTAAACTATCAAGGAGGCGGGGCTTACGTGATGATGTCATAATAGACGCAAAATCTAGAGTTTTATCTATTCAAATCAGCAGCTGATGACTTTTCTGTTGCCGTTTGCTGTGTTTGGGTGGCTGCATCTCAGAGAGCTGCCTTCTAGGCTTCGCCACCTTCCCGCTGTTTCCCTGGATTACTGGCTGCCGTTCCCCAACAAAGCCTGAAGGATGTTTGCACAGCTGGGTGACCAGAGAGAGAAAGAGAGAGAAAAAGAGACTCCAGCTACCCCAAAAATATCAAACCTTCCAATTCCCCGCTCGCCACTTGCTGTGTTTTTTCAGCGTCAGTGTAAAAGGTGCAGCTCTGCGTCAGTATTTATTTGCTCGAGAGGACGACCCGACTCTGACATAGAGTTCTTGGGGTTTTTTTTTTTAGAGAAACTGCATGTTCGACACACAGATAAAATGCTATTTTGTTTTCATTACTGTCTTGATTTTATTTGAACTGCAGTTTTTTCATCTCCGAAGAATGAAACCAATGTCTTTCTAAGTTTTGATATACGATGGCGTGATATTCTGAATAGTTTGGGAATTTGAGCAAACGCAGAGGGAATGTTATTGTTTTGGCTTTGTTTAAAAAGAACGAGATCATCGTGACCCATCATTAAAGTACCGAAACATTTCATAATGAGCAATAACAAATCACAATGACTCTTCAGTCTGAATATTAGAACTCTGCTGACAATCAGGCAATGCGGAATCGTTTGATTGGACACAGAACCCAGACATTATGACATCATTTAAGCTCCGCCTTTCAAGCGTTCCTGGAAAAATTTCTATTTATGTGATTGGAAGTCAGTTATGCAGTGATGTATGTTTTGACTGGAATATGCTGGACAATTTCATATTGATGTCTTTTCCACTTGCAATGAAAAGCAAGCTAATTTTATGTATTTTTTTTTTTATGTTTTGCAATAGTACAACAAATTATACACATTACTGTGCAAATCATAGACATTTGCTGAAAATGTTCTCACGCTCAGGTCATCCAAGATGTAGATGAGATTGTTTCTTATCAGATTTGTAGAAATGTATCATTCCATCACTTGCTCACCAGTGGATGTGAATGGGTGCCATCAGAATGAGAGTCCAAACAGCTGATAAAAACGTCACAATAATCCACAAGTAATCCACACCACTCCAGTCTATCAGTGTAAGAAATAAATCCATCATTAATAAATTTTTTAACTTCAAACCACTGTTTTTGGCTAAAATACGAGACCATAATCCATAATAAAGCTTCCTCCAGTAAGAAAAAAATAATAATAAAAAAAAAAAAACATCTCCTATTGTCATTTTTTTAGAGCTGTTTTGGCTTGTAATCAGTGCTTGATCTGTGCAGATTTCGCTCCTGATTCAGGTTTAAATTTAAAAAAATGTAAAGGTTAAACATTAATTGTTGGACTGGAGTGTGGATTACTAGAGGATAATCGCAATGTTTTTATCAGCTGTTTCGACTTTCATTCTGACGGCACCCATTCACATTGTTTTTGTGAGTTAAAACAGCTCTAAACAAATATGTGGGTGGATTTTGATGTGATGTGACAACAGCTTTTTCACTAAAGGAAGCATTATTATGGACTCATATTTTAGCCAGAAACAATGGTTTGAAGTTAAAAATATCTTAATGATGGATTTGTTTCTTATAAACACACAGCTTTTGTCTTCTCACAATGTTAACTGATGGACTGGAGTGGTGTGGACTACTTGTGATGTATTTATCAGGTTGTTTGGACTCTCATTCTGACGGCACCCATTCACATGCATTGGGGAGCAACTGATGGAATGCTACATTTCTCCAAATTTGATGAAGGAATAAACTCATCTACATCTTGGATGGCAAGAGGGTGAGCACATTCTTAGCTAATTTTTATCTTTGGGTGAACTATTCCTTTGATGAGTAGTGTTTTCTTGCAAGACTTATAGTTATTCTTTATTAACAATAAACAAAATGCATGCAAACGAAACAGTCCACAACATTATAGCATGTACACAGCACAATTTGCTTCCTCTGTATTTAAACTCAGTCCCATGACCCAGTTGGGCAGCCATTTTGGCTCTGCATTGCACAGATTCCCCATTTTCACTGGATATTATGGAAACACGGTAAAGTACCTTGCTGTTGTGGTGGCGGTGGGCCGTCCGACTCAAAGGCTGAGGTCAGTTTGGGGCTTTTAGCACCTCTGCAGCTCTCTGGATCCGTTCGGCAAGGAGCTGCAGGAAAAATCCCAAACAGATGTTGTTCATAAAACATGACTTTTCAATTACTCACCCCCCTTCGGAGCGCGCCGCATGTACACGGCTCCGAGCGCAACCCAACACGGGCCCGCTAATGCTCAGGAAATATTACATCACTGAAAACTAAACTGGTGGGTGTAAATATATTTTTGTGACCAGTTAACAAACTTAAGACTCCAAAATCCTCCCAGAATTCCCCGCTTGACTAATGTCCACTCCGGTTCCCTTCCCGCTGGCCGGAAAAACAGTGGGAAATACCCAATATAACAAACAAAATACCTCACATTTAATTTAATCTAATTCAATGGTAACAAGCAAGCAGGGCTATTTTTGTTAAGTGAAACTATTAAAAATGTTTTATAACTAAAATAAAGCTGAAATAAAATATGAATATTGAATAAAAAACTTTGTTGGCTTGGCATCTATAACTGAAATAAGCTGAAACATTAAAATTACTAACTATAAATAATTAAAAACTACAACTGAACTAAAACTACAGCTAAAAATGAAATCAAAACACATTAAATCTAAATAGTAATATTAAAAAAAAAAAGAAACTAAATCACAAAATTGCAAAAAATAAATTAAAATTAAATTAAAACAAAAAATATATTTATATAAAAACATATTTATCTGTATTTCTTTTTAAAAATGCTAATTTAAAATATTAATAAAAATTATAATAGTATTTAAATAATACCAAAAATAACAATGCAAGAAAGCTGTGAAAACCAATTGAAAAAAAAAAACATTATGAAGATTTATTAGTAGTTTTTAAGACAAGCATTGCTCATAAATACAAAATAAAAATAAAGATTAAGTCACAAGTACTCAAAGAAAGTACTGCATGCTGATTTTATATTTTAATATTTTTTAAATATCTTCTCTCTTTTTTTTTTTTTTTTTGCAAGCAACTTATAAATTGTAAACACCCTAGCAAGATGCTGATTTTATATTTTAATATTTTTTAAAATATTTTTGGTTTTTGGAAGCAACTTATAAATTGTAAACACCCTAGCAAGATGCTGATTTAATATTTTAATAATTTTTAAAATATATTTGGTTTTTGGAAGCAACTCATAAATTGTAAACACCCAAGCAAGTGTTTAATATTTTAATAATTTTTAAAATATATTTGGTTTTTGGAAGCAACTCATAAATTGTAAACACCCGAGCAAGTGCTGATTTTATATTTTAATTTTTTTATATATATTTTTGTTTGTTTGTTTGTTTGTTTGTTTGTTTTTGCAA
The DNA here is from genome assembly GCA_036247105.1 of Cirrhinus mrigala. Taxonomy (NCBI): domain Eukaryota; kingdom Metazoa; phylum Chordata; class Actinopteri; order Cypriniformes; family Cyprinidae; genus Cirrhinus; species Cirrhinus mrigala. The sequence continues at coordinate 34,651,034 of CM070025.1, forward strand.
GCAACTTATACATTGTAAATACCCTAGCAAGGTGCTGATTTTATATTTCAATATTTTTTTAAATATTTTTGTTTTTTGCAAGCAACTTTTAAACACCCCAGCAACCCTTCACAACACTATGCCAACATGTGCAAAACGCATTGCTAAGCATGACTCATTTTCTTAAAAGAAATGGGAAAAACTAGTCTATTTATTACAAATGTTAGTGAAACTTAAATTTCAAGACTCATATGGAAAAGGCTTCAAAAGAAAAAAAAAAATGCACCTGGACCGCTTTTTTCTCCAATTAACACTCCTCAAACTTCTTTGGCCTGCATTACACAACTCAACCATAATGCATGGAAAAAAAAACCACGCAAACAAGTGCCTCTGGAGGACCTGGAGCTCCAAGCTGAGATATTTACAAGCAGTTCATAACAAATCAAAGTGCTCTTCGTTTCATGTGTCGTTTTAAGTCTTTTGGCACATCGATGCACCGTTTGTTGAATTTCTCCCCAGATATCGTCCTGTCGGTTGGAGGCCCTGAGAGTTTGGCACGCCGCTCCAACTGAGACGTCAAAGCGCTCTCCATCATCTCTGGAAAACCTCCGGGACTTTATTTAGAGGCCGAGAGCCCAGATCCTTCTGAATGAGAGACGGCTGAGCCGGGGCTTTGTTTTATCAAGAGCACAAGAACATGCTTGCATGAAGGAAACGAGGGACCGATATTTTGCAGAGAGCTACGAAAGACAACAACGCCGCATTTCCACGTTTCCCAGCCATTTAACTTCACATCAGAGTCCAGATTCATGCCAGTTTTGTCAGGCACTGGTGGCCGACGAGAAATGTTGTTTTTGGATCGATGCCGCGGCCTTCGAATGCTCAACCTACGCCGTGCGTCCGCCAATGTAAACCCCCGAAACCACAGCCCTCACACTGCTGACGGGCAGAAATTAATCGTGAAGGCCGAACACGGGGCAATTTATCAATGGCTGCTCTAATGCGTGGGCTGTGGCAAGGAAGGCAGGGTGCATCATGGGAGCCGTGCCATTGGGAAAAGAGAGTTTGAAAGCGCGAGAGAGAGCAATTAGCTTTGGTTCTGGGTAAGAACACACTCATATGCTTGGGAAACGCTGCAAAAGATCTGTCTTGCGAACTCGTAAATACCAGTAACTGATCTCAATGGCCACGTAAACTGCTGCCCAGAGCAACGTCCCAGAATAATCGCTTACAAAGATCTGTAAACAAAGAAGGTTCTCAGGAATACAAAACACTTTAGGCTGAATGCAGACAAATACGCAAGAAATGCTAGAGTTTCCAGAACTGGCTGCTGCAGGTGTGAGTGTGGAGGTGGAGCAGCTCCGCCCACTCAAATATGACTCCGCCCTTTTGATGTTCTCACTCCTTTGATAACTCCTTTGTCAGCACGAGTCAGTTAACCCCTGCTGGAGAATGTTAAAACTACAAAAACATGCCGACAAGATGCATGTTTCTCCATTGATGGCCATTTCAAAGTACATGTTACAAAATAATTTTTGGCAAATGACATATAAAGCACAAATATTTCATGACATTATGCGAATAATTAACATATAATTCTCTGCCGTCTTTGATGTCACAACTTAGGATAGTCTATTATATAGGTTTAAAGAAAAGAAAATCAATATTTTGTTGTAAAAAATATTGAAATTTATATAAAATCATGTCAAATGTGTGTATACATTTGTAAAATGGTATCATTTAAAATATTTAATATTTTAAAATATATAATTGAAAAATATTTATATATATATAGAGAGAGAGAGAGACAGTTTAAATATTTAATAATAATGTTTAATATTTCACAATACATAATTAAAAAAACAAAATTAGAACAAAACTTTAATTAAAAAATAAAAATGTGTGTGTGCATGTATTTTATATATATATACACACACACACAAATAATTTTTTTATATTTTTAAAATATACTTTGATATTTAATATATAAATACAAACACATATACACACATATATATATACATATTTTTACAACTGTATTTTTAAATATTTTAAATTATATATATATTAGTATATTATATAAACATTTTTTTTTTCAAATGCATGTGTGTATATATAAAATGTAAACATTTTTATTTAGTTAAAATATTTAATATTAATATTTAACAATACATAATTTCAAAAAAGAAAATTAGAACAAAAATTTCCATAAAAAATAAACACACACACAGATAAAAAACATGTTAGATTTTTCTATTTATATATATATATATATATATATATATATATATATATATAAAATCTACATTTTCATAAATATTTTAACATTTATATTAAATAATTTTAAATGTGTTTTTATATATTATATACACATATACATTTTTTAAATTATATAGTTTAAATATTTAATATTAATATTTAATACCTTACATTACATAAATAAAATAAAAAACAAATAAAACTTATAACTTAAAAAGAAATTAAAATGTATATATATATATACATAAAATATACACACACGTACACATTATATATGTTATATTTTTAAACATTTCAATATTTTTTTATATTTATATTTTATACAAACATACACAACTGTATTTTAAATATATATATATATATATATATATAACTTTATATATTTTAATATATACAAATATTTATATTTTATACACTCATTCATTTTATATAATTTATACAAATAAAAAATACATATAGTTAAAAAATTACAGAAAAAAAAAACGGATCATATTTTTTTTCTTCAAAACTTTTTATATTTTACAATTGTACACATTCTAGGAATCACAACAGAATGATGCTTTGTTAAATTTGATCTGATATTCCAACATGCATATTAAAATCTTATTATAATTTATTCACACGATCAGCTACCATTAGAATAGTATGAATACCTGTAGGAACTTTACTCAATTTCGGGGTGCGGCGAAACAGACGGGTCACAGATTCACAACCACATGTCTGGCAGGAAAGCGCCTCGGCTCTCCCACTCACCCACCACAACTTACTGAAATATTAAAATAAAATGTTGTGGTTTGAACTAAGCTAGTGTGAGCGAGCGGCAGCCGACCGCAGACCGACCCTGTAGTTCAGTGTGAACACAAACAGGCCTGGATGAACTCGTACCAACATTACTCAAACTCAGGTGGCCTTCAAACAGCTCGTCGTTAAATTGCGGGCAGTATTAAACGCTTGGATATTTATAGGCGTTTATTTTGCAAAACTCCCTGGCATAATAGCAGCGATAGGAGGGACTTGTTTACCTTTTGGCTCTCCGGGTGGAAGTTTGGGTGTCACCTCATTAAAAATTTTATCACCTGACATTCTCCTGTTTTTATAAGATACAAGCAAATGCTCTCATTAAAACCTTTTTCACTAGTGCACATAAAGAAAACCAGAAAAACGCCACGCTGTCTCTCTGTCTGGCACCTGAGGTGTGTTTTTCCCGTTTATTTGTTTGCAGGCGCGTTTGAAGTGCCGCGGTCGCCGTCCCTTTTGTCTGAGCGACCACTTCCTGTGCTGAAAATGTGAAAATGGAAATCTCGCCGACTGGGTCTAACCGCCGCGCCAGGCTCCCCGCGACTTCCTACGCAGGTGTACGAAACCTGCCCGTGACCCTCGTTTCTTCTGCTTCGAAAACACATAAAATGTCGGGCGTTTCAACGCCGCTGAAACAGGCTTTGGAAAAAGGTCCAAAAAAAAGGTATTAGCAGTGCAGAGGAAAGTTTTCCGTTGTAAATTTTAAGGGGGGCCGAGGTACGGTTCAGGCCAGGGCGTTTGACGACTATGAGAGAAAGCGGCAGAGAAAGACTTCAGCTGTGTTTGGCACAGGAACCTCAGAGACAACCGTTAAAAGATGAAAGACGCTTCAGGACTCCGCGCCTATAAAACGGATTAGTTGCTGTCTGTAGCTTCAGCGATGGGCACAATGCTAAATATCTCAGCTCTGCTGCTGGAAAACAAACTGATGAACATGAAATAATGGGCAGGACTAGATGGAATCTGGGGGCGTTTCTGCGGAATGGCTTTAAACATGATCGAGTGTGCTAAACGTAGCTAGGAATGCAATATTAGAATACATTACATGCTGAAAGCATCATAAAACTGGTTGAAATATTCTGTCAGCATGAAAAGACAGTTGAAAAGTGGGATTTTCATACAGCGGCATGAACGCAAGAAGTTTTTGCAGTTGATTGTGGACTCAACTTCTTGACGGGCATCTCAACGTATGCCAATGGCAATGCTGCTTTTTTAAATTGAACTATTGGAAAATGTGTTAACTATCGAAAAAAGAAAAAAATTAAATTAAATGCTGCATGCCTACATGCATGCACATAACAGTATCCTAAAAATAGCCTAGAATATTATTAGTCTTATTTTGATTCATCTGTGCATGTCCCAGCTCACAGGCTTACATGAAATGAATGAATGAATGAATACACTATTTTTCCAGATGCCACTGGGAAAAAAAGTGTTTAAATGTGGCCTTAACTACAACACTAACCTAAGAAGCCTAGAATGTTTCTAGTCTTATTTTGCTTGATTCATCTGTGCATATCATTGAAAATAAAATAAAATAAAATAATTTCATTTTTTATATATATATATATTTTTATTCAAATATATTTCAATTTATTTATATTTTTATTGTAACTTTTTAAAATTTGTAAGCTATTGTAAAATTATTTAACTACTGGGACAAAATGCTTAAATACTGCAGCACATACAACAACAGCCTAAAAATAGCCTAAAATACTCATTGTCTTATTTTGATTCATCTGTGCATGGCACTGATAAAATAAAACAAGATAAAATAAAATAAAATAAAATAAAATAAAATAATAAAATAAAATAAAATAAAATAAAATAAAATAAAATAAAATAAAATAAAATAAAATAAAATATTCTTGGTCTTATTTAGATTCATCTGTGCATGGCACTGCTATGATAAAAATTAAATTAAATTATTATTATTTTTTTAAATAAAATAAAATTAAATTAAATAATTCTAAAATATTCTAACTTTTTTAAATGTAGCTATTGGAAAAATATTTAACTACTGGGAAAAATGTCTAAATAAAATAAAATAAAATAATTTCTATTTTATTTATATTTTAAAAAATGCTTAAATGCTGTGGTACATAAAACAATAGCCTAAAAATAGACTACAATATTCTTGGTCTTATTTTGATTCATCTGTGCATGGCACTGCTATGATAACAAATAAATTAAATTATTATTTTTTTTTTTTAATAAAATAAAATCAAATAGTTCTAAAATATTCTAACTTTTTTAAAAGTAGCTATTGGAAAAATATTTAACTACTGGGAAAAATGTTTAAATAAAATTAAAAAAATAAATAAAATAAAATATAACAAATTTATTTAAATTTTATTTATAATATTATTTTAACTTTTTTTTAATTTAGCTATTGGAAAAATATTTAACTACTGGGAAAAATGCTTAAATAAAATAAAATTAAATAAAATAATTTCTATTTTATTTATATTTTAAAAAAATGCTTAAATGCTGTGGCACATAAAACAATAGCCTAAAAATAGACTACAATATTCCTGGTCTTATTTTGATTCATCTGTGCATGGCACTGCTATGATAACAAATAAATTAAATTAATTTTTTTTTTTTTAAATAAAATAAAATCAAATAGTTCTAAAATATTCTAACTTTTTTAAAAGTAGCTATTGGAAAAATATTTAACTACTGGGAAAAATGTTTAAATAAAATTAAAAAAATAAATAAAATAAAATATAACAAATTTATTTAAATTTTATTTATAATATTATTTTAACTTTTTTTTAATTTAGCTATTGGAAAAATATTTAACTACTGGGAAAAATGCTTAAATAAAATAAAATTAAATAAAATAATTTCTATTTTATTTATATTTTAAAAAATGCTTAAATGCTGTGGCACATAAAACAATAGCCTAAAAATAGACTACAATATTCTTGGTCTTATTTTGATTCATCTGTGCATGGCACTGCTATGATAAAAAATAAAATAAAATATAATTTAATTAAATTAAATATTAATTTATTGTTTCTTTATTTAAATATATTTATTTACATTTATATTTACATTTAAATATATTTATTTGAATTTTATTTATATTTTTATCTTAACTTTTTTCATTTAAATTTAAGTGAATACACAGACTTATTCGTACTCGTCTTATTTTGCATGACTCATCTGTGCATATCACTGCCAAAAAAAAAACAAACCATAAATATCTATTTAGTTACTTAAGTTCTGATGGATAACTTGAGTAAATACAATCTAACTGATGAGATCACATCTTGCCCTCCATAACTCTGAAATGTCACATGACAGAAGTAAAATGGGTTGTGAATGGCATTTAATGTGGCTAGAGAGGATTCAAAACAGACACATGCTGATGTGATGGCTGGAGTGATAATGCACTAGATGGATGTGTTTGGGGTTACAGGGCCAGAGACCAAGATGTGCATCAGGGTGGAGGGACACGTTTTACAGAGGCACAGGGCAAAGTCTGGAGAGGCTATCACACACACACACACACGGGACGGCAGACGTCTGCACCTGCGGCTCTGAGTCGTCTCCGAGCGTCTGCTGCTGTCATTATGGGTGCTCTGAGGTCAGGGAGTGTCTCTGCCAGCGTGCCAACCGTCAAATAATCACAGCCTGTGTCCATGTGCTCCGTTTCACTCGTCACACGATATAATTATTCATATAAAAACAACCACAGCAGTATAAACAAAAAAACCTGCAATATCTGAGGGCACCGCAAGAATCCAGAAAATCCCGTGCAACGCCACACGCGACCGCAGCTCCAGAAACACACACGTTCAACACTGCAGATCCAAATACACCCCACACCGATCGCAGAACTAACAAATCACGCACTGCTCCAGAAATATATCATAACATTACATCTCTGTTTCTTTACAGAACCATGACATATTTTGACAGCTACGGCACGTGTTGTTCGGGCCAGCTGGGCCAATGTCAAACCACTGGCACCGAACACCACTTTCACTGCATGAACTGCAGAGCGTCTGCAGCGGAGACGTGGAGCTGCGGTTTCAGCGTGAGGTCGCGACCCCGTGCAGGTCAGTGCTGGAATTTGTGGAACTATGACATCATCTCCATCTTCTTTTTGAATCACGTGCATTATTTTTCATTATTGTTCAGAGTGGTTTTTGAGTTGCATGTTGTTGTGTGGTTACTAGGGTGTTCTCGATGGTTGCTAGGCGGTTACTTACTGGCGTGAGTCAAATGAGTCCACCCTCAAGTCTCAGTGACTTTCTGGTCTTGTAAATATGGATCCGGTCCCACCTTCATTTATGTCTGTAGCACAGGCGGTGCAGGGCTTGCATACCATCCTATTCAAAATAAGATAAAAATGTAAAAATTAAATTAAATTAACAACCAACAGCTTAAAATGGCCTAAGAGGGTCTGCTGGTCAAAATAAATAAATAAATAAACAAACTTTAAAAAATGAACAACTTAAACTGGTATAAGAGTTTTCTGGTCTAAAACAAACAGTAAATAAAACAAAAAATAAATAAAATAAAATAACAGCATAATTTGGCATAGAAATTTGCTGGTCTATTTTAAAATAAAATAAAATAAATAAACAAATAAAATAAAATAGCAAACATTCAAGTAAACAAACAAGTAACATCTTAAACCGGCATAAAATGGTTTGCTAAAATAAATAAAATAAACAACTACTTAACCATAAGAATGTGCCTGCTATTTTAAAATTAAATTAAATTAAATTAAAAAATAAAATAAAATAAAATAAAATAAAATAAAATAAAATAAAATAAAATAAAATAAAATAAAATAACAGCTTAAACTGGCAAAAAAAAAAATGCTGGTCTAAAATAAAATAAAACAAAATAGTAAACATACAAGTAAACAAACAAGTAACACCTTAAACTGGCATAAAATGGTTTGCTGTTTTTTTTTTTTTATAAAATAAAATAAATAAAATAAAATAAAATAAACACTACTTAAACATAAGTATGTGCCTGCTATTTTAAAATTAAATTAAAATAAATTAAATTAAAAAAATAAAATAAAATAAAATAAAATAAAATAAATAAAATAAACAATTACTTAACCATAAGAATGTGCTTGCTATTTTAAAATAAAATAAAATAAAATAAAATAAAATAAAATAAAATAAAATAAAACAAAATAAAACAAAATAAAATAAAATAAAATAACAGCTTAAATTAGCAAAAGAATTTTGCTGGTCTATTTAAAATAAAATAAAATAAAATAAAATAAAATAGCTTAAACTGGCATAAGAAATTGCTGGTCTATTTTAAAATAAAATAACAAAATTAAAAATATTAATAACAGCTTAAACTGAATTAACAGCTTAAACTGAAATAACAGCTTAAAGAATTTTGTTGATCTATTTTTAAAAAAAATAAAATAAAATAATAAATAAATTAAAAAAAAAGTGTCAGCCAAAATCGTCCAACATACCAGACTTTTTTTCTTTTTTTTTTTTAGCAGGATGAGTTCAGTATTTTTTAAGGTTAAGACACTCAAATCTCTCTTTTCAGTTTCAGACCTGATGGTTGGTGTTAATAATGGCTAATGGCTGCTGATCTGAGACTGAAAGGTTCTCCCAGGAGCCTCTTTCTCAGCATGAAGTCCCCATCCAGGGGCCGTGGTGCAGGGCTGAAAGAGAAATGGAGAAAACAGAGATGTGTTAGCAAAGCCTGTCAACCAAACAACTGTCACACACATACTCACTGAGTTAAGTCATTTAAGTCAATTGTATTAACCCACACTGTTTAGAGGTAAACCTTATAATGTCATGTATCATGTAAGTATTACCTTTTCTCAGATGTTGCATCTCTATAATGGTAACAAGAATCTACAAGCATCTACAATACTTGCATGTAAATCCCATGTTTCCATGCACTACACATGAAGCTGATTGCTGCTCCTACAGGCCGTGTAACACAGAAGGAAACGTCCCGAGTGTTTTGCACTGCCGCAGTAAATCATCTCTAATGAATGAAAGATTGAACAGCCCTTCGGCCCGGTATATCTCCAGCAGGAGAGGAGTGCCGTAGATCCCAGAGCCCCAGAGAGCACAGGAATTCTGATGTTCCTTCCCGAGCAGAACGGATAAATCTCACACTCCTCCAGAGCTGCTTGCATTCACTTCACCTCCGGAGAAAAACACCCACAGATGAGCGGAAAAATGAGAGAAACGCTCTACAGTCTCTAATAGACTAACACTGCTCTCGCATATTTAAATAAGAGCCATTTACAGCATTTTAATGCATTATTTTTTTTATTGTTCACTGGTTAGTGCTTTTGCAACAAAGAAACACCTTTAAAAAAGCAACACCCTAGCAACCACTTTGCACCACAGTAAGCATATCATACTGACTTGGCAACACTAGAACAGATATCTAGAACTCAAGATATCGTGGAATAAATCAGAACACTTTAACAACTACATAGCAACACCCTGGCAACCACCCCAGCATCATAGCAACCATATTATAGAGACTTGGCACAACTGGAACACCTCAAGTTTGCTCAGAATCATTTAGAACACTTTAGCAACTGCATAGTAACACCTTGGCAACCACTCCAGCATCATAGCAACCATATCATATTGATTTGGCACAACTGGAACACCTCAAGTTTGCTCAGAATCATTTAGAACACTTTAGCAACTGCATAGCAACACCTTAGCAACTACTACAGCAACATAGCAACCATATAACAGAGACTTGGCAACACTGGAACACTTCAAGGTTGCTCGGAATCATTTAGAACACCTTAACTATTGCATAGCAACCCCCTAGCAACCACTATAACAGCTTAACAACCATATAACAGAGATTTAGCAACACTGGAACACCTGATAATTGCTCTGGATCATTTAGAACACCCCAGCATCATAGCAACCATTTTATAGAGACTTGGCATAACTGGAACACCTCAAGATTGATCAGAATCATTTAGGCATCACCTTGGCAACCACTCCAGCATCATAGCAACCATATCTTATTGATTTGGCAATACTGGAACACCTCAAGATTGCTCTGAACACTTTAGCAACTGCATAGCAACACCCTAGCAACCACTACAGCAGCATAGCAACCATATAACAGAGACTTGGCAACACTGAAACACTTCAAGATTGCTTGGAATCATTTAGATCACTTTAGCAACTGGATAGCAACACCTTGGCAACCACTCCAGCATCATAGCAACCATATCATATTGATTTTGGCAACACCGGAACAGCTCAAGATTGCTCGGAATCATTTAGAACACCCTAGCAACCACTATAACAGCATAGCAACCATACAACAGAGACTTGGCACTACTGAAACACCTCAAGATTTGTATTAAATAACTCAGAACATTTTAGTAACGGCATAGCAACACCCTGGCAACCACCCAAGCGTCATAGCAATCATATTATAGGGACTTGGCACAACTGGAACACCTCAAGATTCCACACAATCATTTAGAACACTTTAGCATCTACTACAGCAGCATAGCAACCATATAACAGAGACTTGGCAACACTGAAACACTTCAAGATTGCTTGGAATCATTTAAAACACCTTAGCAATTGCTTAGCAACACCATGGCAACCACTTGAGCATCATAGCAAGAATATCATATTGATTTGGTAACACTGGAACACTTCAAGGTTGCTCGGAATCATTTAGAACACCTTAGCTACTGCATAGCAACACCCTAGCAACCACGATACCAGCATAGCAACCATATAACAGAGACTTAGCAACACCGGAACTCCTAATAACTGCTCTGAATCATTCAGAACACCGTAGCAACACCCTAACAACCACTATAGCGGTATAGCAACCATATAAGAGACACTTGGCATGACCGGAACATCTCAAGATTGCTCTGAATCACTTAGAACACCTTAGCAACTGCATAGCAACACCCTAGCAACCACTCTAGTATCACAGAAACCATACTATATAGACTTAGCACAACTGGAACAGCACAAGATTGCTTATAATCACTCAGAACACCTTTCTGAGCTATGCAACTGCATAGCAACACCCTGACGACCACCAGAGCATCATAGAAACAAATTTTATAAAATCATAAAAACAAATTCAGGGCAAGGCATTCACATATTCTTCATAAAATATGTAAAACTTTAGGCACAGCATTAAAATGCTGTGCATCAGCACTATATGGCGCTCCTGACACAATTAAGCTTTGTCTAGACGTCTTTAAAACCATCGAATTCCTGCAGATTAGAAGGTCCAATTAATCTAGTAGAGTTGGCAGAGGTACAGGAGACAGAGACAGGCCTCTAAAACTGTGGTTGGCCCTTTTGTGGAGAAAAACATGCATTAAAACTACATTGGAAAAGGAGGGAAATGTCAACAAATGTTATACCAAAAAAAAAGCACCTTAAAACAAAATACAGCCCATGCAGTCACGGCTCTCTCCAGCGACAGGAGGGGCTGTTTATTTGTGTCATCACTCAAGAGTGACTGTGGTAGGTACAGCACAGGATGATATTGCTGTAAGGTTATATGCAGGATTATTTTGAAATGACACACAGTGGTTTTCACACCAGCGGGACGTGCGTGAGACGACTATGACACACACACACACACCAGGGTGGGCAGATGGCAGGTAATGCCCTGTGTCACTGCGGCAGAAACCCCAGGAGATGAGAGCTGGGCAGCAAGTCATGGAAACCAAACAAAACCACGGTAAATGTGAGAATATAACAGCAGCGATGAGATAATAAAGATAAGCAAAAGCAATGAGCGTAGTGAATTCTTTCCCCTCATGTTGTTCCAGACCTGCATGACTTTCTGCTGTGACGCACACAAGGAGAAATTTTAAAGAATCTTCATGCTGCCCTTAAAAAACACAGTGAACACAGACAAATAAATACACTTAAAAAATAAACAATATAAATAAAATAAATAGCAAGTAGTCCAATTAATACATTCCAAATGACTCATGCAGTATGTTCCAAGTCTTCTTGGGAAAGTGATGTGCCAGTTTCAATACGCAGAAGTGCAAACAAAATAAATTAAAAATATAAATATAGCAATATAAACAGTAAGTAGTCCAATAAATATTATTCAACTGACTCATGCAGTATAATCCAAGTCTTCACAGAAAAGTGACATGCCAGCTTTAATATGCAAAAGTGTAAATAAGAAAATAAAAAGAAATAAAATAAAATAAAAACTATGTAGATATAATAAAGATACAACACAATTATATACATAAAATAGAAACAGTCTTCTTTAAAAAAGTGATATAATAAATAATAAAAATAAAATATATAATAAAATAAAAACTACATAAACATAATGAAAATAATTATCTATTCATTTTATTATTTCAAAAGTAATTATTAAATACATTTTAATTTCATGAATTCATTTTTTAATAAAAATATATTTAAATCGAAAGTAAATATTACGTAATACCATCATATATTAGAATCAGTCTTCTTGGAAAACATGCCAGTTTTAATATGCAGAAGTGTTAATAAAATAAACAATATAAATATTACAAAATAAAGAGTATTGTACACCAGTTGACTTGTGTCTTTTTGGAAAAAAGTGACATGCCAGCTTCGATATGCATAAGGGTAAATAAAATAAAATAAAACAGTCGAACAGTGTAATAAGTATAGTACAACAATTATTGCAAAAGTATCAGTGTTATTTTTTTTCTACATCACTGTGCCATATTTATGAAATGTGCTTCTTAAAATAACTCTTTTGTCTTGGTAACTAGAACAAAAAAAAAAAAATAGAATAATTTTGTGTATAGAAAAATTTTCCTGAAAGTGCTAAAGACACTTGTAAGTGGACATGAAACAAGTTTGAGGAGCAGTTTTCTCTCTGAAACCGTTCACATGTGTGCGCTACAGCACATTTACGCCCTCTTGTGAACTGCCATCAACACACACATTTCCTTTTAGCAGTGATTTCGGAGTTAAAATACTCAAACTGCCTCACTGAACATCCAGATAAGATCTCAAGGACTTGAAGTGCTGACAATGAACTTTTCTAAAGAAAATAAGTGGGGAAATACTTGCCTGTGTGCGATATTCGCTGATACGGTGCATGCGGTAGTTGATAAGTGGTTACTACCTTCTCTTTTACTTATTTATTATTTTTTTTTACCTGTTTTAACGTCTTCCAGCTCTAATAGAGGAGAATAGACACGTTCAAACCACAAATATAGCAATAAAGACGGAGCAACGACATTGATTCCAGCTGATGAATGATTAAAACATTGACAGCCAATCAAAATCCATCCGTCTTTAAAGAGCTCGAGCATTTAAAGCGGCAGACCACAAAATTACAGCCCGCTTATAATAAACGGAACGTCATCGTCCGTTGGTGTGGACGCTCGATTCGTTATCCTCTTATAGTGATCTTATAATTCATAATGATAAAGATAATACATTAAAATAATATGATAAGACACATTAATTTACAATATCAAGCAGCAAAACGAGTGGGTTTGTACAGCTAAAAATAGATAGAAGTGGATAAGACCGGAAACCAGACTCATACAATGTACAAACTGCCACGCCCACTCGTAAGGGAAAAATAAGGTGGATAAAGATAACAGAAAAGAAAGACACAGCTGGAATCAAAGCTTTAAAATTTTAAAACATTGACAGCCAGTCACAATCTATCCTGTTTTAAAGAGCTCTCGCATTTAAAGCGGCAGATGACAAAACGCTTATTTTAAAAGTGGTGAAAATTTAAATCCATTATGGGTTTCAGAAGTGTGTGTGGCAAAATGGCTTAATAGCGCCGCCTAGAAAATTTCAACAAAGTGCTATGTTTGAGCTATGTTTCACATGTACGAAATTGGGTAGACACATGTAACATGCCAATACCTGTCTGTTATTTTAAATTTTCAAGTCAAGTTTTGTGCTGTTTTTGCCGTTTTCAGGCACTGTATTTAAACATCTCCTTCCTGAGATTTAAACAGATCAACACCGAATTTGGTCAGTGTAATCTAAAGCCCATTGTGACATTAAATTACAAAGATCTTGAGTTTTGGTTGAAGGGCGTGTCGGTGGTGGCCTGACAGACTTCAATGTTTCATCATGAAAAAGGAAGTTGTTATAATTCAGGCACCAAAATTTACGTTTGATAAGAGTCAAATATATATGTGCCCTTGACCATACTCTCTTATAGCCATAGCACCACCTGCTGGCAACAGGAAGTGACATGTTTTACGCTCTAACAAACTATTCATAGAGATTAATGACATCAATGACATCAACATTATATTTATGTTAAATTGCAAACATCTTTTCGTTAAAGGGCGTGTCTGTGGCAGCCTGACAGCGCCACCTGCTGGCAACAGGAAATGACTTGTTTTACACTAACTTCAAACTGCAATGTCCAATCTACACCAAACTGGTTTGGTAAGAGTCCTGGCCTGAAGACATCTAAAGGCCAATATTCAGTTATAATCATAGCGCCACCTGTTGGCAACGTCATGCTTTGCACTAACTCAAACATATTCAATCTGCACCAAACTTCATATGTTTGATAAACATGCTGGCCTGAAGACATTTACATGCCAAAATCCAGTTATAGTCATTGCACCACCACCTGGTAGCAGGAAGTTATGGCACATGACTTTGATATATTCCCTCTATATTTAACAATTTAAATGCATATTGCCCACCGTTCCCTGTTTTCATAAAGCCACTGGGTGCAAGGGCCCTTTCAACACTGCTTACAACTTTAATGTTTCTTCAAATTTAACACCACAACAATAACAAAATCAACACAGAAGAACAATATTGCTGGAATAACTTGTTTGAGACATTTACAGGCAGTCAGAATCCATTTGACTTTAGAAAGCTTGTGTATTTACAGCAGCAGATGACAAAACAGCAGCGGTTATAATAAAAAGAATGATACCATCCATTAGAGTAGATGCTATATTATAGTTACTGTTCTTGATGTGAACGAGGCTTTAGAGTTAACGTTTTTAAAAAACCACAAACCCTAAAAATGAGCAAAAGTAGGCTAAGTGATACTTGCATTTAACATTATCTGTTAAATAATACATAATCTTACAAAACACATTAAAACCCAAACAGCAGTTTTGAAATAATACCCAAATAAGGCCTGTTCACATCAAGAACGATAAGTAATATTTGCATCCACTCCAACGTAATGTTCTAGATTGCCTGTCAACGTTCTTCTCAAATACTTCCCAAAATGAGAATTTGGGTATTATTTAAAGCCAAAAACATTAAAAGCCAAACAGCAGTTTTGAAACAATACCCACATTAGATGTTTGGTAAATAAAGCATATTGGACTCCTTCTTTGGGGAAATCTAAGTGTCAAAGTATGTAAGTAAAACAGCAGAGGTGCCAACAGGCCAATAAATTTCCCAGAAATGCCTTTGAAAAAGCAGTAAAAAGATTTCATGGATGTCAGTGACCCCTTTGATATGATTCAATCCCACTATTTAAGCCAAAATACGGGGCCGTGTTGTGCGAGCGGGTCGGCCTGTTAGAACACTTAAGTGTTTTTTTCTTCTGTCTTTTTCTTTTACGACTTTCCAGTGCTGGGAGCTTGGAAAGCCGGAGCAGAACTGCTTACAAATCACTAATTAGCGCGGGAGGCGGTCGGCAGTGGGTCCAGGGGGCCTGTGAGGTGTGTCAGAGCGTCTGGACCCGCACGTCAGAACCGGCGACCATTTCCCATAAATCCCTGCTGCTTTCATGTGTGTGGTTCAAGGCCCGTCCGCCTGGAAAGTTTGACACAGGATACGTGGGGAGAGCCAGAGCCAATTAGCACATTCATCCCCGCGGCAGGGCCGGAATACCAGCGAATATCACTTCTCTAGAACCCATCCGTGGGCTTTACCCGGGACGCCAGCAGTGGCGCGTCGGTCCAAACGCACATCTCTCCAAATCCTCTCCACCCATCTCAGCTCATCTCTCTCCGCTGCAGATGCACATAAATCTCAGCTGCAGGCGTCTCATCTGTCTTATGTCACTCGTGCTGGCAGCAGTCTGTCTCTGAGATCCACCAGCCATAAAACTCAAGAACATCAAACACTGAGCTGAGATTCATTTGAAAGTTAGAATTATACAGATAAATGATGTGAAACAGTACATTACAGTGATTTCACTATGCTTAAGACGTGAGGTGGTAAAAAATCACTTCAATGCACACCCTCAAGTAGCTTATTGCTTTTATTTAAAAAAGTGCCAACAATATAATATAGGGGAAAATGCATTAAATACCTACAAGAAGAAAAGGAGTTAAAATAATAATATTAACAAACAACTATCAACATGTAATATGGCCCATTAGTCAATGATAAGAAGAAATGTAATAATCAAAATATGATTAACAGCATCTCAATTATACTAAAATAATCCTGAAACAGCATACAAACGGCTATGCTCACTTTTAACAATAATAACAATAAACAATTGTACATCCAAGAAATACAAGTCCAACTGTCGGGTTTTTACAATCTGAAGGCCAACATAATGCGATATCACTGCTCAACTACTAATTAATAATAATCCAAAAGCTTAGTTCTACTACATTTTACAACAAATAACTCAAATGGCCTAATCTGGCAACAGAGTGTATTATGTTAATACAGAAGCAGAGAGAATGGAAAATATAAATCCCTGAGGCTTTACACTCATTCACACACAGCTCAAAATGTTAGTAATACTTTAAATGTCAAATATGAGCCAGGAAAACATGCCTGTACTAGTCTGGGTGGTGTAGGAGCGATTCTAATGACTGTGGTTCAGTCGTAACAAACAACCAATCAGCCGCTCACGCCACAAATCATCAATCTAGAGGATTCTAAAGAAGTGTATGACTCTAAAGGATGTGATACTCACTATGGCAAGCTGTCTTAACATTTAAAACATACTAATATCTATTGTAATTATTCTTTAGCTACAAGTATCTATTAAGTACTAGTACTTATTCATTAGCTACTAGTGCTTATTTATTAGATATGAGTACCTATTGAAAAAAACACTAGCGCTTATTCATTAGATTCATTAATACTTACTTCAATAGTGACTTGTAACTATTTTTACTTTTACTAGTCACTAGTCACACATTTCAATTTTTTACCATTGACTTCTATGCCATTCAGATATCAGCTATTTCATTCAGACTAGTATACCAATACTGACTAGTATCTTTTAAAATTTTACTTATGACTACTCATTACAGAGTAATATGAATTTATTAAATACTATTACATTTCATTAGATACTAGTACACATTTAATAATATTTACATATAATAATAATATTTATTTAATAATTACTAGTGGTAGTTTTTTATTTAACTAGTACTAGTTATTCATTATGTACTAGTACTTAATTATTAGGCCAACAGATTTTTTTACTCATCTTATGTTATGAGTAGTCAGAATGCCACTTCAATTGAAAATCTAACTAGTAATAAAAAACTTTATAGTAACATTTGGAACAATTACTAGTATCTAATAAATGTGTTCTACTATCTATTGAACAAGTACTAGTAACTAATCAATTAGTCACAACAGCTTTTTTTTGACTTGTCTTATGCTATGACTAGTCAGAATGCCACTGAGTTCAATTGAAAATCTTACTAGTTTAAAAAAATAATAATAATATATATATATACTAATTTGTCACAGCAGCTTTTTTTACTTGTCTTATGTTATGACTAGTCAGAATGCCACTGAAAATCTTACTAGTAACATTTGGAACAAGTACTAATATCTAATAAATGTGTATTACTATCTACTGAATAAGTACTATTAACTAATGAATAAGTACTATTATCTAAAGAATAAGGTCTAGCGTCTAATTAATAGGTATGAAAATATAAGTACTACTATCCAATAAACTAGTATCTAATGAATAAATACTAGTATGTAATAAATACTAGAATCTATTTAAGAGGTATCAAGTATCAATGATTAAGTACTAGTATCTAATAATAGGTACTAGTATCTATAAAATAAGCACTAGTACCCAAGGACTTCTAGTATATAAAAACCCAATATAATTATTAGTATATAAAAAGATGTACTAGCTACAGAATACTAGTCAGAGCTGAATAGTTGATATTGAATGACATATCCCCATAACAGTCAATAGCAAAAATTTGGTATGCATTACTAGTAATAAAAAAATAGTTACTAGTCGTTACTTAAATAATTACTAGTATTTAATGAATAAGTACTAGTATCTACTGAATCAGCACCAGTATCTACTATTAAGAACTAGTTTTTAATAAATAATCACTAATAGCTTTAAGATTCTAAAAGCACTAGCAGCTAAATAATAGCCTCCAACAAATAAGTACCTAATGGAATAAATATAAGTAGCTAAAATAAATAAGTTCTTTTAGCATAAAATAGATTCTAGTAGGCCTAAGTTTTATAAATTAAATATTAAAGTGGCTTGCCATACAATTCCTTTCTAAGGACGCCCTCTATAAACCAACATCAGAGACGATAGGACGACCTCCGCATTAGGGATAAACGAAGAGCTAACCATTCGCTGATTGTTTTCGTTAGTATGCCTTTGAATTAAAAACCACACTCAAGTGGGGTTAAACACAAGCTCCATCCAAAACAGCGCCATCTCCATAGAAACACAAGACGGATGAGTGTTATCCAATGGGAATTTGGCTAGTTAAATACTGAAACCTCAGGCGTTTGGGAATATGGTTTGAGCAAACTGCGATGAGTCAGCCGTTCCCGACAGGTACCAAATGACCGAGAGCCTGAACTGAGGGTAAAGCCCGCCATGAGTCTGATCTGGCAGACGGGACGGGTTATTCCGGGTCATTATCCGCCATACGGAGCGTTCAGGCGCGCAGATTTATAACGGCTCGGTCTTGTTACGTCAATTAATTAACAAAGCTGAAAGGCAGGAAATAAGGATATCTGCCAGGAAATTAAAAACTGGAGACGATATAAAGTGAGGGCCAAAAAAAAAAAAAAAAAAAGAAGAAGAAGAATATCATGCACGTTTTGGCAGCACCTCAGAAAGAGTCTGTGGGTTTATTTATGGCGCGAAAGCAATCGCTGTAAAAATAAACACAGTTTATGGCTCGGTTCCAAAAACTAATGAGCTGCCTTGCTGTCTGCTTTCTACATAGGGAGCCTTATTTCTATAGAAGGCAACATTCTAACTGAAATTAAACACTAATAAGTGACTGGTTTGGAACGCCCTACATAGGCAACAACTTGTGTGTCATACAAATAGCACTCCTAACATGCAGTGCACAGGAAACTATTTCAAGAGAGTTCAACAACTTGATACTCTAAGCAGAGAAATACACTGTGCACAAAAATATTGTATTAAATACTCTGCTCGAAGACAGAACTATGCTTTTTATTACTTTTGGGTGTTTAAACAAGCGTCTTTATCCCGCTTCCTCCATCATATTCTAAAAAAAATTCAACAGTGTTTGTTAACAAATGTTTCATTTACCACAAAAATTTTGTTAGGAGGTAAACGCATCATGTTTGGTTTCAGTTGGTACTATGTTTCCATCCTGAAGTTGTGAATTTAAGGTATGCTAGAACTTAACATAAAACATTTCCAAATAAAGCACTGTTTCTATCACGTTCAAAACAACATCATCATCACTTTGTGGGAAACTGGCAAAGTGTAAAAATATAGCTGCAAGCAGCAATTATCAGGGTTCAAGCACTTTAAGACATTTAAGCACATATGAAAAAAGACATTAAATGTTATTTACCAAATAAATCAATAATTAAAAAAGCATTTTTTGGGAAATCCTGCTAATTTATCAAGATATGATTATAGCACCAGCTGTGGTCCAATCTCTCTAAAACTTTGCATGCTTGTTTAGAATCACCTGTCTCATGTTCTCACCGGGTTTCGTCAAATTTTGAGTTTTTATTTAGGCTTTATAGGCTTTTGGGTATATTTGAACAGGCCCCTTTTCTAAACGACCCCATTATAGCTTCCCAAAGAGTATTTAATTTTTTTTTTTTTTTTTTTGATAATTATTGATCTAGAGAGTCCAGAGAATTATACTGTTTATTTTATTTTTTTTCAAACTGAGTGAAAAACCTAAGACTAGTTCACAAAAGTATTTATTTATTTATTTATTTTTACATTTTCTCAATCATTACTGTCAGCTGTCAGTCAACGGTTTGATTGACAGCAGTGGTTCTAGAGGCAAAGATGTTCGGAATAAGGTGGTCTATTTCGTGCATACAAACGTTCACGCCCTTGAAAAATGGGATATTGCCCCCCTGTGGCCGATTTCTTTTACATTTCTCACAGACCTTTAGAGCTGTGAGTCAAACAGGCCCAGCGAGTTTCGTTAACCTTGTCTAATAGGTGCTCAAAGTTCACCGGCCTATGGCGTTGATGTTTTTTTAGATACGTAAATGTCCTTAGAGCCACTTGTGGCACTTTGGACCAAGAGTGTGTGTACCAAATTTTATGTCGATAGGACAAACTGTAGTATAGCTATGGCCGTTTTTATGTTTTATGTTGGCCACCAAGTGGCCAAGCTGCACCACTTTTTTCATGTGACCTGATTCAGCTCTTAAATACGCATTGTCGAAGATATCTCATTCTGTTCAAAAGTTATAGCCATTTTAGTAAAGGTGGCCCTGCCGTTTCTGAACATTTTGGCGTCCCTTTGCGACGGTAAGACGTATTCACTATCCGGAGAATCTTCCTGCACTGGTTTGGTTCTGATTGGGTAAAAAAAAACATAGGACTAGTTCACAAAAGGCGTTTTTTCAAAAAATGCAAAATACCCCAAAATTTGGTCACTGTAGCACCCCCGTAAGGCCGATTGGGGTGAGTCTTGGTGACTTTGTAGATAGTATGAGATACCATCCCTCCAAATTTTTAAATCTCTACGACTTACGGTTTGGTCTGCCCAATCAGTTTTACATGGAGATCACTGATCCTTGGCCATTTTAACAATTACAATAGGGTTTCAGTCCTACACACTTGAACACCTAAAAATGAAAGTTGGGACAAATAACATTTGAAATAATGTGCAATCTGTTAAGGCAAAGTCGCATGACTTTTTTTTTTAATGTGCATTGTGAAATTTATTCTATAAATGTTTTCCAGTTCATTCCTATCAGATAAAAAAAAAAAATCACACTCAGTTAATCGCATACTTTTTTTTTTTTTTTTTTGTGCATTTTCAGAATTAATGTGCATCTTAGTGTTTCCATCCAGGGTTTTTTTTTTTTATCACAAAATTTACTAAAAAATGTAAAGGTGGAATGGAATTTGGAAAAATATTAATACCCTCTGCCTTCTATTAATCAGTCAAACAGATAAAAATGTTGTAACAGCGTTATCAAACATTTAATTAATTTCATTAATTTCAATGACAAAACTAATTGTGACCCTGGACTGCAAAACCAGACATAGGTGTCAATTTTTTAAATTGAGATTTATATGACATAAAAGCTGAATAAATAAACTTTCCATTGATGTGGTTTGTTAGGATATGACAATATTTGGCAAGACACAACTATTTGAAAATCTGGAATCTGAGGGTGCAACAAAATCTAAATATTGAGAAAATTGCCTTTAAAGTTGTCCAGATGAAGTTCTTAGCAATGCATATTACTAATCAAAAATTAAGTTCTGACATATTTACGGTAGGAAATTTACTAAATATCTTCATGGAACATGATCTTTACTTAATATCCTAATGATTTTTGCCATAAAAGAAAAATCGATAACTTTCATACAATGTATTGTTTGTTAATGCTACAAATATACTCATGCTACTTAAGACTGGTTTTGTGGTCCAGAGTCACAAATGGTAATTTCTAAGTCTAACTAAATTGGAAAAATGACAACCTATGTCTACCACTGGTCAAACAAACAGTTACATTTTTTTACAGTGTTATCAAATATTTAAATAACTACAAAAGTTACATTAAAAAAAAAAAAATGGTGTCAAACAATTTCCACTCAAAAGTGTATAGTGAATTTTACAAAGAATTACAAAGAAAAGGCAAGTACACATTAAATTAAATATTAAATTTTGAAGTATAAAGACTGAAATAATTAAAAAAAAATACTATTTTTATTTTACAGTGCATTTAGGAGCAGCATTACTTTTAAAAGTAATGGAATACAATATTGCATTACTCCATAAAAAAGTAACTAAATGCGTTATTTTTTACGGAAAGTAATGCATTGATACTTTTGCGTTACTTTTCATCACTTGAGCCACTTGCTTATTTATTTTAAACAACAAAAACCCTAAAGTTATATTTTTGGCTACTGTAAAGGCCTTTTCACACAAAAAGTGAAATTAATAAGCCTCCCAATTTCAAGTACAGAAGAGCTGTCAGTGCATAAATGGAAAAACAAGTAACTTGCGTTACTTATTTGTAAACATAACTCAGATATTAGCTTGTTAAATGTAAAAGTAATGCATTGCTAGTTACTTGAAAAAAGTAATTTGATTACATAACTCATCTTTCTTGTACTGCATTACCTCCAACAAAACTTAAAGTGATTTCTATGCTAACTAAATTGGATAAATTATGAAACACTCCCTGTTTGCCATCGGTACATTGGTTTTGGGTCAAAGTAAAGAAATGGCTTTTGCTTTCAGAGACCCTGAATATCAGAGCTTTAGTTAGTCTCACACCCCGTATAACCTCAGAAAAGCCACAATTCACCTCATGAATGCGAGGGCCACTTATCAGAAGTGAAGGCCTAATAAAAATGACAAAATGTCACATTCTCACCCCCACCCCGAATCGCAGCACTCCCAGCCATGGAAAAACTAAGCGAGAACAATTCGAACTATGAGCCCGTCTGGCCACAATCCGACCCGAAAACCTCCCACGGAGCTCCCAGGATCCTTCAGGACGAGAGATCCAAACTCCCCTCGAGCCGTCAAAGAGACTCGCTTTGTCTAGGTGAACAAAAGCGGCAAAAGAAAAGCAAAATGTATCAGTCTGGACATAATCCCAGCAGACTTGAACCTGAAACGAGTCCAGGTTGAGATGTTTCCCTCACACCCTGACGTGCCGTGCCGCCGGACTCAAGGCTGGCTGAAGACCTCAGAAACCTTCAGCGGAGCTCTGTGATTTACTGTAATGATGCTCATACATACTTCCCATAACACACAGTTACTCACGCAGGAGGAGAGCTTTCCCACACACACCTTGAGGTTTGGGATTGCAGGATGGATTCCCAGCAGTCCGGGACCTTACAGGAATCGAGCGGGGCATCTCATCCAAACCTGCTTTGGCTATTCAGCAATACCTGCGAATAAAAATGGGTCAAAGGTTTAACACAGAAGAATGTCTCAGAAAACAAAACATCTAAAAATATGTAACTTAAACATGTGGTAACTGCTTACAAATACAATGTTGTTTTCATGTGGTTTGGAAAAACCTTTGCACCATTTTCAGGAAATGATTTGATTTAGTTTAGCAGCTTTTCATGGAATAGTGGTGCAAACAAGCAAAAAAAAAAAAAAAAAGCAAAGCCATTTTATTTGCTTAATGAGTAATCTGCAAAACCTGTGTGTGTGTGTGTGTGTGTATGTGTGTTTAAGTAAATGAGTCCTTATGTGGCATGAAATATTAAATTATGCGTTCATTTTAAGAGATTTGTTTACCTTCACACACAGCCACAAGGGTCTATAGGTGTTTGTAATGTCATTTCCTGTTTCCTTTTTTTTGTCTTGTGTCTTTTTGCATGTTTTTAAAAACCTTTTTAAATAACAAACAGACATTATCAGTGTTAAATACACAATAAATCCAAGCAGAATACATTGAAAGATAAATTAATAAGTAAATAAATAATGTACATATATACACAATAAATAGCAAAATATATAAAAGCACATTTTAAATTAAGCTTTCTTTCTTTCTTTTTTTTTTAAAGAAAAACTGCTTTAAGGATTAACTTTTTTTTTCTTTTTTTAACAATCAATTGTTTAGCTTAACACACAGCTTAACAAATTTATTTATTTAATTATTTTTTTTAAATGTCACAGAACTTGGAGGAACTTCTACATGTGTAAATAAAACTTACTTATAATCAATATGACTACACAAAAAATCAACCGTTTGTTTTACAAGACAATACCAAACTTAATATGATATTCAAAAGCAGGTATTACAATATTGAAAAATATATTTATATACTATCAGAATTTTCTGAATTAAATCACCAATATTTTGTGTTAGGAAATATTAAATTGTGTTAATTTTAAGAGATTTGTTTACCTTTACACACATTTTTAAATAACAAACAGGCATAATTAACGTTAAATACACCCACAATAAAACCAACAAGAATACATTGAAAGAGAAATAAAAATATCTTAATAAATAAATAAATAAATACTGTACATACATACACAATAAATAGCAAAATACATAAAAGCAAATTTGAAATTAAGTTTTTTTTTTTTTTTTTTACCTTTTTTAAATGGCACAGAACTTGGAGGAACTTCTACATGTGTAAATAAAAATTACTTATACTTATTACTTATAAAGCAGGTATTACAAATGTTGTAATATATATATATATATATATATACTATCAGAATTTTCTTGATGTTTTAAATGAATATTATGTGAATAAATCATCAATATTATGTCATGAAATATTAAACTGTGTTAATTTTAAGAGATTTGCTTGCCTTTACACAGCCATGAGGGTCTATGGGTGTTTGTGATGTAATTTCCAGTTTTCTTCTTTGTCATGTGACAACAAAATGTTTTTTTGTTTTTTTTTTAAATAACAAACAGACATTATTAATGTTAAATACACCCACGATAAATCCAACCAGAATACATTGAAAGAAAATAAACAATACCTTTAAACAAATAAAAGCAAATTTTAAATTAAATTAAGCATTAAAAAAGACTCCTTTAAGACATTCTTTTTTTTTTTTTTTCTTTTTTAAATGCCACAAAACTTGGAGGAACTCCTACGTGTAAATAAAAATAACCTATAATCAAAAATTTGTTTTACATGAAAATACCACGCTTAATATGATATTCAAAAGCAGGTATTACAAGGTATAAAAGATATATATACATACACAAGAAATAAAAAAAATAAAACATTATGTAAAAATACTCGTTTTTATTATATTGTTATGAAACCATTTATATTTATAGCGCTAAAGGCAATATTTAAAAATAATAATAATCATTTAAAAATATTTATATTATTAAAAAATTTACATTTGGAGAATTAAATGTAATATTATTAAAAGTAAAAACCTTAACTCTTATATTGGCTGGAACATTAAGAGCCATTACAAGTTACCAGTTTTGTTTTAATTTATCATCTTCAGTGCTGAAACTGATTTTATTTAAATTATCTGTTTAAAATGTTATGACCATTAAACAAAGATGGATAGTTTTAACTAAAATATTTGTTATAAATGTTTTATTAAATGTGACCCTAGACCACAAAACCAGTCATAAGAATAAAATAAAATAAAAAAATATATCTATATAAAAAAAAAAAAAAAAAAAAAAAAACAAAACTGATGTATGGTTTGTTAGGATAGGACAATATTTGGCCGAGATACAACAAATTGAAAATCTGGAGTCTGAAGGTGGGGAGAAAAAAAAAAAAGAAAGAAAAAAAAAGAAAATCACCTTTAAAATTGTCCAAATGAAGTTCTTAGCAATGCACATTACAAAACAAAAATTAAGTTTTGAAATATTTATGGTAAGACATGTACAAAATATCTTTACTTAATATCCTAATGATTTTTGGCATAAAAGAAAGAAAACCCATACAATGTATTGCTGGCTATTGCTACAAAAATACCCATGCAACTTATGACTGGTTTTATGGGAAGTTTCAATATTGTGTGTGTAACAGCAAAAAAAAAAAAAAAAAATTAAATGGATGCTGCCCTCTTCAGGTGGAAAAATTAAAGGTGTGCAAACACTCCAGAGGAAAAAACATTTATTATTATATTCTGTAAATATAAATCACACATAAAGTATCTCAGTCACACTCAGCTCATCGTTTATAGTTCATGAAACGGTCTGTGAGCAAAATCACTTGCTCTTTTTCTTCTTTTTTGCGGCGGGTGCGTCCTGCAGGCCGTCGTCGTTCTCGGCCGCTCTCTTTCTGCTGGTTTTATCGCTCACGTACCCGCTGGAGTCGCTCGCCGGGAGGTCACGGGGCGAGATCTCATCTGCCTCCTGTCGTTTGTCTTTTTTCTTCTTCTTCTTCTTCTCTTTGTGATGTCCGTTTGCGTTGGAGTCTATCTCGGTTGTGTCGTCGGCGGTCTGGTGGTTTTCTGACGTTTGCTCCAGGCTGCTGTCGTTCAGAGACTCGTCGGGTGCAGACTCCTCTTCACGCTTGTCTTTTTTCTTTTTCTTCTTGGGTTTCGGACTGTCGATCACATCTTCTGTGGATTCTAGTTCTGTGGTGGATTCTACAATCGATTCCTTTTGTTCAAATTGGTCCACGAGCTCTTGCACTCTGAAAGTCAATAAATTGTTATTAGTAATGATACACGTGTCTCCCAAAGCGATAATAGCGATACTTGGCTGCCGAATTGTTATCTATTGCAACTTTATTTTTTTAAGACATACAACAATACAAGTACAATTTGATATTGCGATTAGGGCTGGGCGATATTTAGGGCTAGTCATATTTACAAAAAAAAACTAATAAATCACATTTTTCAGAGTTTTATTTCAGGAGCATCAAACAGTACTGTATTATAAAATGGTCATTTAAAAAAAGTATATAAAACAAAGCATATAAAACAAGTGGTAAAAATGTACAATTAAAAAAGTTTTGGGGGAAAAAAAATGCTATATTAAGCTGTTTCTGCCAGTAATAAAAACAATTAAATAAGAAATTCTTAATTTTCAAAACTAATTCAAAACGGAAATGTTTTAATTTAGTCAAAAACCAAAAATAGTGTTTATTTAATAACCAATTATTTATTAATAAAATTACATTGTATATAAACATTAAAACTACACATAAGGCAGTTTTTATATGATCTTTTCTTTAATAGCATACTAATTAAACTAATTAAATGTCAATTCTTTTTTATAAACAAGGACTACACTTGAAAAAAAAAAAAAAAAAGAAAAAAAAGAATTATCATGAACTCTGAAATAAAATTCAATAAAAAAAAAAAAAATAAATACTGTTATAGGCAAATAAATGCCATGCCTAATTATTAGTAAATTAAATTAAAATAATTCATTTAATGAAATATTATTCTGGGAGAAAAAAAAAAAAAAATAGACGGACATCTGACTGACATTTACTGACAAAAAGTGATGCTCCATATTTTTTTGGCCGAAAAAGCAAAAAATTCCTCTGCAGTGAATGGGTGTCGGCAGAATGAGTCTAAACAGCTGATGAAACACATCATAATAATCCACCAGTTTTCCACACCACTCCAGTCCATCAGTTAACATCCACAAACATTTGTTTAGAGTCATTTTGGCTGATAAACGTTGTTTGATCTGTGCAGATTTCTCTCCTGATTCAGACTAGACCACTTTTTCACTAGAGGAAGCGTTATTGTAGATTATAGACTCTGATTTTAGCAACAGGTTGAAGTTAAAAACATCCTGATGGATTTGTTTTAGCTTTTGTCTTCTCATGATGTTAACTAATGGACTGGAGTGGTGTGGATTATTGTGGTGTTTTTAATCATCTTTTTGTACTCTCATTCTGACGGCACCCATTCACTGTAGAGGATTCATTGGTGAGCAAGTGATGGAAAAACATTTCTTTTGCTATTAAATGTCATCATTTCAGATTATTAGTGATCCAACATTAGGATGAGCTTGTTTGTTCATCAGATTTGGAGAAATGTGTCATTCCATCACTGTCTCACCAATGGATCCTCTGCAGTGAATAGGTGCCGTCAGAATGAGAGTCCAAACAGCTGATAAAAAACAATCACAATAATCCACAAATAAACCACACCACTCCAGTCCATCAGTTAACATCCACAAACATATTTGCTTAGAGCTGTTTTGGCTGATAAACGTTGTTTGATCTGTGCAGATTTCTCTCCTGATTCAGACTAGACCACTTTTTCACTAGAGGAAGCATTATAGATTATAGACTCGGATTTTAGCAACAGGTTAAAGTTAAAAACATCCTGATGGAATTGTTTTAGATGTTAATTGATGGACTGGAGTGGTGAGGATTACTTGTGGATTATTGTAGCATTTTTAATCACCTTTTTGTACTCTCATTCTGATGGCACCCATTCACTGCAGAGGATTCATTGGTGAGCAAGTGATGGAATAACATTTCTTTTGCTATTAAATGTCATCTTTTCAGATCATTAGTGATCCAACAGTAGGATGAGTTTGTTTGTTCATCAGATTTGGAGAAATGCGTCATTCCATCACTGTCTCACCACTGGATGTGAATGGGTGCCGTCAGAATGAGAGTACAAACAGCTGATAAAAACATCACTATAACCCACAAGTAATCCACACCACTCCAGTCCATCAATTAACAGCTTGAAAAGACAAAAGCTGAAACAAATCCACCATGAAGCCATGACTAAAACCATAACTAAAATATGAGTCCATAATCCATAATAACGCTTCCTCCAGTGAAAAAAGCCCATCTCGTGTTGTCTCTCTCATCAAAATCCAGCCACATATTTGTTTGGCTTGTAAATGGTGCTTGATTTGTGCAGATTTCTCTCCTGATTCAGACCAGACCACTTTTTCACTGGAGGAAGCATTATTATGGACTCGTAATTTAGTTAAAAACATCTTAATGATCTGTTTCAGCTTTTGTCTTCTCAAGATGTTAACTAATGGGCTGGAGTAGATTAATTGTGGATTATTGTGATGTTTTTATCAGCTGTTTGGACTCTCATTCTGACGGCACCCATTCACTGCAAGGATCCGTTGCTGAGCAAGTGATGCAATGCTGCATTTCTCCAAATCTAATGAAGAAACAAACTCATCTACATCTTGGAAGGCCTCAGAGTGAGGTCATTTAACAAATTTTCATTTTTGGGTGAACTATTCCTTTAACAGATCTGTTTTATCTTTCCAAAAGCTAAAAACTTTCACCATACCTGGACTTCTCCAGCCGTCCTCTGATGAGCAGAACACCCGCAGCGTCGGCGTCCAGCTGAAACACCTCAAACTCCAGGTTTTGTCCGACACACAGTCCAGAGTCTCTCCACTGCTCTGAGGTCAGCAGGTAGGGCTTCACCACAGACGCGTTGAAGCAGCCGTGAACCAGACAGCCCACGTGACCCACTCCCATTTTATTAATTACACCCTGAGTGACAGACAGATGCAACATAAAACATCTTAAAGGAGATGTCCACTTCCAGAACAAACATTTACAGATAATGTACTCACCCCCTTGTCATCCAAGATGTTCATGTCTTTCTTTCTTCAGGTGTAAAGAAATTGTTTTTTGAAGAAAACATTTAAGCATTTTTCTCCATATAGTGGACTTCCTTGGTGCCCCGAGTTTGAACTTCCAAAATGCAGTTTAAATGCGGCTTCAAACGATCCCAAATGTGGTTGTAAACGATCCCAGCTGAGGAAAAAGGGTCTTATCTAGCGAAACAATCGGTTATTTTCATAAAAATAGTACACTTTATGTACTTTTTTAATGTCAAACTCTCGTTCTCTACCTGACCTGTTTTTGTTCCGGTTCATGTCATTTAGGGTATGTCAAAAAACTCCCATCTCATGTTCTCCCTCAACTCCAAATTCGTCTTATATCGCCGTTTTACCTTTTTTGTTAAGGGTGTTTGATCTTCTTTGCATGTTCACTTTGCAAAGACCGTGTCGGTACTTCTGCAGTGATGTAGGATGATTTTGAAATGATATTTGAAGTTGAGGGAGAAAATACGATTGGAGTTTTTCGACATACCCTAACTGTTTTGAGCCAGAATACACAGAGCTCAGACAGAGTAAGACAAGACGAGCGTTTGACATTAAAAAGTATTTAAATTGTATTTTTTTTATGACAATAACCAATTGTTACACTAGATAACACCCTTCTTCCTTGGCTGGGATTGTTTACAACCACATTTGGGATCATTTGAAGCTGCATTTAATCTGCATTTTGGAAGTTCAAATTCGGGGCACCATAGACGTCCACTATATGGAGAAAAATCCTTAAATGTTTTCTTCAAAAAACATAATATCTTTACGACTAAAGAAAGAAAGACATGAACATCTTGGATGACAAGGGGGTGAGTACATTATCTGTGACTTCTCCTTTAAATCACGCCAAATATAATTAACTCAATCATGCACAGAATATGATCTCTAGCTCATAAAGATCTTGTAAAACATACCATAAGCTTCAATCCTCTCTTAGGTCTGAAGACCACAAATGACGCCTCGATGTTGAGGTGAATGAATCCTACATCGTCATAAATATCTCCGTGCTGTCCTACGACTTTAATGCTGTCATACGCCATAGGAACACCTTTCAGACTGCAAAACCACAGAACAGATGAACAAACGACTGTTAGATATTTCCTTAATTGCAATCTTTATTAATAAATTATGTTTATATAGAAGTTTCAGCACAATAGATGATTATCATTATTTTAAACTGGTCTGGGAAAAAAAGAGTGCTAAGATTAAACTAAAAACATGAGCAAATAAATAAACAAACATAAACAAAGGTTTGAACAGGGTGGAACATTTCCAGAAACTTTACAAAAGTTTCAGAAAATTCCCCCAAAAAATCCCAGAATATTTCCTAAAATTTCAGTGAAGTTTCAGATATGTTCCACCTTTTTGCGACGTTAATAAAAATACATACAAAGTAATAATGCAACGTAATATAAAATAAATAAATATTTTCCAAATAAAACAACCTGCAACTTGAATTTTTTTTTTTTTTAACCAAAAAATTTAAGTTATTTAGCGAAAAAAAAAAAGTACTAAAAGACTTATTGTTAAATGTATTAAATTAATTTATTAAAAACACATTAAATAATGAAGTAATTAAGACATTACAAACAGGTTTATAAATATATTTCAATATAGAAATAAATACATAATGTACTATAATATAAAATATATATATATAACTTGACTTTATTATTTTGTTTATTTTTCAACCTCTCACTCTCTATATATTACTTAATTTTTTATTCATTATTTTATTTATTCATTTTTAAATCTCTCCGTATATATTACTCAACTTAATTATTTTATTTATTATTTTCTTTTTTTAAATCTCTCTCTCTGTTACTTAATTATTTTATTTATTTATAAATCTCTCTATGTATATTACTTAATTTTTTAAATAATTTTATTTATTTTTAAATCTCTCTCTCTACTTAATAATTTTTTTTATTTATTTAAAAACCTCTCTCTCTATGTACATATTACTTTATTTTATTTGTCTATTTTTAAATTCCTCTCTCTCTCTCTCTATTTATATATAGAACTTATTTTATTTATTCTTAAATCTGTGCATATATCACTTAATTATTTTATTTATTTATTTAGAAATCTCTCTCTCTCTCTCTCTCTCTATATATATATATACACATACACTCTGCAGAAAAGATGATTACTGTTTAAAAGTTTTGCAATCTGTGGTTATAAATTACTAATTTCTACACGTAAACTACATGCAAGTCCTAATCAAAGTAGTGCACTAGTCTTATTCTGTCTTTATAAACTGACTTTAACAAGCAGGGAAAGGTTGACAACCTTACAAGGAGTACCATGGTATTACCACACGTCCATATCAAATTCCATACAGTAGCAGCAGCGACACACACTGACAACCTTACAAAAAGCACTATAGTACTATAAAGGTACATTATGGTTTTATTTACTGTATCATAATAGTGAAAGACAAACTCTTCAAGCATAATAATCATGTATAAGTAATACAGCACCATACTGTTTGTGTCAAAATACCGCGTTACCATCATTAATCATGGTATTTTCTTCGCAGCCTGTAGTTTTACCTGCTGGAGTATTTGAGCAGCTCAGCGTTGAGTTCCTCCTGTATACCGGTGCGTTTTTTCCGCAGATGTACCGGCGGCAGTGAGATGTGTCTGCGGTGCTTCTCCAGCACCAAACACGAGTACCGCGCTTTCAGCAGCTTCACCGCGTCCGCGAAAGACGGGATAAGACACGGAATCGGCGAGGCAAATCCGCCGGGTGTATCCGCGACATTTCCACTTGATGTTTGCGCTATCGTCGACACATCTACAGAGTTTGTAGCGGGTTTCGGAGCTCCGTCCTCCTGCGACAAGTTCGCCATGCCATACACATGTGGAGGAGCACGTGGTGCGTTTACTCGCGGGTTCGCATGCGAAATGTTCGGAGGGCGCGCGGCCGCTGGCGGGGAGGAGGGGAACTACACATAGAAAAATAAAATAAAATAAAATAAAATAAAATAAAATAAAATAAAATAAAATAAAATAAAATAAAATAAAATAAAATAAAATAAAATAAAATAAAATTCTTCTGATTTTGTTTTTTTTCTTTTGTTTTTGTTAATAGTAAGGAACTATTTACATTTTTTTAAATAATTCATTTTATTAATTATAGTTAACTAAAATGTAAAAAAAAAATTGATTAAATAGAAATTATAAATAATTATTTAAAAAAAATAACACATAGTAAAATAAATATCTTGTGATCTTGTTTGGATTTTCTCTGTTGTTTTTGTTAATAATAAATTACAATTAACTAAAAATTAAAAGATATTATGTAAATTATTTTACGTTAAAATATAAATTATAAATAACTAATTTAAAAATAAATAAAAATTAAACGTGATTTTGCTTGAATTGTTTTTCTGCTGGTTTTGATATAAGCAGCCAAATTATTTACATCACTAATAGTAAGGAACTATTTAAAAGTTAAAGAATAATTAATTTTATTGATTATAGTTAACTAAAATAAAAATAAAAAAATCATTTGATTAACTATAAATTATAAATAATTAATTAGAAAAATAAAATATAGTAAAATAAATATCTTGTGTTTTTTTTGTTTTTTTTTGGCATTTTGCAGTTTTTCTTTGATAGGACAGTAGAGCTAAGACAGGAAGTGAGTGGGGGAGAGAGAGGAGGCGGGATCGGGAAAGGTCCACGAGGCGGGATTCAATATCGGGACGCCAAAAGGGCAACTGCACCATATATCGACACACTGCCCACAAGGCTATTGGTGCCGACATAGCATGAAATTTTGTTTGGATTTTTTTTGTTGTTGTTTTTGTTAATAATAAATTATAATTAACTAAAATGTAAAAAAAAAATTTGATCAATTATTTTAAGTAAAAAAATAAAATATAAATAATTTATGTTCTATAAAAATACTGCAAATAAATAAATAAATAAATAAAAACTCCTGTGCCATTGTTTTAATTTTTGCATATAACATTCACATAATAATGCATATTGCATGCATGTAACATTAAAATAATAACACATATTGCATGCATATAATATTAAAATAACAATGCATACTGCATGCATACATCATTCAAATAATGCATATTGCATGCACATAACATTAAAATAATAACACATATTGCATGCATATACTATAAAAATAACAATGCATGTTGTGTGCAAACATTAAAATAATAATGCATATTGCGTGCATACACCATTAAAATAATAATGCATTTTGCATGCATAAAACATTAAAATAATAACACATAAAAATAATAATGTATAGTGCATGCAGGGATCTTTAATATAATAATGTATATTGCATGAAGAATAATTAGAGTTAAATATAATGTTTATAATCTCTCTATAAATCTGTGGTGTGCAAAGGTGTTTCTGTGTGTTAATGGTTTAATCATCAGCTATGACACAAATTACATTTAAAAATTTGTATTTGATTCCCATATGAAGCATCTATAAAAAAAAAAAAATACTGTAAATAAATAAATAAAAACTCATGTGCTTTTTTAAATTTTTTGGTTTTGTATGTAAATACCTATGTTATTTGAATCACTAGTACAGAAATATTTAAAAGTCAAATTAAAAAAATTATAAATATAAAAAATAATAATTAAGAATTATTAAAAAATGAAATTGAAAAGAAATGAAACCGAAAAGACTTAAATATTAAATTAATAAGAAAAAAAAATGTTAATTTAAAAATGGAATAAATTAAAAATAGATGAAAAAGACACTGACTGAAATTAAATAATCCAGCACTTGGTGTGTGAATGAAATGTTTTTGCGTGTTAACGGTTTAATCATCAGTCATAATGCCACAAATTACATTTGACATCTTTATTTCATTTTCATATGAAGCCTCTATATAAAAATACTGTAAATTAATAAATATCTTTACAGGCATTTTACAGTGTGCATTTATACGATCAGAATAAAAGCATTCAGTATACCATACAATATCAGGATTACAATTTCAAATTCAACATTCCCTTTATTTAGATACCAGGAGAGAGAAAGAGATATGGAAATAGAGAGAAAATGGATTGCATGCTTGTTTCGTACTCAAATGTCTGTTTTCTGTACGCTAGTCTTCAAGGTCATCAGCTCTGACCTCTCCTGAGGTCATCAGGTAACTGGACACTGATTGGCTGTCTGTCTGCTCGATACTGTTATCTGACGCTCCAGCTACAGGATGTTCTGCGAACACCGTTTGTGCTTCTACTGTCAGCTCGACTCAGCCAATCAGAGTGAAGAACTGTCAGCCTGACTCAGCCAATCAGGTGGAAGAACTGTGCTATTAAGAGCGAGTGGGCAGCGAGCTGTCACGGCGAAACGCTCCGTCCGTTGTAGGAGATTTGAGAGATGCCATTGCTGGTGTTATCCAAAACCTCCTGCAAACAGATAAACAACAGTCAAGTCTGTGAGTAGGTTACGCTACGAGATGAACATTCAAACAGACAGGAGAGAGACAAGCTCCATTTTTAGCTACTGTATGAGTAAGATGTAGAAAAGTTTGTTTCTTCATCAGATTTGAAGAAATGTAGCATTGCATCGCTTGTTCACCAATGGATCCTCTGCAGTGAATGGGTGCCGTCAGAATGAGTGTCCAAACAGCTGACAAAAACATCACAATAATTGTTATTATAAACATTATTATAGATTATGGACTTCTATCTTAGCCAGAAGCAACAGTTTGAAGAATACATCTTAATAATGGATTTGTTTCACACAAACACAGTCTTTCACTTCACAAGATGTTAATTGATGGACTGGATTACTTGTGGATTATTGTGATGTTTTTATCAGCTGTTTGGACTTTCATTCTGACGGCACCCATTCACTGCAGAGGATCCTTTGGTGAGCAAGTGATGCAATGCTACATTTCTCCAAATCTGATGAAGAAACAAACTAATGTATAAACAAAACGAAACAGGAGGTGTGAATCTGGCTTTGTTCAATGTTTGTATTTCTGTTCTGGAAATTTCTGTGTTAAGAAGGAAAACTGAGTCAGTTTTGATGTTATGTTGACTGTAAGTGTGTGAGATACACCAGCACATACAGACCGCACAAACATACCAGCTCCTGGCGTACCTTCTCTGCCATTTCATGTGAATGATGTAGTGAATGTTCTCTTTCTAGAAACATGCGCTGCTGTTCGCTGCTGGCCAGTCTGCAGGTCAACCATGTGGACAGCGTGCAGCTGCTGATGCCCAAACATGCCAGAGACATGACAGCCAAATGAAGAGAGCGCATGGCGTCTGGACGCTTGACCAGTGCACGTACAAACTGGAAGTTCAGGATTCCACCGATTAAGCCACAAATGCAGCAGGAGGAAAATAATATCATCTGTGAGATAAAAAGAAACATACATAATGTTAGCTGTTTGTGTGTGCCTTTTGCATGCATATAACATTAAAAAAATAACGCATATTGCGTGCATATAATATCAAAATAACAATGCATATTGCATGCAAATTTAATTAAATAAAATAATAATAATGGATTATGCATGCATACATCATTAAAATGATGATGTATATTGCATGCATGCAACATTCAAATAATAATGCATATTGCATGCAAACATCATTAAAATGATAATGCATATTGAATGGATACAATATCAAAATAATAATTCATATTGTATGCATATAACATTAAAATAATACCATACTGCATGCATATAATATCAACATAACAGTACATATTGCATGCAAACATTAAAATTATAATGCATTTTGCATGCATACATCATTAAAATAATAATGTATATTGCATACTTACAGCATTAAAATAATACATATTGCATGCATACAACATTCAAATAATAATGCATATTGCTTGCATACAATATTAAAAGAATAACGTATAATGTGGTGTTTGCCTATGCAAAAGTAACAACCAAAGAGCTAGGGCATTTCCAGGGTGTTGATATGTAGTTGCTAAGGTGTTCTGATTGGCTTCCATGCTCATAAAGGTCACAGTATATTAATCAGGAAGCATACAGCGCAGCAGAAATACTGTATACGGAGGGCGAAGACGAAACCATTGTGTACTGGGAGAATGGATTGTGCTGCTCTGTGATTTTATAATCGGTCAGACCACGTCCAGACAGTGACATTATCTGCCAGCAGAAAACTGCCACCTCAACACTTCAGGACAGATCTGACCTCAAATTACACAAGAGACTTTTGACTCCACAGCACAGTCACACATTATCACGTTATCCTGATTCCTGGATGACACACCTCCTTTCAGTGCGCTATAACTGCTGCTGTCATTGTACGGTATTGTGCACTGCAGATATTTTAGGCTCCTATGATAAATTGCTTACAGTAATAAGAGTCTGCAAATGACTAAAAAGTGTAATATACTGTTGGTAGGCACTATGATCAAAATAGCATACTACCATATTCCTTGTTTTAGCAGTATATATGGTGCATTAAGAAGGCCTATAATAGAGAAAGCATCTGCATTTCCATGCAGGTTGCTCAGCTCAGATTATACCATAAATATCCATTACTTGATACTTGTTACTTGTAATAAAACATTTTAGACACTACAGGTAAATAAGTTAAAAAAAATTTAATTAATAAATTTAACCATTCTTTCCCCATTTTATTAATCACAATACATTAAGACAAATGTTTTGTATTACAAGTTTTCTAGAATGTTATGTGTAAATATGCAAATGAGGCATTATCTGAATAAATATGCACTAATCTGCATACTTTTTTTTGCATACATAATTTCCAGATCAGAAATCTGAGCACTGGATTTGTTGTTCTGTTCTTTGAGGTGGCAAACATGTTAACATCTGTCTTGTTCTGCAATTTCCAGATAAACATTGGATAAAGCCAGGTTCAAAATTCTTTGATTTTGTTCACATGTTAGAGTTAAACATTTTTACAGAAGGGATTTTGGATATCTCTTTTTATCACTCCGAAAATCAGAAAATACTGTTGACAGCAAGAAATATATATATTTTAACCATATTTTTAGAAATAAAACATTACAAAAAAGCAGGTGAATGATATATGAACAAACCCCTTTAGTAAAAATCTTCAGAATATGAATAAAAATTTACAACAAAACTGTACATTTTGTTGTATGTAAATGCAAATGAAGTAGAGATGCAAACTCATTTTGAGAAACCGATTATTAAAGATATTTTAATTAAAATCTACAGATCCAAATAGATAAAGTGCAATAAAAAAATCCAGGCAAATTATATATGAACAAATCCTTCTATAAAAACCTTCAGAATATAAATAGGAATTAAGCTGTAAATTTTTGGGCATGTAAGTGTTACCGAAGTGAAAATGAAAACTTATTTTTGAGAAACCGACTTTAAAGATATGCGCTGTAACTGAAACAGATGAAGTGCAAAAATAAAATTAGGTGAATGATGTACAGTATGAACAAACCCCACAGTAAAATCCTTCAGAATGTAAATAGGAATAAAACTGTAAATTTCAGAGTATGTAAGTGTTACTAATGTGGAGATGAAAAATGCTCTTTGAGAAACTGACTTTAAAAGATATGCATTGTAATTAAAATCTACAGATGCAAATAGATAAAGTGCAATAAAAAAAAAAAAAATCCAGTCAAATTATACATGAGCAAATCCTTAAACCTTCAGGATATAAATGGGAATAAAACTGTAAATTTTGGGGCATGTAAGTGTTACCGAAGTGGGGATAAAAACTCATGTTGAGAAACCAACTTTAAAGATATACACTGAAATAGATGAAGTGCAAAAACAAAATCAGGTGAATGATGTATGAACAAACCCATCAATAAAATTCTTCAGAATATAAATAGGAATAAAACTGTAAATTTTGGAGTATGTAAGTGTCACTGAAGTGAAGATGAAAAAGCATTTTGAGAAGCCGACTTTATATGCATTGCAATTGAAATCTACAGATGCAAATAGATAATGTACAATACAAAAATCCAGGCAAATTATATATGAACAAATCCTTCTATGAAAACCTTCACAATATAAATAGGAATAAAACTGTAAATTTTGGGGCCTGTAAGTGTTACCGAAGTGGAGATGAAAACTCATTTTGAGAAACTGACTTAAGGCATTGTAATTAAAATCTACAGATGCAAATAGATGAAGTGCAAAAATAAAAGCTAATAAATGATGTATGAACAAACCCTTCAGTAAAAACCTTCAGATTATAGATAGGAATAAAACTGTAAATTTTGATGTATGTAAGTGCTGCTGAAGTGGAGATAAAACTTTAAAAAATATGCATTGTAATTGAAATCTACAGACGTAAAAAGAGATAAAGTGTAACAAAGTGTGGTTTTTTTCCATTAGTCTGAAAGACTAATATATTATGGAAGCAAAATAGCCCTTCAATCACAAAATTAAATGTAAAGATTAAAATGCATATAACCTCTTTTATTTCTAAGATAATGTAGCATACTGCTATTTGAAAAAAAATTCTTGCATAATATTCCATATTCAATTTTAAATTATAGAAGGGAATAAGCAGATTCATTCTGCCATCCTGTCATTGCCCTAAATCATTTCATTATCGATTCTGCTAAAACAGCATACCATCTCTCATATTATTTTACTGTAAAAAAAATAAATAAATAGTATGCGGAACGTATACTCAGCATACTATTATGCTAGTATTCCATTCATACAGCAGCCCATATCACATTACGCACTGAAGAGGAACAGCTAAAACACACTTTTTACAGTATGTTCGCTGTTTAAGTATCTGCACCCTGCTGAGATGAGACTGTCCACTGGGACTAAAAGTCAATATGATTTGCAGATAAAATGCTTAAGTGTTCTTGAGTAGTTCCTGACGTTACTGTCAGGAATTCAGAACCATTACAGGCTGATAGGGAGGCTTTCCTTTTAGCCATACAATAACATTACAGGCAGTGCATAAAGGCCCGTGAAACAAAATCAATCAGCAGGAGAGAGCGAGAGATAAAACGAGAAACGGTAAAGCGTGTTTGAGGACAAAGCTAAAAGCTTGTATACAAGAAATCAAAGGTAAACAAGTAATGATATGAAAAGAGTGGAGAGTAGGATGGAAGAGACGTGAAACCTCTCAGACTAGTGTTTCACTTCAGTATGGATTTGTGATTAACACTCTCCGCTGGGGCGGCTCACTCCACTCAGAGGTGGCTAATTGAATCTCGTCTCTCCAGTGAAGTATCCTGGGATATTTACACACACGCTCACTGTGAGCCGGAGCTCGGATGTGGACATTTGTCATAAAGAACATGTATGATTACCTAATTAAATATGCACTAATTTGGATTGATTTCCAGAAATTGGAACATTTGGTAAAGCCAGGTTCAAAATTCTTGTTTAATTTTGTTGACATATTAAAGTTATTTGAATAGGAGATTTTGGATATCTCTTTTATAGTATTCCACAATTGAATTGTTTTGCATGTATTAAATCATAAAATTAAATTAAAATTAAAATGCAAAATGTAATATTTAATTGAAATCTACAGACGCCAATACACAAAGGGTAATCAAATAAACACTTAAAAGTGTATTTTGAATGTTTTCTTTCCACTAGTCTGAAAGAAGTAAATCTTTAAATCACATTTCCAGTATAATAACCTGACATCTTTCACTGAATTAAACATGCAATATATTGAAGTCATATGACAGCAAACATAGCATACTACTATTTGAAAAATCCTGTATACTCTTAAACATTCAATTATAATCGCATAAATTTACAAGCCCAAAAAAAAAAATTAAAACCGTACTGATAAATGTTTGATACAGACACCCAAAAACCCAAAACTGAAAATGAAAATATGCATTTTAAGTGACTTTTTACATTTTACATTAAAAACACAAACAATGAGTCATATGTTAGTACATTAGAATGTTCTTAGAATCCTACAGTTCACGTACTTGCATTACTGTTCTAGATTCTTGAAATGGTTCCAATCTGAACCAAAAACCTGTTTACATTCCATTTGGAATATTTTATTCTTTAGAAAATTCTCATGCTTTAAAGAACCCAAAACCTTACCACTGATCTGAAGAAACTTCAAGAGCCCTTTCTAAGATAATCGACTGTGCAATAAAACAGAGCATGTTTAATAGTACAGAAATAAGTAGTATGTTCTAGAAGAATAACATACTGTATGTGTGCTATATACATATATAGTATATGAGGTACTGTGTACTGATTGTTTGCTACAGTACCGTGTGTGTTCTACAGTGGTTCAAGCGTACAGTACAGTGTATTTGTACAGTAGAATGTGTGTATGAGAATACTAAAGTGTGTACTCACAATCAGTCCTGTCCTTTTCCGTGCACACAGCATGCCACACAGTCCACAGATAAGAAACTATTAGACAGAAAAACATGATATTTGAGCATGTTACCAGAATGGAAAATATGCAGAGAACAGGGGGAAAATGTGACACAATCATACTAAATTCAGATTACAGTACAGTCACACCTTACAAGAACTGAACTGGACATGAACATGAACATGCACAAATGAGTCATGAAGACCTCACATATACTCTGAAAATATCACAACCTCACAAAATATAAGTGAAAACACCACACAATAAGTCTTATTTGGCATGTTGAGAGTTTTGGAGCAAACAGAAACAGTATTTATCTGTAAAGTAAACTATTTATGTTGATTCATGACACCATTCAAAGTTATGACACATCATAAAGTGTTCCATTCTGCTCAGATTTTCTTTACAAAAAATACTGTATTGTACCATGGTGCAATGTTGGTGTCAGTTAAATCACTATACATTCATAAAGTATGATATATAAATGCATTTTATGGTCTTTTCATGGTACATTAATGTACTTAATCTACAAGTGTGCTTAAAAGAATTGTGCTTAAC
This sequence comes from Cirrhinus mrigala, assembly GCA_036247105.1. Classification (NCBI taxonomy): domain Eukaryota; kingdom Metazoa; phylum Chordata; class Actinopteri; order Cypriniformes; family Cyprinidae; genus Cirrhinus; species Cirrhinus mrigala. The sequence goes on from CM070025.1 coordinate 34,692,398, forward strand.
TGTATTGAATGTTGTAGTTTACTTCAAACTTTCAAAGCATATTTTTAAACAACTGTACTTGCAGATAATATTAATGAAATGACTATGTTTCTTAAAAATGCATTTTGTAATTAAAATGTGAAATTAAAACTTTAAAATACAATCACTAAGGCTTTTCTCATGCAAAGAAGTACACTTATTTACTAACACACTAAACAACATGTGAAGTACTTGATTATAATTGAACTTTAATGTGCTGTTTGTTATTACATTTAAACTTAGTATATTTTAAATGTACTAAATTGCAATATTCAACAGCACACTTTTACCGTATTTCAAAGACAATATGAGTAATTATGAAATTACATATAAAAACGTACTTAAAAAAAGAAGTCTCTTCTACTCACCAAGCCTGGATTTATTCAATCCAAAGTACAGCAAAAACAGTGCAATTTTGAAATATTTTTACTATTTTAAATAGCTGCTTTATATTTTAATATATTTTAAAATGTATTTTATTCCTGTAAAATTCTGATTTGCTGCTCGAAGAAGAATTTATTATTATTATTATTATTATTATTATTGTTATTATGTTGAAAACAACTGAGCAGAATTTTTTCAGGTTGCTTTGATGAATAGAAAGTTCAAAAGAACAGCATTTATCTGAAATAAAAATCTTTTGTAACATTATAAATGTCTTCATCATCCCTTTTGATCAATTTAAAGCATTCTTGCTAAATAAAAGTATTAATTTCTATAATTTCTTTCTAATATATATATATATATATATATATATATATATATATATATATATGGGCCTACTGACTGTATAGTGTATAATTCAGAATTAAAAAAAGTTTAAAAAGTACTATTTAAGTGGGTCAAAAATGTATTTAATATAAATTGAAACTATAATGCATTTTATTTAAATGCAAATAACATGTAGTTACGTATCCTAAAACACTTTCAGTTTGCACTTAAGTATATTCTTTTAAAGCATATTACATAATAAGTACTTTTCAATTGTATGCCAAAGTCTACATGTTTTAATTCACAATATATCCAAAACTGCTTAACGTTCCACTAACGTTCCCATGTGGTTATTTTGGAGAACCAAACAAGAACATTTTGGGAACGTTCTCTGTATGTTCCCAGAACGTTCTGGTAACCAAAAATGATTAGCTGGGTAGTGACATGGTACTACTTATCTGACAACATAACACTTTTTAACAGAAAATACAACACAAACATTCAATGCCTGAGCGTTTTGATAGGTTTGGATCAATAATTGACGCTGAAGAAGACTAGAAAAGTGAGACGTACACACACTCCGCTCCATACCGGAGAAGCGTCGCCCTGCTGCGTCTTGTGCTCCGCCTTGGCCCGGCTGATGCCCACCGCGCCCAGGGCGATGCTGGACACCCCGAGCCCTATCTCCAGCACCGACAGAACCAACAAACTCCAGATGATCTTCCGGCTGGTGCACATCTTCGCTCGGGCATCCTTCCTGACCGGTGCGCAAAACGCTTCACTCCATGTCTTCACAGATAAACCAAACGCATACAATCCAGGAAAAGTGCGCAGATGAACATCAGCTTAAGTTATTTCTCCAAAACCGACCCGTAGCTCATGTATCAGTGCGCAAAGATGCTCTCCATGGTGGGTAAACGCCAGCAGTTTAACTTTACCCTCCTCCTCACTGTGTTTACCATGCTTCTGCTCCTGCCCCATGCGATCTCCCTCAGTTAGAGTAAAAGCTCCGCCCACTGTCATCATCGAATTTCTTTACAGTGCTGCAGTGGAATTGCTCTAAAATAGCTTCATAATCTTTATTTTATTACAATTGACGTAATCTGTTAGAACTGCAACTGTTACAAAATCTAATCTGGCGGGAAAACTTGCGAAGCTGTCAAACAGCTGAGCAGGTGTCCTGACGCGCACGCTTATGCGCAATGGTGCGTAAAAGCGCTGATAGTGGTAAATGCGCCCCGGTCAGTTTATTGCGTAAAGCCAGTGAGTTGGACACCGAACGGCACATGTCAGCACAGCGCATTAAGACATTCAATCACATTTTATTAGATCCAAATCCATAGTCGTGCGCATAAAAGTCCTTTAAACAGGATGCTGAAACAAAAAGCATGCTTTTTGTAGCGTTTGGATGCTCTTTGATTATATTTGTGGAAGTTACCACACGCAATTGATTCCTAAAAACATTTCTAGCCACAATTACAGAGAAGAAACATGACCGGCGATCTCTTTGTAAAAGCTGATGGAAACTGCTGAGGATTACAGTGCATTTCTTATAAAACAATTATGTCTAGAGCTTTTTGTCATCTCAGATCATGCTCACAATAAATGCTTGTTTATTTGCATTGACATATCCTGCTTTTCTGGTGGAAAAAATAATAATAATTTAATTTATCCAGCTAAATGGCCTCTATAAATAATTCATAACCATGGCTTCTTATGAAGAACTTTGGAAGAACAGTAAACAAAACATTGTTCAATTGCTTTGTGAAAGTCTATAAAGGACTGTAGCCGTTCACACGCTCCTTACAGGATGAAATAACACACAAACACAAGCCCATGTGGTAAACGTAAAGCCTGTTCTCGCTGCAGTGTGCTGAATGTGGGTGAGACGTTTGTGTTTTCAGTGTGTCTGTGACAAATCACAGAGAGTTCATTCCTGAACCTAAAACAGCAACTTTCTGCAGGAGACGTTTGCGTTACCGTAACAACAGAAGGTCTAAAACAAACAGTGCAGAATGTTACTGTACAGTTTGACGGCAGGTTATTTCTATTAGTTTACATTACATTTGCATTTGATGTTCTCTAGCAGTATTTCAACAGGAGATGTCAGCAAAAAGCACACAATGCAAGTGATGCAAACAATGGAAAGGTCACTCTCACACTGATTTCCAATAATCAATCAATACAAAGAGCTTTAAAGCATCCATCATTTTGCAAATAGCAGTTAATTGGGGATTTTCCTTTAATGATAAGATAATCAGTGTTGTTGATGAGTAAACTGATAACTTTTACCAGTTCTGAGAAGATACAAAAATAAAACATTGTAGAACATTTTAGAACATATACTAATGGATAAATAATACAATATCATATATTTGTTTATTATTTGTAAATGTAATTTATTCCTGTGATTTCAAAGCTGAATTTTTAGCATCATCACTCCAGTCACATAATCCTTCAGAAATCATTCTAATATTCTGAAAAAAAAAATCAGGTTTCTTTAATGAATAGAAAGTTCAGAGGTACAGCATTCATCTGAAATAGAAAACATTTGTATTATTACAAATGTCTTTATCATCCCTTTTGATCAATTTATAGCATTCTTGCTAAATAGTTAGAATATATAATATTCTAAATAATTAGAATGATTTCTGAAGGATCATGTGACACTGGAGACTGGAGACTGGAGTAATGATGCTGAAAATGTAGCTTTGATCACAGGAATAAATTACATTTTAAAATATATTCAAATAGAAAGTGGTAATTTTAAATAGTAAAAGTATTTTAAAATTTTACTGTTTTTGCTGTACTTTGGATCAAATAATTGCAGGCTTGGTGAGCAGAAGAGATGTCTTTAAAAACATTAAAAATCTTACTGTTCAAAAACTTTTGACTGGTAGTGTAGATTATTTATGTGCATTGATTAAAAAATTAATTTCAATGGAAACTTGAAAATGGCTATATAACTGCACACAATCTGTACATAATCTAATTATAATTGAATTATTTTGCCATACAAGCAGCAATTTTACCTCATGCAAGTTTCATTCATTTGTCAGCAAAAGCAGTGATCGTGCTGTGAGGATATTTGATCGGTTTCCTGTGGTATAATTCACCATACCAAGCCCATTGTCTTGGGAACATCAGCTGTCCGTAATCTCGCCATTGATCCGATAACAAGACGCCCCCGTCCGTCTGCTGACTCATCAAACCAGCGCTTCTTCCGTGTTTTCCTCCCTCTCTCCCGTGTTTGCAGGGTTTGTGGGAATGTGCTGAACTGATTGTCAGTTTCAAGACCCGGTTGTGACCGGTGCTCTAGAAATAGCAGGATGGTAAGGGTGGAGGTATTTATAGAACCTGCGACCATGAGTAAAGAAGAAGAAAAGTACAGGGTGTATTGTTTGCACTTCAGGTACTGCTGTAGTATCACACAGTTCTGAGAGCAGTGTTGGTACTGTATTGTCCAATAGTTGATCACTTCTTGTTAGCCACACTGTCATTCTCAATGCCTTCAAGTTCCAAGTACGAAAAGTGCTTTTTAACCACTGGCAAAATCAGTAAGCTGCACTAAAACTGACAGACATTAATCAAAAATCTAAATCATTTGGGCCTAGTTTTATAGACAGGGGTTAGCCTAAACCAGGATTAGGCCATAGTTCAAAGACATTTTTATAAATGTGCCTTAGAAAAAAATATTACTGCTGTGCATCTCGAGACAACACAAAGTGTCTATGAAACCAGGGGTTGATGTCCCAGCCCTATTTAAGACTTTTGAGCATTAAGGCATAATTTCTTGGTGCTTGGGTGTCTTAAAGACACAAAATGGAAACGATATTGTTGGCTTTGCAGGTGTTCCATTGTCAAAGATATTTCCTGGTAACCAGCCTTAGTTGTGCAGGTGTCTGTTTATCGCTGACTGATATTACACGCCTGCATCTGTAAAAATGTTGTCATGATGTAGCCTAAGAACTGTGCTTAAATTAGCTTAAAAGTCAATGTTTGTCAATGTTATGTTTATGTTTTTTTTTTTTTTTTTTACCTTGCTTTACCTTGACACTTGCTTTTAAAGCACTGCTTTGTGGAATTTTGACTTCTTTGCGAATCATTTTTTTCTAACCAGTGTGCATCAAACTGACAAATTCATGTGATTTCACCAAACAAGCCTTCATTTTGTCACAACCGTTTCAAAATTTCAGTGGGTTGCCATGTGGGGTGATCTCTTGTGAACTCATCAATCATGCGAGCTTACTGAGATCGCCCCCTTTCATCTATGGTTTTTACATGATCTCGGATTAGGTTCTATAAATTTGTAGACATTTTAGTGAGACATTTGTGTAATTAAAAGGAAGAGTAGTGGTTAAAAGTCTCATAGTGGCCTGTTTAGACAAGACAGCCATAAAACAAACAAAACAAATAAAAGAACACATTTTTAATGGTGTTTGATGATGCTGCTTGAATCAACAAACAGTGCCAAAGTTTGGAAACTAAAAGGTTCTCTTTCTTAATATGAAGAGATCAAGCAACAGATTAATGAGTTAATCTAAATTTCACAAAAAGCTTATAGACATAGCCTTATAATAAAATAAGTCAGACATTGACGTGAGTTGCTGTTTTTATCTCTCTTCTGAGAAAGATTTAATTCAGTTGTTTTTGCAATGTACTCACACTGAGAAATTTTGGTCAGATTTATTTAATCTCATTCTGTAAGTGACTTTTGTTTCTGTTTTAAAGATGTTTTCTTTGGATTGTTTGACTACTCAAAAGAGGATATAGGAAATAATAAAATTAATTTGTTTCTTGCTGGCTAAATTTCACATACATAAACAAAAATTTGCTGGCTCTGATTCTTTCTTTTCTTTATTCAAAGTTGATCTAGACAAGTATATGAAAACTATCCAAAGCTCTGTTAATCACCTAATCATCTAATCGATTAAAGCAGAGAAAACTGTATCTCATCCTGTGTGTTCTCTTAAGATGTAATGTTTTTTTTACCTGTCAAAACATCCCTTAAGAAAATTAACTATGGTTTTAATATAAATAAAAATAAATAAATATAAATATATATATTATTTAATATAAATATAAAACAAACAAACAAATAAATTAATGGTTACTATAAAACCACAAATTAACCATGGTATTTGTAGTTAAAGGAACACTCCACTTTTTTTTGAAATAGGCTCATTTTCCAACTCCCCTAGAATTATACAGATGTGCTTTACCGTTTTTGAATCCATTCAGCCGATCGCGGGGTCTGGCGGTAGCACTTTTAGCATATCTTAGCATAAATCATTGAATCCGATTAGACCATTAGTATCTCACTATAAAATGACTAAAGAGTTTCGATATTTTTCCTATTTCAAACTTGAATCTTCCGTAGTTGCATCGTGTAAGACTGGCGGAAAATGAAAAGTTGTGATTTTATAGGCCGATATGGCTAGGAACTATACTCTCATTTTGGCGTAATAATCAAGGAATTTGGCTGCAGTACCATGGGTGCAGTAGGCGCAATGATATCACGCAACCATCAACTCTGCCGGCTGCAACTGTGCATCTACACTGTCAGAAAAAAAGGTACAGTTCTGTCGCTGGGGCGGTACCCTAAGGTACAAAGTGAAAAGGTACAAATATGTATTTTTAAAGTACTAATATGCACCTTTAAGGTACCAATGTGTATCTTTAAGATACCAATATGTACTTTCAAAGTACTAAAATGTACCTTTAAGGTACTAATATGTACTGTTTAGGGGTAGGTAAGGTACAAAGATGTACCTTTTCACTTTTGTACCTTAGGGTACCGCCCCAGCGACAGAACTGTACCTTTTTTTCTGAGAGTGTACACAAACTTAGTGCCGGTCACTTTCAGGCGCTGCGTAATATCATTGCGCCTACTGCACCCATGGTACTGCAGCAAAATTCCTTGATTATTACGCCAAAATGAGAGTATAGTTCCCAGCCATATCTGCCTATAAAATCGCAACTTTTCATTTTCTGCCAGTCTTAGTACACGATGCAAATACAGAAGAGTCAAGTTTTAAATAGGAAAAATATCGAAACTCTTTAGTCATTTTAAAGTGAGATGCTCGGATTCAATGACTTATGCTAAGCTATGCTAAAAGTGCTACCGCCAGACCCGGCGATCGGCTGAATGGATTCAAAAACGATAAAACACATCTGTATAATTCTAGGGGAGTTGGAAAATGAGCCCATTTTCAAAAAAAGTGGAGTGTTCCTTTAAACTGTGGTTATACTAAAAACAACAACAACAAAAAAAAAACAAACAAACATGGTTTCACTTTTATTATAATAAAACCTTGTTTCCCTTTTTAAAGGGATTTGGATCTGTGATTCACGAACCCGCCCCGAAGTTCCGATCTAAATGATTCGTGATGCACGCCCTGAGTCCCGACCTGAATCAAATGATTCACGAACCATCTCTGAAGTTCCGATCTAAAACAAATGATTCGCAATACTGCTCTGAAATGTCGATCTGAATCAAATGATTCGCGATATGAGATCGAAGTTTCGATCTAAATCTAATCATTCGCGAACTCGCTCCGAAGTCCTGATCTGAAGTTCCGATCTAAATGACTCAAATGATTCGCGAATTTCCCATGTAAATCAAATGATTCGCGATACGTGCTCGAAGTTCCGATCTAAATCAAATGATTCGCGAGCCTGCTCCGAAGTTCCCATGTAAATCAAATGACTCGCAATACCTGCCCGAAGTTCCGATCTAAATCAAAGGATTCATGAACCTGCTCCGAGGATCCCATGTAAATCAAATGATTCGCGATACTAGCCCGAAGTTCCGATCTAAAGCAAATGATTCGCAAACCCGCTCCGAAGTTCACATGTAAATCAAATGATTCGCAATGCTCGAAGTTCCGATCTAAAGCAAATGATTCGCAAACCCGCTCCGAAGTTCCCATGTAAATCAAATGATTCGCAATGCTCGAAGTTTCGATCTAAATCAAATGATTTGCGACACTAGCCCGAAGTTCCGATCCAAATCAAATGATTCGCGAACCTGCTCCTAAGTTCCCATGTAAATCAAATGATTCGCAATACCTGCTCGAATTGTGAATCATTTTGGCACGCAATGGTTTAACTGATTCGGAGTTTCGAAAAGCCCAGTTTCATCATTATTTGCTTTTTTAAATCGTTACAAGTGATTTCGAAATATGAAAATGAATGGCTCTTTTTTTTTTGCCAGAGAATCGTTTGAACAGAATGATCGAAGTCACGAGTTTGAATCAATCGGAGCGGTTTCAACGTAAATGACTCACTCAATTGAATCGGGTTGTCTGTTCATTCGCTTTTCGCTTCTTCAGTCGTTTATACTACACCATCAGTACAATCACTGGCTTATCTCGCTAGTTTTATTAGATTAACTGAAATAAGTGAAAAAAGTATGATGTTTACAAGTAAAATATACATATTTCCACTCCGAAGATAACTGCTTTCCACGTTGAAGACAACACAAAACACAAATCTACGAACATATTCAGGTAAGCTAACCGCTTTACTGCTAACTAGTGAAAACGCTCCATTAATACGACTTAATACGTAACTTACTTCAAAATACATGTTAGATGGAAACGTTGTGCATTATGATCGAGTTTGTAGCTTAATTATCTATATTTTAAATAGTTTGACTTTATTTTGAATAGTTTGAAATTAGTTGAAAGCATCTGGTCATCTCTTACCATTACAGTTTATATTTTAGGCTAATAAATATTTGATAAATTATTGTTGTATCTGCTTGTATTAGTCTATACAGAGTGGATAGTCAATGTAAAAAGAGCAAATGGGAGAAGCAGATGAACACAAAACAGCTAAGACATGTATGTTTGATTTTGGGGACATAACAGTGATTTTAGTGATTTTAGTACTTCAACTAAACTGACATTATTAGGGCCTGAGCACTGCAGTGCGAGGACCCTATTGGAATTGCTCCGTTTATTTCAGTTTGTTTCCAATGCAACATTTCTAATTTGGTTTCAGTGAACAAAAAGCATTTGTAATAGTTTTAGTCAAACAAATCACAGCACTGTTTTTAAGAACAGGATCTACCAGCAGGGGTTAATGCAGTCAGGCTAACCAGCCCAACCTTGAGGTTTTACCAATGCATTTATCATTCTTGTGCAGAGAATTATGGGAACTGTAGTTGAGCAATGCAAGCCTGTTGCCTCACAAACTGTTAGAAACTTTTGTGCTCCGACACGAATAATCCCTTCTAAACTTTCTAAAGCAACATTGCGCAGGTGTTTACATGCAGTCTCATAAATAGAGCTATTCCAGCATGATAGCTCTTCAAAAAGAACATAGAATTCCCTGAAAGTGCTAAAGATCAGAATATTTTTTGAGAGAGTGTAATTTGCCACCCGTGGCGGTTCTGTCCTGTCGTTTGTCCTCCTGTGTCTCAGTTTGGCTCATTGCACCATATTAACTTCCATTAGCATCACCGCAGTGAGACAGAAGAGCTGCTTCCTATACGCACGCTCTCACATCCTCCATCTATTTATAACCACTGCAGCGCAGTCTGTTTGTGTCTGTTCATCCTCCTCCTTTCTCTTCCTTGTTCTTTCTCTTCATGAAAGGTGGAAGGTTCTCATACTGGAATAAATCACTGTATTCCTGTCCACTTGCAATCTCGGCTCTGGTCCAAAACAGTGAGCTGCCTTGCTGTTTGCTGCCTACGTAGATGGCTACTAGGGATGCAAGTGCTTGACATTTTTGGCCGATAACGATATTTTGCCATTTTGGATGTTCAACAGGCCTACAGTAGACTAAATGAGATTATAATTTTTTACCTGTTACAAAATTATGGAAAATAAAAAAGGTAATTGTGACTTTTATCTCACAATTCAGACTTTTTTCTCACAATTCTGAGTTCATATCTTGAAATTCTATCTTTTTTTTCTGAATTCTGAGTTTACATCTTATAATTTAGCTTTTTTTCACTGCTCCAAAAATTCAGACTTTTCTTCTTTTTTGAATTGCGAGTTTATATCTCATAATTCTGCATTTATATCTTGCAAGTCTATGTTTATATCTTGCAATTTTGACTTTTTTTTTTATTGTGAGATAGAAGTCACAGTTAACTACTTAAATTTATTTGTTTTATGGCATTTTATCCAGCTTCCATGCAAATACTATATATATATATATATATATATTTTCAAATTTTTTCAATCAATTTTTAATATATTTTACATATTATTAAATTATATTTATTATTTACATTATGTATATAATGTAAATATAATTTATATTTTATAAAAAATTAATTAATTTATTTTTTATCTATAATTTCTTTTATAAAAATTAATTTGCCTTTTATAAAACTCTGTTACTAGTGGGTAAAAATTACCACCATAAATATACATAAATAATTCTATATTTTTAATAAATATATGAATTTATTAATATATTATACATATTATTAAATTATATTTATTATTTGCTTTATATATATATATATATATATATATATATATATATACTAAATATATAAAAATATACTAAATACTAAACTAATAAATATAATCTATATTTTATATATATTTATTATTATTATTATTATTTTATTTTAATAATAAATGTAATTCATTAATATATATATAATTTAAATGTATATATTTATTAAAAATCATTATTTAATATAATTTAAAAATATCCATTTGCATGCAAACATCAGTCATGCAGGTTTCATTCATTTGCATAGTTATTGATTATATTGTGTACAGAAAAAGCTTCGATCATTTGTTTGCAGATGTCACACTGGTTTTATTTGATCATCTAATGCAATTGCATTATATATATATATATATATATATATATATACATATATATATATATAAATTGTCAAAATACATTTATGGGCCCACTGTCACATTATTTGGCTTTAACCCCATGATGTTTTGACTCTTTGCATCATTATACAAGAGCTCATTTTCCCTGCGATAAGTGTGTCAGTTTTGTCACACTGGAAATGTGCCCGTGTCACGGTTTGCCCTGGAGCCTTGTTTAATGGTCCGCAAGGGAGTGCTTGAATCCGAAGGGGTCCTGCCAACGTGCTGTTTTATTGGCACGTAGTGAGAACATCACCGCCTGTGAACGCGTGGGTCCCGGTTATAATGATACGCCGCTGCTAACAACCCGGCTCAGTTAAGTTTAGAGTTGCAACTGTAATTTTAGTGAGAAATGGATTGGTCTATTGTTGTGTGTTCATCTTGTAATCCATAATTGTCACTGCCTTGTTATGAAGTGAAGCTATTTCTGTGTGACAACACAAACACTGTACTCGAGTTAAAGTACAGAACCCCTGTTGAAAGGTTACTCCAGTGAAAGTATAAGTACTGCTTCTAAATTTCCACTTGACTAAAAGAACAAGTGTGACAGTTGATTGACAACTTGTAATTATGAGCCAAATATGTTTTCCATTTAATAATAATCAATAATAACCTATCAATATTTGTCATTATAGTAACTTTTATTACTCAGATCGTCCCATTTTGAATCAGGCACGGTCAATTTAGTGAGTTGTTATCGCAAGATCGGCTCATTGAATCCCACAATTTTTTTTCCGAAATAATCGAAATAGTCTCTTTTTGAATCAGACACTGTCAGTTCAGTGCGATGTTAACCCGAGACTCGCTATGACTGACTCATCAAATCAGTTTTTTCAATGATTCGTTAAATACTTAAACAGTGAGGCACATATTTTTCTAAATTCGCAGTGTTCATTACTCAGATTGGCTTAATTTGAATCAGGTATGGCCAGTGAATTGTTAACGTCAGATGCGAATATAACTGACTTGTTGAATCACTGAATTCTTCAGAATCGGAATAAGAATTAGCTTTAGTTGCCAGGTGTGTGCAAACACACAAGCAATTTGTTGTGATTTCTTCAACTTGAGAACTGCAGCAATCAGACCAGTTCAATTCGTGAATGAATCATTATGTGCGAGTTGCGAACAGGTTAAACCGGATCACCGGAAAGAATCGATTTAAAAGAATGATTCTTTACGGAATGGACATCGCAAGCATGGTCTTGATTTGATTAATAGTGAATCATTCTTTTAAACTGATTCTTTTCGGTGATTCGATTTAACTGGCTCTTAACTGGCAAATCTAATCTAATGTAATGATTCATTCATGAATTGAACTGACTGCTGCAGTTCTCAAACTGAAAAAATTGATGAGCCAGCCATTTCCAGTCTCGTGTTAACTCACTGAATTGGCCATGCCTGATTCAAAATAAGCTGGAGTAATGAGCAATATGAGTTCAGAAAAACAAAAAAACGTACCTTGTTATTTCAAAGTGAAGAAAATCAAGACTAGACACTATAAGTGTGATTCAGCAATGAACACAAATGACTCTGTGATTCAAACTAGTTTAAAGCTGTGTGCAACGAGACAGTCAGAAGGCTTTTAAATTTACTCATCGCCATCATTTGCCATGGATTTACTGTAGTAACACTCACTGCACCATGGTATTGTGGCAGCAATGTGCGATACTCACATTGAATTGTATTACAGGACTAATGGTATATAATTTAAGTATGTATGTATGTATTTGTGATATAAGCTATAGCATGTGTGCATTTATACTGAATGTTTTTAGACTGCCGTTTTTCATACAAATAGTACAAAAAAATAAAACAACATTTTAACCATGTACAACTGAGGTTGCTACAATTTTTACAGATGTTACTGATTGATAATGAACAAAAATTTACCTCTGCATCCTCAAGCTACTATCAAATGTGCAAATCTGTTTTATTTTTTCCTAAATTCCATTTTAATTTTTCTAGACTCTATTTTAATGGTTACATTTAAAAAAATATTTAGCAAAAAGCATGTCTAATTAATTGAAATCATGAAACTTGCAAAATTTAACAGCAGTTTATTAAAAGTTTAACAAAAATTACGTTTTTAAGGCCCTATGAAATACGTTGTATTATTTTTCTCAAATTCAGTTTTGTTTGTGAATCTCCACTTTCCATTAGTTTTCTGGATTCTATTTTAATCGTTTCATTACATTTTAATAATCAAAAGCATGTCTAATGAATTTATAAAGGATAATTAGATTTGATGAATTAATTTGTTATAGGCTATTTTTTTCTCTCTTCTTTCAGAAATACTCTGTTGTGTATTTACAAATTTTTGGTAAATAAATTCTGGTAAAAAAATTTTCTGGTAAATATTCCTTAACTATTTTTTTAATAATATTTTTTTAAAAGCAGGGTATCGCGATTCTTTTTAAGTACCAGTATATCATGAAACGCTAATTGCTCATAACTCAAATTTGCTCATTTTGAATCAGGCATGGCCAATTCAGTGAGTTGTTAACAAAAGACTCAAATTGAATTACTGATTTCTTCAGTCTGAGAACTGCAGCAATCAGACCAGTTCAATTTGCGAATGAATCATAATGTGCGATTTGCGAACCAGTTCAACAGGATCGCTGAAAAGAATCAAATTAAAAGAACAATTCATTACGAAATGGAAGTGTTCGCAGTCTCGATTTCTTCACTTTGAAATAACAATGTACGGAAATGATTATTTTTACACTCATATTGCTCATTACTCAAATCATTTTGAGTTGGACACGACCAATTCAGTGAGTTGTTAATGCAAGACTGAATCACTGATTTCTTCAGCTCGAGAATTGGCAAAATGAGTGGTGTATACTGGCTGGTTTTATCAACAACAGTAAACAAAGAGTTTCATCAGAGTTTGCCAGCCCACTAACCAACCTCATGCATTGCATAATACAACATAATGCAAAAAACTGTACAAATGCTATTCTGAACATATTTGTATAGCGCAATAATGATGCAAACAAGCCTGAGCAGTGTTTAATAGTGAAAATATTGAGTCCAGCTATCAATCTGTGTGTTAGCCATGCATGTTTAGTGCAGGTTTAACACAACTTTCTTGTCAGCATTAGAAAATTAAACTAAAACATCTTACATCTGCAGATTCTGACAGAAAATCCCAGTTGGCCATTGACAGTTTTCACAATTAATGCGACAACGATCCTGGAGAAAAACCCCTGAGGGGACATGAAACTCTTCAACACACAGGCATTATGAAAAACTACCATGGTATTACCACAAAAATATATAATGGCCTCCAATTTGATGGCAAAACCATGGTATACTTTGAAGCACCTCATGTAAATAAGGTAAAGTGCACAATATCAAAGTAGTAAAGTTCTCCTGCAAAATTAATCAAAGCATAAATGTTTTTGGAAGTACTTCAACATGGAAAGAAAGAGCAATTGTTAGTTTTTCAGGAACTTTTAGTTGTAAAACCCACTCATTGTTAAAACGCCCAAGGATGTTTTAAAGCTTGGTCAGGAAACAAGGACTCTGGGATCGTTCTCGCATCCCTGAGGAAGATGAAGAGAAAAACAGCCAGTGGCGACTCCTGCATGAGGGCAGTGTTTTACGAGCGGGAGGATTGGTGCATTGTATGCTAATTGTTTGAAAGCACCATTTTTTCTCACATTGGCGGACACTTGCTGATGCTGTAGGTTTCTTGAAGGGAATTAATGCACACAGGCGATATACAGTACTGCGAAAGATGTTGCACAGCAGCAAAAGTGTGAAAACACACATGCACGCTGTCAGATTCATGTAGAGTTTGGCTGTTTAAGTAAGTGATTTAACTAAGAGGAACAAGAAAAGGGATGTTTTTAGTACCACCGGTATCTGACAAAGCGCTTTTCTCACTGCGGCCAAAAATGAGTTAATTTGCATAGGCTTTATGTGATGGCAATGAAAAGCTTGCCAGAAATCATTATGCAATTATGCAAGTGCCAGTTACAGTAGAAGTACAGCTATCTTTAGCGCATAATGAATAAATATACATGCAGTGCAAATATTACATCAGGATTTCAAAAACCTTAATACATTCTCATGTTTGATTTAAGAAAGAGAGACGTGCAATTTTAATTAAGCAAGACAATATTGTGTCTTATTTTATTTGCCACTTACCAATTAGTGAAGTTGTCAGTGCAGATATTCAGATTAAAAATAAAATGGCAATGTGTTAAAATCCAATCAAAAAGTTACATTATTTATCCATGATAGAGGTTTGCTTTTAAAGTCAACAAAAAAGTGGTGTTTGCAGCCCATTTTACTTAAGTAATGTGAAAACATCAGGAATTGATTGGATAGATTAGTGATGTCAGATGAAAATAAAAGTTTTAATGAAATTTTAATTACATAAATATATATATAAAACTAAAAAATTACGAAAACTAACTAAATTTAAAATAATAACAAAATAATAAAATAAAATCTGATTCCAAATTTACTAAAAGCAACATTTCTCATTTTCATTTAGTTTAACTTTAATTGCTAAGGTTCAGGTACAAAAATAAAAAAATAAAAACTATGTAGACATATTAAAAAAAAAAAAAAAATGGCAAAACCACATAACAAAATTACTAAAACTTAAATTTAAATTAAAGTTAAAAAAAATTCTGATTTCAAATTTACAGAAGCAACATTTCTCATTTTTGTTTAGTTTAACCTGAATTACTAAAATTAAAAACTGAAACTAAATAAACTAAAACTAAGAAATAATAAATAAAAAATATATAGACATATTTTAAATAATTAATTAAAATGACAAAACACAACAAAATTACCAAAACTTTAACTAAAATTAAAGTGAAAACAAAGTATAAAAATAAAATTTATAATTCAAAATTTTCATTAAAAAAGCAACATTTCTCACTTTTTAGTTTAATTTTAATTACTACAATAACTAACACTAAATAAACTAAAACTAATAACTAAAAAATATATAGACAACGTAACAAAACTACCAAAACTTGAACTTAAATTAATAAAAAAAAATCTAACTTCAAATTTACTGAAGCTAAATTTCTCGTTTTCTCAACTTTAACTTGATTAAAGGTTGAAAATATGTAGACGTAATTTAAAAAAAAAAAAAAAAAAAAAAAATTATTAATTAAGAATTATTGAAAAATTAAAAACTAAAACTAATAAATAAAAAATATATAGACACATTTTTAAATAACTAATAAAAATGACAAAAACACAACAAAATTACCAAAACTTCAACTAAAAATAAAATCTATAAATAAAATCTATAAAGCAACATTTCTCACTTTTATTTAGTTTAATTTAAATTACTAAAATAACTAACACTAAATGAACTAAAACAAATAAATAAAAAATACATAGACATAAAAAAATCTAATAAAGATGACAAAAACACAACTAAATGACTAAAACATTCTAAAAATATTAACAAAAACTATCTGTCGTGCACAAAGTCCAGGAACATCAAGAAAGTAATCCGGATCGCTTTTGGCAATGTTCTTGAGAAGCGCATGGCGTCTCCATCTGATGTAACACAATTGATCGGCTTCTTCCTGAGCCACACACAAAATCCCTGAAGGTTTGACTTCAGCCAGTCAGATGGACTGAAGGAGAGGATGAGGAGAAGTGTCCTGTTACAGAAGCCTCTGTGTTTGATGACTTGGAGAAAGTCACTTAACCCGAGACGGAGGAGAGACGCCGCAGACTCGCTGATGATGGCAGCAAAGACAGGAGAGATCAATGGGTCGGGCCTCTGCTGGGCCAAAATCAATCACAGCAACACCCAGAACCTCCAGATTAAAACACCCTCCATCTCACAGCTAGCAAAGAACATTCTCAGAACGTTCTGGCAAGGTTATAAACAATAACGATCTTCCGGTAAATGTTATTGGTGTATAATAAGGTTCTCAAAAACATGAGAAAAAAACTGTTATTCATCATCATTTATGGAACATTTTATTTTTGAAAGTTCTTTTCTAGCATGTTTTTAAATGTTACTACTTGTTTCAGCAAGTAACATTCTGAGAATATTTTGAGGTAAAGTTACAATATGAATGTTCTAAATTCTAAAATGGAATTTAGATTTCTTCAGATTTCTTTATATTATGTCATCTTTTCCTCTAGAGAAACATTTGAGAAGCAGCAAGCAATTGAGATGGTAACTACTGCACTTTTTCTTTATGACGGCATGAATGTGAGCTGGTGTGATGATTTTTGTCTGACCTCGGTTTTTATGCTTTCCAAACATCTCTTGGCAGTGAAATAGCAGTCTAAGAAAGAGAGCTGACAGCCTGTCAACAGACGTCCAGACGTGTCAGATCCTCTCAGCGGGACCGAGCGCCATACTCTGACACGTCAGTGAGTGTGATTCTATGCGAAGGAGTGAATTAGAAGAGACCTTTACACGACCGAACCTCCTTCATGATGTCATGCGGTGTAATTTCTCTCACAACAGCGGAGGAGACGTTCAACATGCTGGACGGTAAATAATAAACACTATTTTTACATCTCAAACATGCTATAAAAGTACTTACACATGTTCCTACTTGAGTGAGGAAGGAAAAGGTTGAGTTCAGCAAGATTTTATTTTAAAGAATTTACTACTTTTATTCAGCGAGGAGGCATTAAATTGATCAAAAGTGACAGTAAAGAGATTTATAATGTTACAAAAGATTTCTATTACAAATAACTGCTGTTCTCTTGAACTTTCTATTCATTTGTGAATTGTGAAAAATAAAATGCATCACAGTTTTCACAAAAATATTAGGCAGCACAACTGTTTTCAACACTGATAATAATCAGAAATGTTTCTTGAGCAGCAAATCAGCATATTACAGGGTTCGTACAAGGTGCTTAAAGTTTAAATTTGACTTTTTGAAATTTAAGGCCTGGAAAACCCTTGAAAATATCAATATTCCCAGCCTGGTCTCATTGTTTCTACGTAGGTATTTATACATAATGTTTAGAGGCACAAAACGTATATTTATTGATGCTAAAACATACAGTTTAGACGTATTTCAATGTTTAAAACATACAAATCGCTACGTATTTTTAGCTATATCATTATATCATTGAAGTGCCCCTATTATGGTTTATAAAAGGTTCATATTTTGGTTTTGGGAGTTCCCAACAACAAGTTGACATGCAAGCAAGGTCAAAAAACACTTTTATTGTCTTATAATATTCATTTATTTTTACCTTATTTGCTTAACGACTCCCAAACGGTTCGTTAAAACGAATCATTTGTCCAAACCACTCCTTTGCGTGACACTAATCTGCGGTGATTGGTCCGATGACCCAGTCTATTGTGATTGGTTTAACATTACTGCGTGCAGCGAATTTCAAACATGGAACGCCCATCACCGTTACTCTAGCCCACAACTCGGTGGTAAACAACAACACCCAAACAGCCATAGTATATGCGTCAACCCAACACAGAAACTTATTGATAAAGCATTGCAGCTTGTACACCTACATTTTGTTCTATTCTTTGTTAGAACTTCAAGTAATAACAACGACAAACATTCACTATTCATCGACACATTTCTAGACAATAGCGAGTGAACAGATAAAGCTGTCAGCCGTTTAGACAGAGACTTACGAGCTGCGTGGAGCGAACACAACACACATACAATTAAATATGTATTTTGCATGATACAGAGTAACGTTACATGAGAGCAACAAGTTTTAAAGAATTGCTCCACTTTCAGAATAAAAATGCCCTGATAATTTACTCACCCCCATGTCATCCAAGATGTTACATTACATAATATTACACGACATAACACACAACTACGTATTTTGAACGATCGCTAAAAAATACAACCATCAATTATTAATCACACTTACAGTTAGAGGTTCAGAGGAGCAAGCCGGTCCAAATAAACTGGTCACTGATCCATCTTTTAAGAGCAAGCCTTTGGTGAATCTGCATTGTGCTTAGGATATAGCGTCTTCTTGACATGACGTAAACCACATGGAAATTTTACTGTGCTTGTGGGCGGGCAAGTTGACTACTTTTTCTGAAATTTGAGCAGAGGTGTTTGTGTTGCACATCATTAGATGACAATGCAAGCCAATGAGTGTTCGATTTACCTGCCGCAAAACCTGTCGTTTCTTGATGCGGCACTATGTAATTTGTAAAATGCACTTCAGTTTATTGCTGTTGCTGCTGGACTCGTTGCTCAGGATGGAGATTAAGATTTTGGGTCCGTTTCTCATAATCATATGGATTCTCAAGATCTGGATTACAGCACACAAATTGTTTCATTTTGTAATTATGATATGTGTTTGGTGTATTTTATGGTTCTATTGTTAGTCACAGCATGTGGAGAAAACACCTTTTGTGTCCCATCACGTTAATATTACATGAATGGTTAAACGATTGCAGAAATGTTATTTATGTTAAGGGTTTAAAGTGTTGTCTTGTTTAACATTATGTAGGCCTATTCTTGGAAATGAGCAGGCAGCAGAAATCACACAGAACAGAATGAAATGTTATAATTTCATATTGAATAAATGATTAAAGGAGAAGTCCATTTCCAGAACAACAATTTGCAAATAATTTACTCACCCCCTTGTCATCCAAGATGTTCATGTCTTTCTGTCTTCAGTCATGAAGAAATTATGGTTTTTGAGGAAAGCATTTCAGGATTTTTTTTTTCCATATAATGGACTTCATTGGTGCACCAATTTTGAACTTCCGAAATGTAGTTTAAATGCAGCTTCAAAAGGCTCTAAATGATCCCAGCCGAGGTAGAAGGGTCTTATCTAGCGAAACAATCTGTCATTTTTTTTTTCTGGAAAATAAAAAATTGTAGTCCCAAATTACAGCGTTTCTGGAACAAAATATTCCAAGTCTTTTCAGATACATTGGACATTCCTATTGAACCACATTCTATATTAATTATATTTGGAGTTTCCGAAGAATTTTTGAGACTTACACGAGTACAACAACAGTTTGTTTCATATGGGTTGATTTCTGCCAAAAAACTTATCCTTCTGTTCTGGAAGAAAAAAGAAGTTCCAGCTCTTAAATTATGGTTGACAGTGTTGACGGGTACTCTACATCTGGAAAGAATAAGATATACCCTAAAAGACAAGATTTTTTTATTCGAAAACATTTGGTCCCCTTTTATTTCCTTTCTTCAAACTTCTGATTAATATGTTTATTATGCCTTCAGTGCCTGCTTTTACCACTCGATAGCACTTACGGGTCATGTTGTTATGTGGGGGGGAATGTTTTTTTTTGTATTTATTTATTTGAATATTATTATTTTTCTTATGTTCTTTTTTCCTTTCTTATGTTTAAATGTTAAAATGCAAGTTGTATATGTTTGTATTCAAAAAAATGTAATTACAGGTGACTGTCTGTTAAAATTTCAAATAATAAAATATTTAAAGCAGAAAAAAAACAATTGTATACTTTTTAAGCCCAAAAGCTTGTGTAGCACAGGCTCTGGGATGCACGTTCACGGTGCTATGCACTAGTGAATCAGGTCGAAAGGTCACACGGAACGTAGGCGGAACTACAGACCCAGTGTTTACAAAGCGAACGCGCAAAGACTAAGAAAGTGCAAGTAAGTCAAACGCTGTTTACAAACAAAAAGGTACAACGATGTCGGGCAATTCTGAAGTTGTAGGAGAAAATAAGATGGAGTTTTCCGCCATACTCTACTTTTTTGAGCCGGAGTACACAGACGATGAACTTAGACGTGATTCGTAGTGTTGTGAACGCGCATCCCAGAGCCTGTGCTACACCAGCTTTTGTGCTTAAAAAGTATACAAATTTTTATTTTTCGAAAAAAATAACAGATTGTTTTGCTAGATAAGACCCTTATTCCTCGGCTGGGATCGTTTAGAGCCTTTTGAAGCTGCATTTAAACTACATTTTGGAAGTTCAGATTCGGGGCACCAATCAAGTCCATTATATGGAGAAAAATACTGAAATGTTTTCCTCAAAAACCATAATTTCTTTACGACTGAGGACAGAAAGACATGAACATCTTGGATGACAAGGGGGTGAGTAAATTATTTGTAAATTGTTGTGGAAGTGGACTTCTCCTTTAACAATTTAATAATGCAATTAAAACATAAGGTCATTGGTATGACATAAAAACAACAATAATGCTGCAATTTCAGTATTAATAAGGATTCTTTTTTAGGTGTCTTCAATACGTCAGTATTGTACATTTTAATGCTGAAAATACGTAAGTAGCTGTACGTTTAGATGCTGTAAAAACATAAGTATTGTACGTTTTAGTGTCTGGAAAAACGTAAAATGCATACGAATTATCATGCGATCACGTTGATATTCCTGACCTAAAACGCAAGACAATGTATCTATGAAATAAGTGTTTAATTTTGTCAGTAAGCACACATCTTTTCACACAGAATTCACACAATTTAAAAAACACCATATCTTTTCAGTTATTGCATTTAATGTCATGAAACAAGTGAGCTAAGCAAGTAGTGATACTGACAGTGTTGTGTAAACATGGCTAAAGATGCGAAAAGAGGAACAGATGAACCAGTCATTTACTTTGGAACTGCTCTGACTGATTCAGACTCGTGACGTTGATCATTCATTTCAAGTGATTCACTAGCAAATACCAGATCAAATTAACCCTTTAACTGTCACCGTCCACTCTGTGAAGTTAGTGAAGTTTACTTCACTATTTTACAAATAAATCCTAATCTAATCATGTCAAACTATCGTTGGGAAGGTCTAAGACTCCTGAAAAGATATTTTACAACTCTTTTGTGTTACAAATTATGTAGGAAAATTAAGTAAAAAGTTTATGACAAGAGTGCAACTTAAAAATCTACATCATAACAAGAGTTCTGACCTTTGTCACAAAAAGACTTTCTTTGTTGCCTTTTTACCTGTCACGCAATAGAAATCTTAAGAAATTATATATCATAAATTATATATACCTTTGAAAACCATTTTAAAATCAGACATTGCATTACCATGGAAATTGTACATCAAAATCATATTACAAAATGTTTTCATTCATGAATTATAAAAATGTAACTCTGGATAGTGCATTTTCATGTCTATGTTAAAGATAGGGAGTGACAGTTCAAGGGTTAAAACAGCCATTTATGTAAAAATTTCATTGCATCGCAAAATAAAATCACTATTTTGAAGCGCTCCAATCGGATCACATTTTGTGAATCATTTGATTCAGATCGGGACTTTCCGTGCGGGTTCGCAAATCATTTGTTTCACATCAGGATTTCAGAGTGATTTCATTAATCTTTTTCCTAATTTTTATTTTCTTAATATGCAGAACACATCAAACCATTATGGCAGTGCAGTTATAAAAAAAAAAAAAACGAAGAAAAAGTATACCCAAATACAAATCTTTAAGAAAATTAACCTGGCTTTTACTATAGTAAAACTGGAGTATGCTGTACTTTGTAATACTTTACTAGTAATACTTTTCATGTGCTTCGCTTTATTTTTGCCATTTTCTATTAGTATATTATTTTTTTTTTATCTGTTTCTCTTTTTTTAGAGTTTGAAATAGAAGTAAATCAAAAAGTAGTGCTTGAAAAGTCCTGGAATTTCATTTTACGGTATCTGTACAAACCCTGATATTAGAATGATTTCTGAAGGATCATGTATCACTAAAGACTGGAGAAATGATGCCAAAAATTCAGCTTTGATCACAGAAATAAATTACATTTTAATATATATTCATATAGAAAACACTTATTTTTGAATTGTAATAATATTTCACAATTTTACAGCTTTTACTGTATTTTTGATTAAATAAATGCAGCCTTGGTGACTTCTTTCAGAAACATTAAAAAATGTTATCAACCCTAAACTCAACCCTAAAATACTATATTATATAAAAATAACAAAAATTGATTTAAGATTTAAGGTAATTCAAACTTTCCTGTATACTTCAGGATGTCCTTGTTTTAAAGTGTCCTGTCTGATCTTGTCCATCTTATGTAGCTGGGAAGCATTAAACACAACCTGACATGGTCAAAACGTGATCGGTGTCGCGTAACTAGCAGAAGTGCTGAGCAGGAGGGTGGCGTACGTGCCGCTCGCTCGTGGCCTCGTCCGGAATCGCTGTCTGAAGGACAACGCGATGTCGTGCTTGTGCCGCTTTGCTGTTACGATGAGACATTGTGGCTCCACGAGGCTAAACAGATGAGACTGGCAGAACAGAAGTCCTGTTGATGACATCCTTGGCTCTGCAGTTGGACCGGTTGCTTTCAAAGAGTCAATGCAATCCACCCGCAAACTGCAGCACAAAGAGTAAACAAATCAGATATACAGACATTAAAGAAACAGTTCTCCCAAAAATGAAAATTTGCTGAAAATGTTCTGACTCTTAGGCCATCCAAGATGTAGATGAGTTTGTTTCTTCATCAGATTTGGAGAAATGTCGCATTACATCACTGTCTCACTAATGGATGTGAATGGGTGCCGTCAGAATGAAAGTCCAAACAGCTGATAAAAAACATCACGATAATCCACAGGTAATCCACACCACTCCGGTCCATCAATTAACATCATGAGAAGACAACAGCTGCATGTTTATAAGAAACAAATGTATAATTAAGACGTTTTTAACTTCAAACCTTTGTTTATAATCCATAATAAGACTATGTCCAGTGAAAAAGTGGTCCGGTCTGAATCAGGAGAGAAATCTGCACAGATCAAGCACCATTTACAAGCCAAAACAACAAATATGTTTGTGGATACAACAAATATGTGGATTTTGATGTGAGAGACAACAGGAGATGGACTTTTTCACTTGAGGAAGCATTATTATGGATTATGGAAACAATGTTTCAAAGTTAAAAACGTCTTAATAATTGATTTGTTTTATTACAAACATGCCGCTTTTGTCTTCTCAAGATGTTAACTGATAGACTGGAGTGGTGTGGATTACTTGTGGATTATTGTGATGTTTTTATCAGCTATTTGGACTCTCATTCTGACGGCACCCATTCACATCCATTGGTGAGCAAGTAATGGAAAGTGTAATTTCTCCAAATCTGATGAAGATACAAACTCATCTACATTTTGTATGGCCTGAGAGTGAGTATATTTTCATCGAATGATATTTTTTTTTGCTGAACTATCCCTTTAATATTTTTATCACAGCTTGTCCATTGTGAGTATTTTTAATGAAAGGATGTTTATTAACGGACTGGTGATGTGACTAGAGAAGCGGGGAGCCTGAAGCATGTGGCATGGATTCAACTGGACATTCGTTCTTGGAGATACTCAATGAGACAGATGCATTATGGGAACACACTGTATGCTTTATTTGGGTCAGCTTTATTTAGTGTTCGGATCTCTATTCTGCCAAACGTAAAAATAGGCGTACATTATTATCCAGAACAACACAGTTTGATCGGAGCATGTATAAAATGGGCTTCCACGGAGAAACTATAAGCAGACTTAGAGAGTATAAGAGCTTATTTAGAAGAAACTTTGAATCTTTCGTAGATGAAGTACTTTGTCTCAGATGTTTCTTCCAAAGCAAAATTTTAAAAAGACTCAAATAAGTAAAGAGCCACAAAAAAGAGCCATACATGCATATGAAATTATTTATTTAAATGATTAAAGTGCAAAAATACATTCATAAATAAATGCACAAGTGCAGAAAACAAATGCATAAATAAATGTATAAAGAAAGGCATAAGTGCTAATAATTGCAAAAGTAAGTGTAAAAATAAATGCATAAAATCAATGAATAAATGTATAAATGCATGAGTCCAAAATAAATGCATAAATCAATTAATTGCATAAATAAATTAATAAGTGCAAAACAAATCCCTGAATAAATAAATGCATAATTGCAAAAATAAATGCTTAAATAAATGTATAAATAAATGAATAAGTGTTAAAATAATATATATAAATAAATGCATGAGTGCAAAAACAAATGCATAAGTAAATAAATGTATAAATGCATAAGTGCTCAAATAAATGTATGAATCAATAAATATATAAACAAATAAATAAATGTATAAGTGCAATAAGTTAATATAAGTAAATGCATAAATAAATATATAGATAAACACAGGTGCAAAAAATGCATAAATCAATCAATAAATGTTTAAACAAATACATAAATGCACAAGTGCAAAAATAAATGCATGAATGTACAAACAAATGAATAAATCCATAAGTAAGTGCAAAAAATAAACACATAATACATGCATAAGTTAATAAATATGAATGAATGAATGAATGAATAAATAGATAAATAAATGCAAAAACAAATGTAGAAATAAAAGTATAGATAAACATGTGGAAAAATAAATGCATAAATGAATAAATGTGTAAATAAATACATAAGTGCTAAAATAAATGTATAAACAAATAAATGCATGAGTGCAAAAACAAATGTAGAAACACAAAAGTATAGATAAACACATAGGTGTAAAAATAAATGCATAAATCAATAAATAAATGTATAAATGCATAACTGCAAAAATGTATATGTATAATATATACAAAATGTATATGCATATAATGTAAATGTATAAACAAATAAATGATGATAAATGATTTTATTATACAAAAATAAATAAAAATATGTGTAAAAATAAATGCATAAATGTATAAATAAATGAATAAATGAATAATAAGTGCAAAAACAAATGTATAGATAAATGCATAGATGCAATAATAAATGTGTAAATCAGTAAATAAATGTATAAATAATGCATAAGTGCAAAACTAAATGCATGAATCAATAAATGTATAAACGAATAAATGCACAAGTGCAAAAATGTAGAACTAAATAAATAAGTGCAAAAAATAAATGCATAAATAAAAAATTATTGCATTCATAATTAAATAAATGCAAAGTATATACAGCTCAGAATGAACAAGAAAAAAACTTTAGAACTCCAGTTTAGTAACGCAGAGCTAGCAGCTGCAGACTTTTAGGAGGAGATGAAATCAATGGCATCTATTGTGATAGCTTCCCTATTGATTTCTGTGAAATGTCAGTGGCCTTTTGGAGAAAATGATGTCCTAATTTGCTGAATGGGAGTCGGGAGAAATGGAGGTTGTGACTTCAGCTGTCGACTGTGGGTCGGTCGGGCGTCTGTGAGGCCGTTAGCGGAGGTTTGATTCACTGCGGCCCTTTACAAAACTGAGACTGTTCCCCGCATCCAAGATGAGAGTTAGACTTGATTAGGTCTCTGGTGCCTATAAAAAGATTTTAGGTCACGGATGAGAGATGACAGTACGGGTTCTCACAAACATTTTAGATTAAACAATGAGAAAGGTTTCCACTGTAGTGTGCAACAATTTCAATCAATCTGAGTTGTAATGGCACTGAAAATAACATAAAATGCCTAATTGAAAGAATTTAGCTTGAAAGTTGGAAGAGGCAATTACTCTTGTTCAAATATTCAATGAAAAATTCATTATGCACATCCGTTTCTGGAAAAATGTAATTTCTAAAAAAATAAAAGCTAACAATTAATTGTGGAAAGTTTTTAAATCAGTTTGAGTTGTAATGGAAATAAAATAAAATAAAATAATAACTAACTGAAAAAATTTGGCTTGAGTGAGAATTCGGAAGAGACAATTACTCTTATTCAAATACTTATTATATTAATACAAATGATATCTTGTTCAATGAAAAATCTGTTATGTCCATTCCTGGAAAAATTGAATTGCTTAAAAAATAAAAGCTAACTAATAGTGGAAAATTTGTAATCAATTTGTAATCAAGTTGTTATGAAAAAAAGAAATAATAATAATAAAATGGATAATAAACAATAATAATAAAATAATTGCTTGATAATAAAATGTTTTAAAAATAATGATAAAATAGTTTAAATATTGAAACTTCAGAAAGTGTCAGTCCTGAGACTGTAAAAACTGATATGAATTGAAAGAAATTGAGCTCAAAAATTGGAAGAGACAATTACTCTTGAAATATTCAATGAAAAATTCTTTATTTAAATCCATTGCTGGAAAAATTTAATTGCTTAGAAAAGAAAAGCTAACAAATCATTGTGAAAATTTTTCAACCAATTTGAGTTGTCATGTTACTGAAATAAAATAAAATAAAAATAAGATTAAATCAAATGCCATATATATGTATATATATATATATATATATATATGTTACTTAAATAAATAATAAATTAAATAAAAAATAAGATCAAATAAAATGCCTAATAATAAAATATATATATTTTAAAAAATATATGATTACTCTCTTGTTAAAATATTCAATATTGAAAAATTTGTTTTGCACATCTATTCCTGGAAAAATGAAAATATTAATACATATTTTTCAAAATATGTGTTGCTGAAATAAATAATAAAATAAAATCAATAAAAATAAGATCAAATAAAATATATCAATAAAATAAAAATAAAATAAAATATGCCTAATAATAATAAAAAAAAAAAAAAAAAAAATATATATATATATATATATATCTCTCTCTCTCTCTCTCTATATATATATATATATATATATATATATATATATATATATATAAAAGATTACTTTTGTTCAAATATTCAATAAAAAAATCATTATATGCACATCTATTCCTGGAAAATTGTAATTGCTTAGTAAGGAAAAGCTAAAAAGTAATCATTAAAAAATTGTTTTATTAATTTGAGTTGTCAGGTTACTGAAATAATATAAAATAAAAATAAGATAAAATGCCTAATAGTTTTTTTTTTTTTAAAAAATATGTGTTGCTGAAATAAATAATAAAATAAAATCAATAAAAATAAGATCAAATAAAATGCCTAATAATAAAATATTAAAAAATATATAAATGAAGTCATTATGCACATCCATTTCTGGAAAAATGTTTATGCTTAAAAAAGAAAAGCAAATAAACTGCAAAACAAGTTACGTGCCATCCATTTAAAAAAGGGTTTCAAAAACCAAATCCAAACTCTGAGCAACAGTGATGCTTTCCTTCTTGGACTGTATTTGATAGCATTTTTGTGAAAGGTTAAAAACATCCAGCGCTGAATAAAAGTGATGCACGCTCTGTAAACGCGTATCTGTGATTTACGGGACTGCTGACGTACCATCTCTAAATGTTAGCGCCGCTGCTGCCGGCACACGGCACATTTGTTCCTCTTCTCAGTGAATATTATGCTGGCATCACATTTTTCACACAGTTTGGATCTTCACTGAAAGCACAGAGTAAGCAAAGCGCGGCTGTCCCGCGGTGACGTGCTCATACTGTGTCCGTGAAGCAGCAGTGACGCGTCTCAGCGTGAGCTCTTCGTTTGCACACGCTATAATGAACTCTAATTGCAGGGCTGAGATGGAACTGCTGGACTCGTACCCCTGCCGGGCGGCTCTACGGGGCGACTTCAGCCCCACTGAGACTCACTAACAGACCCAAGACACTTCAAATAAGCCGTTTATAGCTGTAATTAATTAGCAGGCAGGTAGTTAAATACATGGATTGAAGGTGATGAACGGCTAATGACTGCAGCGCTTCCTCACGCTGACCTCAGGTCAGAACTGAATACTAATTTACTGCAGACTAGTACTGTTTTTCTGAACACTAGAAACATTTCAAACAGTGGTTGTTTTTAAACAGTGGCATGCAGTTAGTTCTCAAAATTATTGTTTTTTTTTTTTTCCCAGCGTTATTAACGTTAATTAAAACAAAAAACGCAAAAAGAGTTCATTACTTGAAATAGAATAAGCATTAACTGAAATGAAATGGTAAGAAAAACCATCAACTTATTTTATTTCAGGTAGTTGTCTGTGCAAAATTTCTCTTTTTTTTTTGTTGAAGTTCTGAAATTTCTATAACTGAAACAAAAAATATTTAAAATATAAATATCTATATTTAAATATTTTAAGTGTACTAATATTTAAAAAAAAATAAAATGACAATTACTTAAGCTTAAACTAAAATTAAAAAATATATAATAAACTAATAAATAAAGCAATACTAAAATAAATAAATAAATACTAAATAAATAAATTTTGAATATATTAAAATAAATTTCTTTCCTCACACTTTTCCTAATCTGTTTTCTGAAAAAAATTTGGCTAATAATAAAATATTTTATATATATATATATATATATATATATATATATATATATATATATATATATATATATAGTTTTATATATAGAAATTATAGAAGTTAATAGAAATGTTATATTTAAATATTTTAAGTGTACTAATACATATTTAAAAAAATAATAATAAAGACAAAACGACAAAATTACTTAAGCTTAAACTAAAATTAAAAATAATAATAAACTGATAAATAAATACTAAATAAATAAATTTTAAATATATTAAAATAAATAAACTTTCATTCCTCACACTTTTTTCCTAATCTGTTTTCTCAAATAAAAAGCCTAATAGTTTATATATATATATATATATATATATATATATATATATATATATATATATACACATAATGAATTTTCTATAAATACTGAAATTTCTATAACTAAAATTAAAAATATTTAAAATATGAATATTTTATATTTCAATATTTTAAATGTACTAATATATATTAAAAAAGAAACTAAGACAAAATGACAAAATTGCTTAAGCTTAAAATAAAATAAAAAATAATAAACTAATAAATAAATACTAAATAAATACATTTTAAATATATTAAAATAAATAACTTATCCCCATTTTTTTTTACACTTTTTCTAATCCATTTTCTCCCAGCTTGGATTTTCCCCAATCTATTTGTCCTACTTTCTTCCAGATTTTTCCAATTTATTTATTTATTTAAACTTCAACTAAAATGAAATTGAAAACACATAGTATTAAAATAAAATTCTAAATATTACCAAAAAATATAATACTATATAAGTGATACTAAAATTTTATTTAAATATTTTTAAAAAAAAATTATATATATATTTTTTTTTCTTTAATGAATTAATTCATTTATTAATTAATTTATTTTATTTTTTTTGTAAAAATGTCTCAATGTGTGGCAGTTTGATCGAATAATAAGGAAAAAACTATTGATTTTGCTAATGGCCTATCTTTAAAAGAGAAAGAAGTCAAGCACATTGTGTTGTGGGATACAGTAACTCATGTGCTGTGCTATGCACTATATATTTTGACAGGTTGATTAGTTTGGCATTCAGATACTGAGTGAAATAAAGAAAACTTGCATACTGTGTATAGTATGCATGCTAGTACTTTGGGTAATATTGCAGCACTGTGCATCAATTTGTATTTGTCTCATAAAACAAATATACAAACCCTGAGTGTGCACATATAAAGGAAACTGGGAATAGTTGTCACACTTTTAGCAATTGCTAGCCCCAGTAGTGAAGTAGAGGAAGGGAAAAAGCTCTCTCTTTTTTCTCATTTTTATGCAGTATTATTTCATTGCGAGTCCTGAGGTGCTCAGACTTATGCAGGATTAAAGGTGATGAGACACACAGACGGGTCACATACTAGAATATATAATACTGGAGCCTCAAATAAAATATACGTGCGTTTGGAAAGACTCCAAATAGAAGATTTAAAGCGAGTCAAAGAGCCAAACGCAGTACATTCCCACAATAAAAATAAAATCTCCCAAAAGAACAACAACAAAAAGACTTTCTCTCTTCCCATGTTTTTCCCATGTTCCCATTTCCCACAATCTACTTTATTCTACTTTCTTCCCATTTTCTCAAACTTTCTTTCATCCCACTTTTTTATAATCTATTTTCTACAAATTCTTCTTTCTTTTATCTTCTTTCTTCCTGCTTTTTCCCCAGTCTGTTTTCTATGGAAGCCCATTTCCGCCACTGAATAAAAAAATAAAAAAATAAGGTTATTGCAACTTATCTCACAATTCGAGATATAAACTCGCAATTCTGAGAAATAAAGTCAGAATTTTGTGATATAAACTTGCAATTCTGTGAACATTTCAGTCTTTTTTTTTTATATCTCACAGTTCTGAGAAACAAAGTCATACGTTATAGCTCGCAATTCTGACTTTATTTCTCGCAATTGTGCGTTTATGTCTCACAGTTCTGAGAAAAAAGTCAGAATTACAAGATGTAAACTCGAAATTGCAAGAAAAAAAGTCAGAATTGTGAGATAAAAAGTCGCAATTACCTTTTTTTTTTTTTTATTCAGTGGCGGAAACAGGCTTCTATAGTTTTCTCTCACTTTCTTTCTTTCAATTTTTTTTTTCTTACCTCTTTACTTCTATTTTTAGTGCCCGAGCACTGGTGGTGCAACGACCCTGTTGGAATTGCTCAGATTCCTTTTCTCCAAAATGAATTGCATTTTTGAGGGCCTAAATATGCTCTCAAATGCTTTCCACATGTGCCAAAAGCGGTGAAAATTTACATCTGATATGGCTTTCAGAAGTGGGTGTGGAAAAATGGCTCGATAGCGCCACGTATAAAATTTCATTGAAGTGCCCCTCGGGCTGCATTTCACATACATGTATGAAATTCAGTAAACACATGTAACACACCAATACCTACAAAAAAGTCCCATAGTATGAAGTCCAAAACCCAACAGGAAGTCTGTTATTTTGAATTTTCTCTGCAAGTTTTGTGCTGTTTTTGCCATTTTCAGGCTTTGTATTTAAACAAACTCCTCCTAGAGATTTGAACAGATCAACACTGAATTTGGTCAGTCTAATCTAAATGCCTTCGTGACGTTAAATTGCGCCGATCTTGAGTTTTTGATTAAGGGCGTGTCAGTAGCGGCCTGACAAACTTCGATGTTTCGCCATGAAAAAGGAAGTTGCTGTAACTCAGCCATACAGTGTCCGATCTGCACCAAACTTCACACATTTGATAAGAGTCCTGGCTTGAACACATCTAAAGGCAAATATACTGTTATAATCATAGCACCACCTGCTGACAACAGGAAATGACTTGTTTTACACTAACTTAAACATACAATGTCCAATCTACACCAAACTGGTTTAATAAGAGTCCTGGCCTGAAGACATCTAAAGGCCAATATTCAGTAATAATCATAGCACCACCATGTGATGTTTTACATTAACTCAAGCATGTCATGTTCAATCTGCACCAAACTTCATATGTTTTACAAAAGTGCTGGCCTGAAGTCATTTACATGCCAATATTCAGTTATAGTCATAGCGCCACCAGCTGGCAGCAGGTAGTTTAGCACATATAAATGACTTTGACGTATTTCTCCTATAATTACCACTTTATAAATGCATATTGGCCACCGTTCAGTGTTTTCCTAAAGCCACCAGGTGGTGGTGAGCCTGGGTGTGAGGGCCCTTTCAACACTTTAATTTTTCAGTGCATTTCTCCCAACTTTTATTTTTCTCTCATTTTTTCCCAAACAATTTTTTATACCTTCTTCCTAACCCCCACCAGTTTATTTCTTTCCATTTTGTTCCAAACTATTTTCTCCCCACTTTTTACCAATATATTGTCTCCTACTTTCTTCCCATTTTCTGTCACTTTTTTCCCCCACTTATTTCTGATCTATTTTCTGCCATTTTTTCTGCCTTTTTTTCTCATTTTCTCCCTTTCTTTGCATTCTTTCCCCATTTTTTTTCTTTAAATTTTTTTCATTTTTTTCTTAAATTTTTTCCAATCCATTTTCTCCCAACTTGCATTTTTCTCACTTTTTCTATTTTTCCTACTTTCTTCATTCCGTTCCATTTTCCCATTTTATTTTCATTTTATTTACTTTGTTCCAAACTATTTTCTCACAACTGTCTTTTATCTCAAATTTTCACCCAATACATTTTCTTTTTTCCCATTTTCAACACATTTAATAACTACACTCATTCCTTCCATTTTTCAAATTTATTTTTTTCCACCTTTTTCCCACTTTCTTCTACTTTCTTTACTTCCAATTTTTTTCCCCATTTTCTTCAACATTTTCTCACACTTTCCCCATCAATTCTCCTGCTTTTTGTCCCCAATGAATTTCTCACTATTTCTTTCATTCAACCCCCCCCCCCCATTTTCTTCCATTTTCCCATTTTTTTTTTTTGTATTTTCCTGTTTTCTTCCTACTTTTCCACCATTTTCCCCTGTTTATTTCTTCTCCTATTTTCCAAATTATTTTCACCCTCATTCTTTATCCCCACTTATTTTCTCATTTTCTTTTTTTCTCCAAACTATTTTCTCATACTTTTTCAGCCAGTCCGTTTTCTTTTTTTTTCCCGTTTTCCCAGTAACTCATTCAGTAACCACACTCATTCCTTCCATTCAGCATCCCCATTTTTTGAATGTTTGTTGGTAGAATGACACCATTAGGCTGCTAGATGATCATATTTTAACTAGGGCTGGACGATTAATCAAAAAGTAATCAAGACCAAAATTCAGAACTTCTAACAGATGTAATTTTCCCATGGTTATTTCATATTTTAAAGGGTCATCGGATGCTAAGTTCACTTTTTCATGTTGTTTGAACATTAATGTGTGTTGTCAGTGTATGTACAAATCTACCCTATAATGAAAAAAATCCAAGCAGTGGTTTTTAATTAATCTGTAAAAATAATATCCCCTTTTTCAAATCGAGCCGTTCTCAGATGCCTGTCGGTATGCCTTCACACCCACAGAGGCCGCTCCCACCATAGTTGATTGACATGAGGTCTTACCTCAGACCAGCTGTCACAGTCCAGTAATTTTCCATGTTTTGATGCCAGAGCCGGGATGTAAGTTAGACAAGAATATCTCAGATTGAGCGATTGAGGTTTTGTGTTGCTGGATGTAATAATGAACATAGTGGTCGTCATTTACTCCTGAAATCTGAGCCGCTGAAGATGCAGTAGATTATGTTTGTTTGTGAAGGGAATGCACCTCCCGATCTACATATATCCGTCTATGTTCGCGCGAATCATTCCTGATCCAGCTTCAGTTACAGCAGACGTGAATATAAGCGTTTTTTTATGAATCTTTGCGATCGCCTTTCCTTATAACGTGGTAGTTAGGAAGTTTAGCGGCTAAACGCGGCTAAATGGGGCTAATGTAAACAACACCGTCTTTCCACAGAGAGAAGAGAGTGGCGGGGCGAGCAGAGCTCATTTGCATTTAAAGGAACAACCCCTTAGAATGAGATGATTTTTGCAGAGCTCATTTTGGCAAGGTAAAAAGGGTGTTGTTTTACAAAACCATTGAGAATTTTTAATCAAAGTATATTAGAGACTTTTCATTAAGACCCTAAAGAATCATATCAACTTGCAGAAAATGGGCATCCGATGACCCCTTTAAATCCTGTTAAAGGAAAAGTCTACTTCCAGAGCAACAATTTACAGATAATATACTCACCGCCTTGTCATCCAAGATGTTCATATCTTTCTTTCTTCAGTTGTAAAGAAATTATGTTTTTTGAGGAAAACATTTCAGGATTTTTCTCCATATGATGGACTGATATGGTGCCCTGAGTTTGGACTTCCAAAATGCAGTTTAAATGAGGCTTCAAACAAACCCAAATGAGGAAGAAGGGTCTGATCTAGCAAAACAATCGGTTATTTTCATAAAAATAATACAATTTATATACTTTTTAATGTCAAACGCTCATCTTGTCTTGCTCTGCCTGAACTCTGTATATTGTGGCTCAAGACGAAACTCTGATCGTATTTTCCCCCTCAACTTCAAAAATCGTCCTATATCGCTGTTTTACCTTTTTTGTTAAGGGTGTTTGATCATCTTTGCATGTTCACTTTGCAAAGACTGGCTCGGTACTTCTTCAGCGATGTAGGATGATTTTGAAATGATTTTTGAAGTTGAGGGAAAATACGATTGAAATTTTTAGACATACCCTAACTGTCTTGAGCCAGAATACACAGAGTTCAGGCAGAGCAAGACAAGATGAGCGTTTGACATTAAAAAGTATTTAAATTGTATTTTTTTAATGAAAATAACCGATCGTTTCGCTAGATCAGACCCTTTTTCCTTGGTTTGGATCATTTACAACTGCATTTGGGATCGTTTGAAGCCGCATTTAAACTGGATTTTGGAAGTTCAAACTCGGGGCACCATATCAGTCCATTATATGGAGAAAAATCCTGAAATGATTTTGCAGTATCTGACATGTGATTGGCACATTAAGAATTTCAACAAGAATTTTACACTGACAAGAAGAATTTTTTTCGCTCCTCAATGTCAGTTCCAAAACACTGGACCAATGAGAAGACCACGGAGGCGGGTCAAGCATTGCCAGATTTTGTTTACAGTAGCAGGTTGGCATGTAAAATAATATTATATATATTTCATATATATAATAAAATAATAATAATAAAATAGAAAATAAAAATAATCGTTCATTCATTTTAATTGAGCTAAAACATTCAATTAATTGAGATTTTAATTTTAGGTCATATCATCCAGCCCTAATTTTAAAAATAGTATGTATTATGTGCACTTTATGACAAAAACTGAGTGATTCAATATGAATGTCCTCTGGTTTTTTAAATGAGGTGGTCTGTTTGTGAAGTTATGCAAACACAAGTCGCAGTCATAAACTTCAGTCAGTGACAGCAACACGCCGCACAGAAATGACTGTTCAATCGATATTGCTCTCGGGGGACTGGTCTGAGCTATGAAAGCCTGCCACAACACGCTTTAACTCACTTTTATTGCCAGCCGTCACTATTTGTTTATCAATAAGACATTAGACACGATTAACCCTCTGCTGAGAGGCTCGAGTCGCACTTCACCTCCTTTCTGCTTACTTTAGCACTGCCAACGAACTGCTTGCATTAGAAAACACAATGTGTGATTATAAATAGCACTGACATTTTAATAATCTATTAAATAAGGATGCATCATCAGAAAGAGGTAAAAGCAAGTGCTTTATTGAATTTAGAGTGATCGATTGAAGTCTAAAGAAGCCTGGAGAAAATTTTTATTGTTTGGGACTTAAACAATAGAGTTTATTAGAGTTTACTAGAGTGCACAGTGCGATCTCTTGTGCAGCTCTAGAGCAGGCTATGGAAGCCTGTTTCTGCCGCTGAATAAAAAATAAAAAAGGTAATTGCAACGTTTTAACTTTAACTTTTTAACTTAACAATCGCTGACCTTTTTTCTGCAATTCTGACTTGTTTTCAGAGCTGTGATTAAAAACTCGCAATTGTGAGAAAAGTCAGAATTGCAAGATTTAAACTCACAATTTCGGGATATAAAGTTTCTATCTCACATTCTTGCGAGGAAAAAGTCAATTGTGAGAAAAAAAAAAGTCAGAATTATGAATTTGTTCATCATGACTCATAATTGCGAGTTTAAATCTGCAGAATTTAGACTTTTTTTCTCAGAATTGCACATTTTTATCTTGCGTAATTCTGACTTTATAAAATGCAATTGTGAGTTTATATTTTGCACAATTCTGACTTCATTACTTGTAATTTTTTTTCTCAGAATTGCATGCTTTTATTGTGAGTTTATATTTAGCAAATTTATCTCGCATAATGCTAACTTTATAATTCACAATTGCGAGTTTATATCTCACGTAATTCAGACTTTATAGTTCACAATTTCAAGTTTATATCTTGCGTAATTTTGACTTTATAATTCGCAATTGCAATTTAATATCTCGCATAATTCTGACTTCATTACTTGTAATTTTTTTCTCAGAATTGCATGCTTTTATTGTGAGTTTATATTTAGCGAATTTATATCTCGCATAATGCTGACTTTATAATTCATATTTTCAAGTTTATATCTCGCGTAATTTTCACTTTATAGTTCACATTTTCAAGTTTATATCTTGCATAATTCTGATTTTATAATTCGCAATTGCGAGTTTATATCTCATGTAATTCTGACTTTATAATTCATAATTGCAAGTTTATATCTCGCGTAATTTTGACTTAACCCACAATTGCAAGTTAAATTCTCATGTAATTCTGACTTTATAATTCTCAATTTTGAGTTTATATCTTGTGTAATTTTGATTTAACTCACAAT
Source organism: Cirrhinus mrigala (assembly GCA_036247105.1). Taxonomy (NCBI): domain Eukaryota; kingdom Metazoa; phylum Chordata; class Actinopteri; order Cypriniformes; family Cyprinidae; genus Cirrhinus; species Cirrhinus mrigala. The sequence continues at coordinate 34,728,890 of CM070025.1, forward strand.
TGCAAGTTTAAATCTTACGTAATTCTGACTTTATAGAATTGCACGTTTATCTCATTTCTGATCTTGTTACACGCAATTGCAGGTTCATATCTCGCAATTCTGACTTTATAATTAACAATTTCGAGTTTATATATCACATAATTCTGAGTTTATAATTCGAAATTTCAAGTTTATATCTTGCATAATTTTGACTTAACTCGCAATTGTGAATTATAAAGTTAGACTTATGCAAGATATGAAGTCGCAATGGTGAGTTTAGTCAAAATTACGCAAGATATAAACTTAATTGCAAATTATAAAGTTTAAATCTCAGTTAATTCTGACTTTAAAGAATTGCACGTTTATTAGGTTTTTATTTCGCAATTCTGACTTCATTTCTCACAACTGCATTTATAACTCACATAATTCTGACTTAATAATTTGCAATCGCCAGTTTATATTTGACGCAATTCTGATTTAATAACTTGTAACAACTTTTTTCTCAGAATTGAACATTTTTATCTTACAATTCTGTTTTATAACACACAATTGCAGGTTTATATCTCAATTCTGAGAAAAGATGTCAGAATTGTGAGATAGAAATTCACAGTTGTTCAAAATTGTAAGCTACAATTAATTTATAACTTGCAATTCTGACTTCTCACAACTGCAAGTTTATATTTCACGCGATTCTGACTTCTTTTCTCACAACTGCGAGTTTATGTCTCACGTAATTCTGACAAAAGCCAGAATTATGAGATTACACTTTTTTGTTTTTCTTCAGAGGTGGAAACAAGTTTTCCATAGACATTACATATGAGCTCCAAGGAGAAACATTTGTGAATCAGGACATTTTATCTTCATTTGATCTCAGTGGTTTGTAGAAGAAACTGACTGCGCAATGACTGTATTCTCTGCCCTGTGACTAACAAAAGTACCCAATTTTATTCCCGTTTTAGGGCATTTACTCAGAGGCTGGTCTTTCCCGAAGGCAATCTACCATGTTACTCAACAGTTTAACCCTCAGAGATTCAGCATCCATTAGTGACATTTATGTGTTTGTGATAGTTTAATGATTTCAGCCAGAGCTGGATGTTTAATGAATGAAGCTGTCGTTAATAATTGAACGGGCAGGAATTGACATCCAAACTCTTCCAGAGGGAGACGGGATGTGTTTCACTTTCACTGACCTCAGGCAAACGCTTACTCTGTGTGTGTGTGTGTGTGTGTGTGTGTGTGTGTGTGTTTATTGGTGTACTTGAGAGGATCAAACAATTCAGTCATCTCATCATGTCTGTTACACTGTGCTGACCCTTCACTGTACTTTCTGCAGTGCAGCTGTCTATCTATCTATCTATCTATCTATCTATCTATCTGTCTATCTGTCTATATGTCTGTCTAATGTAGTTTTAGGGTATAAAATAGAATTAGCTTGGTGTAAAACAATGGAAGTCAATGGAAAGTCCCCACTCTGACAGAAAAACAAGCATGTGTGGGTGGTTGGTTTGTCTTATCTCAGACTATCTCAGGTGACATCTGCTGTGTCAGTGTCCAATCGCCCAAGTAAACAAGGCCCTCATTAACTATTTATTCACCCACACGAGAGAAGAGTGACCCACGTGTCTCCAGAGACCGCAGGAAGTGCCCACTAAGGCGGTTTGGGTGAAATCGTGATGAACGGAACTGTGTGGCTTAACCGAGGAGTGTCTGAGGTAGTGGTTTATATTTCACTGAATGTAAGCAAGAAGTTTGTGGCCTATTTTACTACGCAGAAACTCTGATGACAGAAATGGAACAAAATAGAGGCCACTTAAGGAAAAGTGTGTCTGAGTGCATTTGAGAAATAGGGCTGTCACACATATTTTGGTAATAAATATTATTTTCTTTACGTAATCATATACATATGATTTATTCCTGTGAGGCAGCGTTGAATTTTCATCAGCCATTTCTCAAGTCTTCAGTGTCGCATGATCCTTCAGATATCATTCTAATAGGCTGATTTATTATCAGTGTTGGAAACTGTTGTGCTGCTTAATTTTTATTTATTTTTTGGAACCTGTGATAATTTTTAATTTCAGGATTCTTTACATTTAAATGCATTGCATTTATTCACAATATAAACATTTTCGAACAAATTAAGTCTTTACGATCAATTTGACACATTCTTCCTGAATAAAAATATTAATTTCTTAAAAAGAAAAAAAAAACTGACCTCAAATTTTTGAACAGTAGTGCATGTTGTAAAAGTATCACAGGTTCCGAAAAAAGAAACATTTTAAAAATTTAAAAATTAAGCAGAATCAGCATATTGGAATGATTTCTGAAGGATCATGTGACACTGAAGACCGGAGTATTGACTGAAAATTCAGCTTTGTATCACAGAAATAAATTACATCTTAAAGATATTTAACTAGAAAATTGCTATTTTAAATTGCATTAATATTTTACAATATTACAGTTTTTTTTTGTGTATTTTTAATAAAATAAATGCGACTATGGTGAGCATAACAGCCTTCTTTAAAAAAATTCTATTAAAATCTGATCCCAAACTTTTGAATGGCTATATGGCAAGAGTGACCGGGGCTAGTCAAATGTCTAATTGCATAAACACTTTTTTTCAAGCAATGATGCTTTTAAACATATATTTCAAACTCAAATGCTACATTTTTGTGATTTAGTGAACACAGTAAAACTACACTGTTTTGGTAGTCAAGACTTGGTTTCTGTCTATATGAAAATGGCTTTTAAAATTAAACCTACCTAGAAAAGTATTCACTAGAGTAAAAAGAATGACAACTAGCCTCATTCAAAGATAGATAGATAAACAGAAAAGGATAAAATGTTTTCTCCACATGATGGCGCTCATAACACTCTTAACCAATGATGCATTTTTTCAGAAATAATATCCAGCTGTATTAAATCAGTTGTTTTTCATAAAAAGTTAATTATAAATAAATAAATGGGATTTACAAACTATGAGGACCATCTGATGTAGGGAAAATTAACTGGAATTTTCTAAGATATTTTGTGCAGGGTGAAATCTGACAGACCTTTAACTCTGTAATGACAGTTTTATTAGCATTCAAGTTCATGAAATGTCAGGACCGTCTTGAGTAAAGCATGAGTTGTGATTCCCCTTTTCATGCACACGTCATAGTGAAAGACCTCTAGTGGTCATCGCTCTTTACGCACCACTGCTCGCTCCTCAAACATTCACAGGTGTCCAGGAAATCAGGAAGGTTTAAAGGTGCTGTCAGGAATCGTCTCTTGCGGTGCCTTTCCTTTTCTTCTTCAGAGGAAAGTCCCTCAGACTCCTACATGTGTCCGTCGGCAAAACAATCATAGAAAACCCCACAATGAAACACATGGAGATTAGAGAGCTTACGCAGTGATGAAAAACCAAAACATTTATATCTTCCTCAGAAATTCAGGAAGATCAAAGAGGCTCTGAAGAAAGACATTTGCTATGAAAGAAGCCAGCTAACAGGGAACCTGCACTGTAACGTTTTTTAGGTTTTAGAAACGTAAGAATAAAGTAATGTTTATGGGACGTTAAAACTTTATTAAAATTTTATATACTTTCTCATAAGATGGAGAGAAGACATTCTTAGAACAACATCCTCAGAACATCCACATGATGTTGTTTGCACATTCTTTAGAATATTTGAAATAAGCATTTAAATAACATTTTATTTTGGGTGAAAATAAAGTTAGAACTTTATAAAAACATTTCAAAAAGGTTTTAAGAAATGTTTTAGAAACCGTTAAATATCGTTTGAATCATGGCAAAATATTTTAACACTTAAAATTTTAAAAATAAACATTCAAATGACATTTTATTTTGGTGAAAACAAAGTTAGAAGAACATTTGAGAAACATTTTTGTAACCTTTAAATAACGTTATAATCAAGACAAGAAAACTAGACATTTTAACGTTCTTTAGAATATTAAAAATGAGCATTTAAATAACATTTATTTTGGGAGGAAATAAAATTAGAACTTTGTAAAAACATTTTAGGAACCTTTAAGTAACGTCAAGACAAGATATAATCAGGACAAGAAAACTAGATATTTTAACATTCTCTAGAATATTAAAAAATAAGTGTTTAAATAATGTGTTATTTTGGGTAAAAAAGTTTGTAGAGCATTGTAAGAACATTTTAGGAACCTTTAAATAACGTTCTAATCACAAAAAGTAAACTGGATATTTTAACGTACTTAGAATACTAAAAATAAACATTCAAATAACATTTTATTTTGGTGAAAATAAAGATAGTAGAATGTTTTAAGAAATGTTTTAGAAACCGTTAAATATCATTCGACATTTTAGGAACCTTTAAGTAACGTCAAGACAAGATATAATCAAGACAAGAAAACTAGACATTTTAACACTCTTTATAATATTAAAAATAAGTGTTTAAATAACATTTATGTTGTGTCTTTTTTAGCAAAAAAAGATAAAAAAAACATTACATTTTGAAGAAAGCAAAGTTTACAACAATGAATGAATAACAAATAATATTATTGTGCCTTTTAGCTCCAACAGCAGGTTTGCTTTTTACCTCAAATAACGTACTTTTACATATTATTTCGTTATTCAAAAACTGCTGTTTTAATTATTCAATTCAATTCAATTCAAATTTATTTGTATAGCGCTTTTCACGATACATATCGTTGCAAAGCAGCTTTACACCAAATTGACATTTTTACAATATATGTAGTAGTAGCTTGATGTACATATGGTAGAGATGTGTGGTAAAGATCAATTAATGACGTAATCAAACAGACAAAGAACACTATAAATTAGTAGCAGAATTCGGTAGTGCTGTATGTTTTCAGGGTTGGCATCATCTGAAGTCCTCTGTGGGGTTGGCATCATCTCTTCTTAAGTGTTCTGGATCCACACTGGAGCTTGTGAATTCCTAGTTACCATGGGATGTCAATCCCATGGCAAAAACAGAGAACAAATAGGAACATAATTAGCGTAGCTGCTGTTCAAACTAAGAAAAGGAAGGTTTGTTAAACCAGAGCTAAAAGATTAAAATGAACATTTGATCAGATATAGCTGCAGAAAAAGTTTATGAGATGCATTATTTGAATGCTTGGCTAAAAAGATGTGTCTTTAATCTAGATTTAAACCGAGAGAGTGTGTCTGAACCCCGAACGTTATCAGGAAGGCTGTTCCAGAGTTTGGGTGCCAAATGTGAAAAAGCTCTACCTCCTTTAGTGGACTTTGCTATCCTAGGTACTACCAACAGTCTAGAGTTTTGTGACCTTAGGGAGCGTGATGGATTGTAGCGTGGTAGAAGACTAGTTAGGTACGCAGGAGCTAAACCGTTAAGTGCCTTATAGGTAAGAAGTGCTATTTTGTAGCTGATGCGGAATCTAATAGGCAGCCAGTGCAGAGACTTTAAAATTGGGGTAATATGATCATATTTTCTTGACCTGGTAAGGACTCTAGCAGCTGCATTTTGGACTATCTGTAGCTTGTTTATTGAAGATGCAGGACAACCACCTAATAGTGCATTACAATAGTCCAGTCTAGAGGTCATGAATGCGTGAACTAGCTTTTCTGCATCAGAAACAGGTAACATGTTTCGCAGCTTGGCAATGTTTCTAAGATGGAAGAATGCTGTTTTTGTAACATGAGAAATATGATTTTCAAAAGACAAGTTGCTGTCTAATATAACACCCAGGCTTTTGACTGTAGTGGAAGTAACAGTACATCCGTCTAGTTGTAAATTGTAAGTCAAAAGATTCTGTGTATTGTTTTTAGGTCCAATAAGTAATATCTCTGTCTTATCTGAATTTAATAGCAGAAAATTGTTGGTCATCCAATCTTTTACATTTTTAACGCACTCTGTTAACTTTGATAATTCAGAAGTTTCATCTGGTCTTGTTGAGATATATAGTTGAGTATCATCAGCATAACAATGGAAATTAATCCCGTGTTTTCTAATAATATTACCAAGGGGCAGCATGTATATTGAAAATAGTAGAGGACCTAGAACAGATCCTTGTGGCACTCCATACTTCACTGGTGATAACTGAGATGACTCCCCATTTAAATAAACAAAGTGGTAGCGATCAGACAGGTAGGATCTAAACCATTTTAAAGCCTGCCCTTGGATACCTGCATAATTTTGTAGTCGATCTATTAGTATGTCATGATCTATAGTGTCAAACGCAGCACTAAGATCAAGTAAAACTAGCAGTGAGATGCAGCCTTGGTCTGACGCAAGAAGCAAGTCATTAGTGATTTTAACAAGTGCAGTTTCTGTGCTGTGATGGGGCCTGAAGCCTGACTGAAATTCTTCATAGATATCATTTTTTTGCAAGAATGAGCACAGTTGAGCACATATAACTTTCTCTAAAATTTTAGACATAAATGGAAGATTAGAAATGGGTCTATAATTTGCCAGTTCACTAGGGTCTAGCTGTGGTTTCTTAATAAGAGGCTTAATAACCGCCAGCTTGAATGGTTTAGGGACGTGACCTAAAGATAACGATGAGTTGATAATATTGAGAAGCGGTTCTTCTGCCACAGGTAACAATTCTTTTAGTAATTTAGTGGGTACGGGATCTAATAGGCATGTTGTTGGTTTAGACACAGTGATGAGTTTATTTAACTCTTCCTGTCCTATAGCGGTAAAGTACTGCAGTTTTTCTTTGGGTGCGACGAAAGAAGTTGACATATTAGATGCAGTATAATCTACATTGGCTATTGTATTTCTGATGTTATCTATTTTATCAGTGAAGAAATTCATAAAGTCATTGCTATTAAACTGTAAAGGAATATTTAGCTCAGGTGGTGTCTGGTTATTTGTTAATCTAGCCACTGTGCTAAATAAAAACCTTGGATTGTTTTGGTTATTTTCTATGAGTTCGCGGAAATGCTCAGCCCTAGCAGCTTTTAAAGCCTGTCTGTATCTGGACATACAGTTTTTCCATGCAATTCTAAAAACTTCCAAGTTAGTTTTTCTCCATTTGCGCTCAAGATTGCGAGTTTCTTTTTTGAGGGATTGGTTATTACTATTGTACCATGGTGCAATACGTTTTTCTCTAACTTTTTTCAATTTGATGGGGGCAACAGCTTCTAACGTATCGGAGAAGATGGTGCCCATATTGCTAGTCATTTTGTCTAGATCCTGTGTATTAAGGGGTACACAGAGCAGTTGAGATAAATCAGGCAGGTTATTTGTGAATCTATCTTTGGTGGCTGGAACAATAGTTCTGCCAAGACGATAACGCGGAGCCCTACAGTTAATATCAGTGATACGCAGCATGCACGATACAAGGAAATGGTCAGAAACATCATCACTTTGAGGTACGATATCTATATCAGTAAGATCAATTCCATGCGATATAATTAAATCTAGCGTATGATTAAAACGATGAGTGGGCCCAGTGACATTTTGCTTAACTCCAAAAGAGTTTATTAGGTCAGTAAACGCAAGTCCTAACGCATCATTTGTATTATCAACGTGAATGTTAAAATCTCCGACAATTAGCACTTTATCAAAATTAACCAATAGTTCCGAAAGGAATTCTGCAAATTCTTTTAGGAAATCTGTATATGGCCCTGGCGGTCTATACACAGTAGCTAAAACAAGAGATAGGAGAGATTTCTTTTGCATATCTGGCAGAGAAACATTAAGCAAAAGTATTTCAAATGAATTAAACCTGTATCCTGCTTTCTGAGTAACATTGAAAATATCACTATATATTGTTGCAACACCACCACCACGACCACTCTGACGGGGCTCATGCTTATAGTAGTAGTTTGGTGGAGTAGACTCATTTAGACTAATATAATCATTAGGTTTTAGCCAGGTTTCAGTTAAGCAGAGTACATCAAAACTATTATCTGTGATCATTTCATTCACAATAACTGCTTTGGGTGCAAGTGATCTAATGTTTAGGAGCCCAAGCTTTAAAAATGGTTTCTGTTCGTGTATTTTGCTTTTTTCTGGTTTAATTACGATCAGATTTTTTCTAGATCCTACATTAAATTTACGTTTTGACCTCACTATTCGAGGAACAGACACAGTCTTTATAGATTGGACAGTGCAACTACTATCATTTAAGCGTTCAGAACAAAAGCCATCGTAGCAATCATATAAGAATGTACTCACTAGTCAAATGGAGCGTAGCGTCCTGGAGATGTTGTCCGACAGCAGCTCCGCTCCGACTCTGCTGGGGTGCAGGCCATCAGCACGGAAAAGCCTAGGACGCTCCCAGAAAAGATTCCAATTATTAACAAAGAGCAGTTTCTGTTCTTTACACCATGTCAATAACCATTCATTTAGAGCAAGAAGTCTACTGAACCTTTCGTGCCCACGTCGATACGTGGGAAGTGGTCCTGACACGATGATCCTCGTCGCGGGCGACGTGCTGCGAACCGTCTCGATCAGGCTGCTGAAGTCCCTCTTCAGAACCTCCGTCTGCCGCAGCCTGGTGTCGTTCACCCCCGCGTGCAGGACGATCGCGCCGACGCTCTCGCCGTCCTTCAGGATCGCGGGTATCTGCGCAGAAACATCGAGAACGCGAGCACCAGGAAAACAGTGGGTGTGGACTTTACCTTTAGCTAAAGTAGCACGTAAGTACCGGACAATGGAGTCTCCGACGATCACAGCGTCGCGTTCCGTCTCGCGGAGGGGAGCGAAGCGGTTCCGGGTGGAGATCTCGAAGACCGGAGGCGGCGGAGGGGGCGAGGTCCTCGGCCGGGGCCTGGCTCGCGTCTTCCGCTGCTGCTGCACCCAGGGTCCGTGGTGTCCCGGCGCCGGAGTGAAGGACATCTGGGAAGATCGCGTCCAGGGTGCACGGGACCTGGGCAGAGAAGCACACGGAGTAGAGGTGGTCAGAGTGTTAGTATCACGCTGTATACTCACCCGGGAGGATTCCAGAGCGGCCCTCCGCTCTCTCAGCTCCGTCTGCCGCACCAACAGCTCCTGGATCTGCTTCTCCACGGCCTCCAGCTCGAGCTGCAACGAGTGCAGCTCGAACGTGTCCTCACCTGCACTCAAAGGTGGACACAAATTCGCCATTAAAGCAAGTAACAGTGAGTAAACAATGGAAATGTGTGTAAGCAGTGTGTAAACAATGCAAGCAGGATTAGCGGCAACCACGTTGGTGCTGCTAACGGGCTATAAGCTAGCGACTCCGGAAATCAAAACAAAACTAGTGATAACAAAGCAATCCGGATGTTTTAGTTGTAGAATACAATAGGGGGTATATTCACACGTTATAAGAAATTATCTTAAACAAAACTGAAAATCATTCAGAAGACCTTTGTTTCAAGATATATTCAAGAATTTAGCGATTCTCATTTGCTACTTAAATCTACAACATTTTTAAAAACATCAAATATTAGATTAAGTGAGCACAGAATCGACTTTGCACTGCTGCCCGCGATTGTGTCAAGGATCAGCCAAATTTGCATGTGCATCTTGAAAAGCGGATGTTTTGGAAAGTTCTACACCGCATTTTTCTGCCATCTAGTGATTTCCAGTAAATGAATGTACATTTACAGTAGTAACAACAAATGATATTTCATTGCATGATATGATTAATATCATGTTTTTAAATACGATGGTTTTATTCTAAACATGGTGATTATCTCTAAGATTTACACCCAACATAATATATGATATTTACCATCTGAATCTAACCATGTCATGTCAACAAATGGAAAAGTCAGCCTTTTATTAATTAACATGTTCATTATTGTGCCTTTTAGCCCCAATAGCAGGGCACTTTTTACCCCCAAATAACAACCGCTTTTAATTATCTTAAACAAAATTGAAAATCATTAAGAAGACCTTTGTCTCATGATATATTCAAGAATTTAGCGATTCTCATTTGCTGCTCAAATCTACAACATTTTTAAAAACATCAAATATTAGATCAAGTAAGCACAGAATTGACAAGGATCAGCCAAATTTGCATGTGTATCTTGAAAAGCAGATGTTTTGGGAAGTTCAACGCCACATTTTTCTGCCATCTAGTGATTTCCAGTAATTTAATAGAAATTTCCAGGAGTAACAAAAAATTATATTTTATTACATGATATGATTAATATCATGTTTTTAAATATGGTTTTATTCTAAACATGGTGATTATCTCTAAGATTTAATATATGATATTTATCATCAAAAGTCAGCCTTTTATTAATTAACATCTTAATAATTGTGCCTTTTAGCCCCAACAGAGCATTTAGTGTTTTAATGATCTTAAACAAAAATGACAATCATTCAGAAGACCTTTGTCTCAGAATATATTCAAGAATGTAGTGATTCTCATTTGCTACTTAAATCTACAACATTTTTAAAAACATCAAATATTAGATCAAGTGAGCACAGAATCAACTTTGCGCTGCTGCCCGCGATCGCGTCAAGGATCAGCCAAATTTGCACGTGCATCTTGAAAAGCAAATGTTTTGGAAAGTTCAACGCCACATTTTTCTGCCGTCTAGTGGTTTCCAGTAAATGATTTACTCACCCCCTTGTCATCCAAGACATGCCTTTCTGTCTTCAGTTGTGAAGAAATTATGGTTCTTGAGGAAAACATTTCAGCATTTTCCTCCATATAATGGACTTCATTGGTGCCCGAATTTGAACTTCCAAAATGTAGTTTAAATGCAGCTTCAAAGGGCTCTAAACGATCCCAGCCTAAGAAGAAGGGTCTTTATTTAGCGAAACGATCGGTCGTTTTTTTTCCAAAAATAAAAATTTGCATACTTTTTAAGCACAAAAGCTCGTGTAGCACAGGCTCTGGGATGCGCGTTCACGATGCTACGTACTATTGAACAGAGGTGGGAAGTAACTGAGTACAAATACTTCGTTACTGTACCTAAGTAGATTTTTCTGGTATCTGTACTTTACTTAAATATTTATTTTTCTAACTACTTTTTACTTTTACTCCTTACATTTTTGCACAAATATCTGTACTTTCTACTTCTTACATTTTCAAACCAGGCTCGTTACTGTAGTTTTACTCTGCATTTGGTGGATCACCATTCGATTACGAATCTCTAAATCATAAATCGGTTAGTCTGTACTGGCAACACGATTCGGCTCACGCGCCCTCCGCGTCTCTGCCAAACGGTTTCTATCAGAGTAATCAATGTGAGAGACTTGAGAATGGAATAGATCTGAGAGGCAAAACTATTGACCAGAAATTCAAGTGCAGGTCAGTTTCATCTGTAAATAGGCTACTGTAGTTGTCTTTGTTTACTTAGTTAAGTGCTAGCAACTCTTAGCAGTAGCAGCCAGAGGATTAATAATACTGTAAACTAAACTAAATTAAAATGACTCAAAATACTGTATGCAAAAGGACATCATTATCTACTGTAAAGTTACAGTTAGAGCAGATAATAACACAACCCTTACGAAAATTAAAACCAAAAACCATGGTTACTATAGTTAAACCATGGAAACTACAAATTCACCATGGTTTTGCTACATTAGCCATAGTCTAATCATGAAATTTGTAGTAAAACTATGGATAAAAAGTGTAGTCAGTACTTCTACTTTTAACAGAGTATTTTTAAACATGAGTATCTGTACTTCTACTTGAGTGAAGGATGTGTGTACTTTTGCCATCTCTGCTATTGAATCACGTCGAAAGGTCACACGGAATGTAGGCGGAACTACAGACCCAGTGTATACAAATTGAAAGTGCAAGTAAGTCAGACGCTGTTTACAAACAAAAAGGTACAACGATGTTGAACGATTGTTTTTCACCATACTCTACCTTTCTGAGCCGGAGTACACAGACGATTAACTTAGACGTGATTAGTAGTAGTGATGGGAAGTTCGGATCATTTTACCGACTCGGACCTTTGAGTCTCGTTCAGCAAAATGAACGAATCTTTTTTCGAGTCATTTCGTTCATTTTGTTCATTTTAGCAAAATATAATTAAAATGTTACACTGTAAAAAAACAATTTGTTGAGTCAGTTTAAAATAATTTGCAACCTGGCTGCCTTAAAATTTTAAGTTCAGTCAACTCAAAAAAAAGTTTATTCAACTTGAAATGTTAAATTATATTAAGTGACAACTCAGATATTTGAGTTTAACATTTCAAGTTGACTAAACTTATTTTAGTTGACTGAACTTAAAATTTTAAGGCAGCAGGGTAACAAATTATTTTAAGCTGACTCAACAAATTGTGTTTTTCTTTTTTTTTACAGTGATACGTGTTACTTCCCTAACACATCCACTGCTTACACAAACGTTGATCACACTACAAACAAGACAAAACTATAATGCTATAAGAAACAGAAAAGATTCATTCATTGTTTACCTGGGTCTTTAGTCTATGATTAGCTCACCTCACCTCTTATCTGACAAGTTTTCGGGTTTGAGTCGTTCGTTCAACACGTGACAGCCCCATAAGCTGAACGAACGACTCGAAAAACCCGAAGACTCAAAACAGGTGAACTAATTCCAGTACAGAACCTAATAGGATGTTGTGCATGCACGACTGAACGAATCACTCCCCAAGATGACTCGTTCTTCCTGAGTCACATTAAAGATTCGTTCAAACGACCCATCACTAATTCGTAGCATCGTGGACGTGCATCCCAGAGCCTGTGCTACACAAGCTTTTGTGTTTAAAAAGTATACAGATTTTTATTTTTCGAAAAAAATGACAGATCGTTTCACTAGATGAGACCCTTCTTCCTCGGCTGGGATCATTAAGAGTCCTTTGAAGCTGCATTTAAACTACATTTTGGACGTTCAAAATCAGGCACCAATGAAATCCATTATATGGAGAAAAATCCTGAAATGTTTTCCTCAAAAACCATAATTTCTTTACGACCGAAGACAGAAAGACGTGTACATCTTGGATGACAAGGGGGTGAGTAAATTATTTGTAAATTGTTGTTCTGGAAGTAGACTTCTCCTTTAATTATCATGTTCATTATTGTGCCTTTTAGCCCCAACAGCAGGGGTGCTTTTTACCCCAAATAACAACTGCTTTTAATTATCTTAAACAAAACTGAAAATCATTCAGAAGACCTTTGTCTCATGATATATTCAAGAATTTAGCGATTCTCATTTGCTGCTCAAATCTACAACATTTTTAAAAACATCAAATATTACAAGAAGTAAGCACAGAATCGACTTTGCGCTGCTGTCTGCGATTGCGTCAAGGACCAGCCAAATTTGCATGTGCATCTTGAAAAGCAGATGTTTTGGAAAGTTCAACACCACATTTTTCGGCCATCTAGTGATTTCCAGTAAATGGATAAAGATTTACAGTAGTAACAACAAATGATATTTTATTGCATGATATGATTAATATTATGTTTTTAAATACGATGGTTTTATTCTAAACATGGTGATTATCTCTAAGATTTACACCCAAAATAATATATGATATTTATCATCAAAAGTCAGCCTTATATTAATTAGCATGTTAATTATTGTGCCTTTTAGCCCCAACAGAGCGTTTGGTGTTTTAATGATCTTACACAAAAATGACAATCATTCAGAAGACCTTTGTCTCATGATATATTCAAGAATTTTAACAATTCTCATTTGCTACTTAAATCTACAACATTTTTAAAAACATCAAATATTAGATCAAGTGAGCACAGGATTGACACGGATCAGCCAAATTTGCACGTGTATGTTGAAAAGCGGATGTTGTGAAAAATTCTATGCCATGTTTTTCTGCCATCTAGTGGTTTAGAGGAAAATAATATCAAAGGGGCCTTTTACCCTGGGGCGCCTTTAGCCCCGTTGTACCCCGCTGTCAGGATTAGCACTGAAAAGGCATGGACACGGTTATCTTTGCACCTGACCTTATTGAATATGCATTCAGACGCAAAATTTATGGGAGGAGAGTAGTAAAGTCATTCATTGGGATTTACTAATGCTTGCACACGTCAAATTACCGGTATTTGCGTCATTATTTAACACCCAAAAAAGCACGTCTTAAAGCAGGTGGTAATTTGCATTGCTCTTGGTAGAGTACGCTGGTCATTATGGAAATGATCTGCTGCGTCAGTGTTCTTTAATGTGCACATTGTCAGTAAATCACTCACAGAATTTCCCTCCCGTCAGCACTTTTCTGGAATTGTGCTCATTTGCCCTGTGAAGTAAGTTTGGCCCTTAAATAAACATTTAAATGACACTTTATTTTGGTGAAAACAAAGTTAGTATAACATTAAAAGAAAAAAAAAAAAACGTTTTGAGAACCTTAATGTTCTAATCATCACATAATCAGAACATTTTAATGTTTTTGAAAGTTCTACAATGTAGAACACTGTAAGAAGTGATACATAAGGTCTGTGACACACAGCCTTATACAGCAGGAAGTTTGGACTCTGGAATGGTAATGCTTTTACCTTGGGTGTGTTCCTCGAAGAAATCAATATTTATATCTGTCTTGTGACCACAGGCTCTGTAATTCTACGCCTGCAGAAGAACTTCCGCCTCACTGTGGTGACTGTGAATTCCCAGTTTTTGATTCCGAGCCACCGGTTTCCTTAGAAAAAGGTACATTACACTGTACAGCCTTCCTAGATTGGCCCACACACCTAGCTTTTAGTTTTGCTTTAGAGGTCAGTAGGGGAAAATCACTGATGATAACACAATGTTACAAATAAACGGCTTGCAAACATTATCAGCAAAGTAATCTGACTGTATATGATTCTAAATAGCTTTTGCTTTTGCTTTTGCTTTTGAACAAAACTCATCACGCAGAGGCTTGGTATGAACTCATCAGCTATTTAAAGGTGCAGTGTGTAATTTCTGCACCATTAGTGGGAAAAGCAACTGGAATAACAAAATTACCTTGACTTCTGAAGAAAATGAGATGTGCAGTCAGAACTTACTGGCATCATGAAATGATATGCCCTGTAATAGTCTTTTGATCTTTTCTTTAAGTCTATGGGATCAGAAAGAATTCTGAAAAGTTTAGGGTTGGTGAGATGTTTTTAATGTTTTCAAAGATGTCTTTTCTGCTCAGCAGGGCTGTGTTTTGAAAGTGCAGTAAAAATGGTCAGATTCTGAAATATTATTGTGATTCAAAACAGCAGTTTTCAATTTGAATATCTGTTAAAATATAATTTATTCATGTGATCAAAGCTGAATTTTCAGCATCATTACTCCAGTGTCACATGATCCTGCAGAAATCATTCTAATATTCTGATTTGCTGTTTAAGAAACATTTCTGATGTTCTGAAAAAATCTAAGAAATTTTCTTACATTTTTAGATTTGAAGACTTTATTTATTGCATTGTGACATTATTTTCTCACAAAATTGCCATAATGTTAAAAAATATTCTAATTACTGTACTGCAAAACAACAATGATATATTGGTTTTATAGTATTTAAATGTAAAATAATAATAATAATGAATTATGAAATAATGAAGTAAAATATTGTACTAAAGTATGATTGAGGTTTAAACAAAACAAAAATAAAAAGATATTTTGAACAAAAAGAAAAAATATTCTTTTTGTCATGTCAAGGTCTTATTTTACCCCAACAATCACCTAAGAATTAATTTTTAATTTTAATTAATTAATTTAATATTAATTAATCAGTCTTACATTTTTAGATTTTTTTTTTTTTGTATTGTGCATTGTAATTTGAAAAATCATTGTAAAATTCTGAAATATTATTGTGATTCAAAACAGCAGTTTTCAATTTGAATATCTGTTAAAATATAATTTATTCTTGTGATCAAATCTGAATTTTCAGCATCATTACTCCAATCTTCAATGTCACATGATTCTTCAGAAATCATTCTAATATGCGGATTTGCCGTTTAAGAAACATTCCGGATGTTCTGATGTTGAAAACAATCACGCTGCCTCATATTTTTGTGGAAACTGTGATGCATTTTATTTTTCAGGATTCTTTGATGAATAGAAAGAGCATGATTTATTTGAAATGGAAATCTTTTGCAACATCATAAATTTCTTTACTGTCACTTCTGATAAATATTATGCATCCTTACTGAATATAAATATTAATTTCAAATATGAATGCTAGTATACAAATGACACACCTTACCTTTAAGATGACTCAATGCAAGTTCACAAATGAGCAAATGATGAAAAATATGTTTGATTCACAACACAAATATCTGATTATTTAGCATTCACATGTGTATTCTATGCGTGTTAAAAACAAAAATGAAAATATTGTAATATTTTCCTTTATTCATCATGTCCAGATTTTATTTCACTCACCAAGGGATTTATATTTTAATAAATATATATTTATTTATATTTAAGAATTTTTCTTACATTTTTAGATTCAAAGCATTAATTAATTAATATATTTATTTATATATTTATTTAATTATTGCATTGTGACATTATTTTCTCACCAATTGTTCCTTCCATAATTTTAAAAAAATTATTGTATTTAAAGGGATTTATATTTTTATAAATATATATTTTATTTATATTTAAGAATTTTTCTTAGATTTTTAGATTTAAAGCATTTATTTATAAATGTCTTTACTGCCGCTTCTGATAAATCTTAAGCATCCTTACTGAATATAAATATTAATTTCTTTCAAGAAAAGTCAAACTGACCCCAAATATTTGAATGCTAGTATAAAAATGACACACTTTACCTTTAAGATGACTCAATACAAGTTCACAAATGAGCAAATGATGAAAAACGTGTTTGATTCACAACACAAATATTTGATTATTTAGCATTATTTTCATATGTGTATTCTCAATTGCTTTTTTGTTTGCAAAAACAAGCAATTTACAAATTAACTTCTTCACCCAGCCAAGACAGTCATCCTAAGTCATCGTACAGTATAATACAAACCATCGGCCTCACTTGGCTCCTACTGACACTCAACAATCAGAAATGACAAAAGAAAAAAAAAGTGCATTTCAGCAAGTGTTGAAGTGTTTTCGTACTCATTCTAGTAAGAAGAAAACAAACGTAAATGTCACTGATTCTTCATTATGGCTCAGCATTATTTGCCTCTGACGCTGGTTTAATTAGCTCAGGGGAATTTCTTTTAGCGCAAGCCCACGCGTCTGACTCAGTTCATCTTTTCGTTCACTTGCTGTTCTTCCGTCGTGTGGTCAGTCTGAGGCCCTGAGGACTCACAACCTGTTCCTCAATGCCGTTACACCTCTCTGCGGTTCACTAGATTATATACCATACAAGGTCACGTCAGCAGAAAAGCCTCCGGCTCTGAAGACGA
Source organism: Cirrhinus mrigala (assembly GCA_036247105.1). Lineage (NCBI taxonomy): Eukaryota > Metazoa > Chordata > Actinopteri > Cypriniformes > Cyprinidae > Cirrhinus > Cirrhinus mrigala. Next base: position 34,746,068 of record CM070025.1, read on the forward strand.
ACTCAAATCTGAAGTTCAACCCACTAATTTTTTATGCCACAATGTGGTGACCGAGTTCCTCAATTGTGGCCGTACAGTGATGAAATCGCAGCGATTCCACATAGCGTAGCGTGGTTGACCGCTCGGCCCACGCTGCTGATATGACGGTATGCGCTCGTAACGACCATAAACATGTGTCATTCACTGACATCCGACGTTTTGCTGGTGAAGTCCAGCATGTGGTTAAACCGCTGTAAGCCGGGTTTGTAAAGCATTCTAAATCTCCGCCACTAAACACTTCTGCAGTGGATACAGTGGGAATTTTCTGTGAACATTAGATTGTAGCATGACATGTACACTGAAAATATGAAAAACAACCTAAAGAAAGAAACATTTTAACATGTGTCATGTGCTTTGATGGTTGCGGGTTTAAGCAAAACAAAAATGTAAAGAAAAAATTCTATTTTATTCTTTTTGTCATTTCCAGGTCTTATTTCAGTCTAAAATCAACACAAGATTTTTATATTTAAATTAATTACAAAATTTTTTTTATTTATATTTAAGAATGTTTCTTACATTTTTTATTTTTTTATTTTTTATTTTTTTTTTTAGATTTAAAGCCTTATTTTATTTTATTTTATGCAATTGTGACTTTGTTTTCTTACAAATTCTTCTTGCCATAATGTGAAACATATCATTCTCATGACTATGGTAAAATATTGTATGAAAGTAGGTTTGAGATTTTAAAACAAAAATTAAAATATTCTAATATTTTCCTCAGTTCCATTCCATATATTGTCCAGATTTTATTTCACATCTTTAACAAATGTCACGTGCTTTGGTTGTGATTTTAAACAAAAAAACAAAAAAAACATGAAAAGAAATATTCTAATATTTTATTCTTTTTGTCATTTCCAGGTCTTATTCAGTCTAAAATCAGCACAAGATTTTATTTAATTTAAATTAAATAAAAGATTTAAGAATGTTTCTTACTTGTGTGTGTGTGTGTGTGTGTGTGTGTGTGTGTGTGTGTGTATGTGTGTATATATATATATATATATATATATATATATATATATATATATATATATATATATATATATATATATATATATATATATATATATATATATATATTTAGCAGCATATTTTATTTTATTTTATTTTATTTTATATTTTATTTTATTTGCCATAATGTGAAATGCATTATTCTCATGACTATGGTAAAATATTGTACGAAAGTAGGTTTGATATTTTAAAACAAAAATGAAAATATTCTAATATTTTCCTCTATTCATCACGTCCAGGTTTCATTTCACGTTTTTAATAAGCGTCACATACTTTGATGGTTGTGGTTTAAAAAAAAAAAAAATGAAAATGAAAATAAAATATTTTATTATTTTTGTCATTCCCAGGTCTCATTTCAGTCTAAAATCAACACATCAAGATTTTATAATTAAATTACTTTTTTAATAATTGAATTTATTTATATTTAAGAATGTTTCTCACATTTTATTTTATTTTATGCAATTGTGACATTATTTTCTCACAAATTCTTCTTTAAATATATATTTAACAGCATATTTTATTTTGTTTTATTTTATTTTATTTTATTTTATTTTATTTTATTTTATTTTATTTTATTTTATATTTTATTTTATTTTATTTGCCATAATGTGAAACATATTATTCTCATGACTATGGTAAAGTATTGCATGAAAGCAGGTTTGAGATTTTAAACCAAAAATGAAAATATTTGCATATTTTCCTCTAATCATCACATCCAGGTTTTATTTCACTACAAAATTAAAAAAAAAAAAAATACAATAAAAAATTTATATTTTAATAAATATATATTTTATTTATATTTAAGAATTTTTCTTACATTTTTAGATTTATTTATTTATTTACATTTTGACATTATTTTCTCACTAATTTTTCTTGCCATAATGTGAAAAATATCATTCTAATTACTGCATTGCAAAAATACTAAAATATTGTACTAACGTATGGTTGAGATTTGAAACGGAACTAAAACGAAAATATATTTTAAATAAAAATGAAAAAATTATTTTATTAAATTTGTCATGTCCACGTCTTATTTGACCCCAAAAATCACGCAAAAATTTATATTTATATAATATTTTATTTATATGTTAAGATAATTTTTTCTTAAATTTTATTTTTATTATTTTTTTTTTTTTGCATGCCTGCCATGCATGTAACATGATTTGCGAATTCATTGTCTTTACATAATTTGAAAAATCATTCTCACGGCTTATTGCAAAAAACAATATGTTTTTTGTATAGTATTTACATTTTTAAAAAATAATTACTAAAGCATTTTTTACTGCAATACAGTATAATATAATAAAAAAGTCAACAAATAATAATAAAAAAATCATCAGATGCACGCTGTAAGAAAAAACTCCATAGACAAATTCATAATTTTTTGTCAGGACCTAATACAAACTGCAGTGTGTAAATCAAAATACAGGTTAAATACCTGTGCAAAGACCTTTTATTTTGCATGCTTAATTGGCATGAAAATAATGTTACGATACGATAAAATATGGTATAATAGGCTTTGTTTTCTCAATGCAAAATGTAATATTTTTAGTTTGGGCATGAAATGTGATGTTTGTTGTTTTGAGTCTAGTTGTTTAGACCATGTGACGATGCATTAATCAATCACTAATGAAGAATGCGTGGGTGCGTGGGTGTTTCCATTTTCAGATCTATAAATAAGTTGGGGTTAAGTTGGTTTCACAGTGTGATAAACAGAAGCACATAGAAGGGGAATTCACTACATCTTCCCCTTTCTAAAGGTAAAGTGGAAAGGTTTGTGAATAACATTGATCTTAATGTCAGACAAACACAAAATGTCACACAGATTCCTCTAGATTTACCGACAAAAAGCTAATTGGTTTTCTTCGTGACGTGGCTTTTTTGCACTTTATGCTTAAAAAGTTCTTAAACGATGTGCAAAATTGCAAGAAGTCTGCAGTGACGGCTGGTGCGTTTTAGCAAGTGTTTATGCCGTTAACCTGCAGCAGTTTCCCTTTGACCCGTGAACCCTGATTGATGAGTGCAGGAGCTGGTTAGCAGATTAGAGCTGCCGCTGACGTGACCTCTGATGCATTCGCCATGTGAGGTATGAGTGACCTTTGACCTTTATGTGGAACATTCTTTGGTTTGTCCGTTCAAAAACTTTGAGAGTTGAACCTTCAATCAAATAAGCATAAAAATACACACATATTGGGTAAAACAGTCTACTTTTAATTAGATTGAACCATTTTAGTGAAGGGCATTTAAAACGGAGTTCTAAATTTAAAATTTAAATTCAAAAATTCAAAAACATTCTAAAAAGTCTTGGAATTCTAAAGTCCCCATGGTTGCTATGATACCTTAAAAATGCAGCTTACTAGGTTTAGAGGCAGAGCGTGCGCGAGTTGATTTACTGAAATCATCATGCCAGATAGTGTTTTACAGCATGCAAAGCAAGTGAAATATTGAAGTTGTCACTGGCCTTTTAAGGCCTTAACCAAAACATGTCACAGCAGAGAAAATAACCATGATGCTATCCAGAGAGGCCCGTTTGTTTGGGAGTTTGACGAAAAGCCCCATTGGGTCAGCGGGCAGCCCGAGCGGAGAGACCCACGGTCCAAGCAGGGGAATGTGATATATTGTGGCAGGAAGATTAAACCAGACCAGCGTGGCCTCAAGCCCAACCGACCAGCAAGAAAAACAACGGCCGGAGGAGAACATACAATGGGGGAGGATGAGAAACACGCAGAAATCCTACGGTCTGTCTGAATACACGGCCTGCCAGTCTTCATTATTAGTACTGGCCACATTTTAAGAGTAATAAAAGTCATCCACACTGAAAAAAGAACATGTATTGGAAGTATAAAACTAATTGGTAAACATTTTAGTAGCTTTTACATCAAAAAAGAGACGTTTAAAAGAGTTGTACACTCAATAATGAATATTCAATCATTATTTATTCGCCTTCGTTTTCATTTAACAGAAAAATAACATCAAACCTGGCACAATGCATTATTTTTTAACATGTATGCAAAAAAAATAAATAAAAAATTGAAAGAGATTTTTTTTAAAACAGTAATAATGTTATGCAGCAAGAATGCATTAAACTGATCAAAATATATATATATATATATATATATATATATATATATATATAATATATATATATATATATATATATATATATATAATTTTTTTTAAAAGCTGTATTTATTTGACAGAAATACAGTAAAAACAGTAATACGGTCAAATATTATAAAAATGTATTAAATGTATTATAAATATATAAATATACAATTTTTATATTTTGTGTGGGTGTATAATTATATATATATATATATATATATATATTAAAGCTGTATTTGACAAAAATACAGTAAAAATGTATTATAAATGTATACATTCAAATATAAATATATATACAATTTTTATGTGTGGGTATAACTGTGTGTGTGTATATATATATATATATATATATATAATTTTGTAAAATATTTTGTGTGTGTGTGTATATATATGTACATTTTTTTGAAAAGCTAACAAAAAAACAGTAAAAATATATATATTTATATTTATATAACATTGTATGTATAATTTTATGAATACATATATAATATATAATTTTATATGAAATATTTATGTATTATTTAATGATTCTTTTTGTCCTATTTTGAGCTTAACAGACAGTACTTTTATTGAAAATATATGCAAATATACAAACTTTTGTTTTATTGAAAATATATATAGGATACACTGGTGTGAGTGTTCCACAATAAATGCAATTAATTACATTTATTTATTTTATATTTATATTTTTATTATAATTTTGAATTTTGGAAGAACATGCGTTCAAGACAATAATGGCCAAAATGTTGTTTTTCAGTGATGTAACGGTTATAAAAAACCGTGCATGACTGTTACCATAAATCTGGCAAATGTGTTTGGGAAAAGTTTAGCGCAAAGCCTAATTAAACTTAAAGGAGTGTCACTTATTTTGAGTCACAGAAACAAGGACAACTCCTGTTTTATTATTAGGCTCATGACCTACATTACAGCATGTTGACGGTGGAGTCAGATCACAGTGATTTACCATCCTTTCACTTTCTCTGTTCCTCACAGTCGTCTCTGTGACAGTCACAACGTCCCTCTGCGGGACACGTCCTACATACTGGACCCGCTCCCGTAATCCGCTTCTACTGAGCTGTTATCTAGAGAATAGGAGACACCATTGTCCTCTCCTCCACCCATGATGAAACACTCATTTTGGCCTGGAGAGATGGGCTGTTATTTGTTGTCCCAGTTTTTCACAGTCTGTTGTGTATAAGCGAAATAAACAGCCGTGGCTGGGCTCAATAAATGTCTCCTACTGAAATCTGATCTACTTGAATGAATAGCTTTTAACTGCAATTTTCTTGACACATCTAATTTGAAACATATTGCAATGCAAAGCGCGTCAGTAAAGTCCCTTTTCTTAGTACACTAATTAAAAATCCTGCAATCATTTACCTGTATGTCATTCCAAAACCACTGGATTTGTCTTTCTTCCATAAAAATAGAAATGAAAGTGAAAAGGATGGGTGACATTAAACTCCAGCAGGGACAAATGGCACCATAAAAGTGATTCATGCAACTTGTATCCTTGAACGTGGACATTCATCAGACGAATCCTGAAAAACAAATGTATGATGGTTTCTTAAAAAAAAATACTTTGCAGCACAATTGTTTTAAACATTGACAATAATCATAAATGTTTCTTGAGCAGCAAATCAGCATATTAGAATAGTTTCTGAAGGATCATGTGACATTACAGATTGGAGTAACAATGCTGAAATTTCAGATTTAAGCACAGGAAAAAATTACTTTTTAACATATATTCACAGAGAAAACAGCTATTCTAAATTGTTATAACATTTTAAAAATTTTTACTGCATTTTGATCAAATAAATTCAGCCCTGTTTCAAAAACAGGCTATTTTGGTCACATTTTAAGCTTTAAGCCCATTCACTTTCATTGGTAGAAAAAGAGCAGCACAAACTTTCAGCTAAACATCTTATATTTGGTAGAAAAAACATCAAACAGATTTGTAATATCATGAGGGTGCATAAATGACAGAATGTTAATTTCTGAGTGAAGCAAATTCAATTATTTTCACAAGTAGATTATAGAAAGAGATGAAGAGACACGATTGCCGCAAATGTGCAATATTGCATCTTCCACGCAAATATTAATAAAAAAATGCAAATATTCGTTTCACGTTTGGTGTGCACACAGCATTAGTATTAAAGCGCGTTTTCGCCACGTCAGGTTATGGTGTGTTTATACCAAAAGCGAATTTAATTATTCGTGCAAGTAGATTGCACACAAAGTCAATGTGACTTGATGATATATACCTCAGTTTGCATGATGCGTTGTCGCGCAAGCCAATCAGCAAAGAGCTTATTGGCATGCCTGGTTGAATCAGAATTTTTTATTTTTATTTATTTTTTTATTATTATTATTGTTATTTTAAAATGTTTCTATTCACGTGAGTGATGCAAAAAACATCTAGTGAGTAAACTAGAGTGAATACGCAATGCAGATATTCGCTTTGCATTTGGTGTGTCGTAGGGATGGGAGATATGGCAAAAATATCATATCGCGATTTTTTTGAGAAACATCACGATTCATGATTTCATCCCGATTCTTTGTCGTGTTGGTTTTACTATTTTGCAAATTGTGTGAGCAGTACAGCAAAACTAATTTCCCTATTTTAAAAACAAAGACTTTCAAGGTAACAAAGTATAAAATAAAAAAGAATAGCAGATATTTAGGCTAAAGTGAGCGAAGATAAAAATCTTTGTCATTATTTTATCTTTGTTATTAAAAGATAAGAACAAAGTATACAAACAGTGCTTTATTTTTCAGGTACAGTAGGTGTATTTAGCAGTAGCGTTCAAGAAATTGAATCAACAAATATAAAAAGTGAAACACTATATACTTATACACTATATATACACATCAATTGTACACTGATTCATATTAAAGCAACTGTATTAAAGTTTTTCATTCAAGAGCAGTGAGTGATTTTCCTCTGTTTTGTTTTAATAATAATTAAAAGAATAGTTCACCTGTAGGTCATCTGTCTGTCAATTCTGTCAGAGTGTTTTATTTTAACACCATCATTTACTCACTCTCACGTTGTTTTAACCCTGAATGAGTTTCTTTTTTCTGTTGAAAGTTGTCTATTTGATCATTTCTGTTAGATAAAATCAATGGGAACCAGCTACTGTTTGGTTATCCACATTCTTTAAAATATCTTATTTTGTGTTTAGCACAAGAAAGAAAGTAATACAGGTTTGGGACAACATGTAAGTGAGTAAATAATGACAGAATTATCAATTTTTGGTGAACTATCCCTTTGATGACAAGCGGCAGCATGTTTAGTACTGCCCCTTTAAGAGCTGTACATCTAATATACAGGCAGGCATCTGTTTTTTTCTCTCAATTCAATTGTTTACTTTCACTTTAGACAGAAGCGTCTATAAACTGTTTTTATGTGTAAAACCGTTTTGACAATAGTAGCGGAATCAGACGTGATACAAAACTTAATTCAGTAATTAGGCGCTGTGTAACAGTATTTTAATGTGCGCGCGTTTCAGGTGTACGCGCAGTGGAAAAGCGCATGTCGGAACAGCACGCGAATGAAATGTTTAACCGGCTTTAAAGACTTTAAAGCAAATAATGTACTTTTGTGATTGTGAATAAGTGCAGACGGAGGCGCCAGAACTGCAGCTGAGAGAATAGCACGATACTACAATATTTCTCAAAAAGCAGATCTTGGAAACATTTTTATCGTCCACGATCAAAAATCGTCATATCGCACACCCCTAGGGTGTCACCACAAAAGCGTGATATACGCCTCAACTGCGTCTTCTGTGCAAGTTCAAAAATTTCAACTTGAGCAGAAAATTTGCCTGATGCTTTGTCGTGTGAGCCAATCAGCAAAGAGCTTATTGATGTCCGGTCAATCAGATTTTTACATAATAATTTATTTATTTTTTAATTAATTATTTTTATTTTATTTATTTATTATGTTTTTATTCGCGCGAGTGATGCGAAAAACATCCAGTAGTCAGATATTCGCTTCTCGTTTGGTGTGCGACCTATTAAATTTAACGGGAATGAAAACGAGCCTGAGAGGGATTAAACGGACCAGTGTTGCCAAGTCCACGGTTTTCCCCCAGATTTGGGATATTTTTTTACACCGTTGCGGCGAGAAGATTTTCAGGTCCGCGGGCTGAAGCGACGCCAATAACGTCATATTTTGCCCCTGAAATGCGAATTTACCAGGGGAACCCGGACAAAAAAAACGTGTTTTTTATTCCCCGCAACACGATGTTTTTTTTTTTTTTACGGGGAACCCCTCGAAATGCCACTGGGCTAGTTTTGAGTAGCAATTGGGCGGGTTTTGTTGTGAAACCTGGCAACCCTGAAACCCAGTCTTTACAACGGCAAAGGTCCTATATTATGTAATTTTGACAACTTTCAAAACTGATTTATTAAGTTTTTGTCTACTTTCTTAACATGAACAACCGTATGTTGTTAAACAACAGTACATTCTTTTAAACGCGCTGTACTTCAGTCCCTCACAGCCTCGTTTTCATTCCTGTCAGAAATGAAATATGGCGCTACCTTGACTGAGGGGGATTAACAAGTAAAAAAGGTAAGTGAGACTTTTTAATCACACAATTCTGACTTTTTTCTCGTAATTGCCAGTTTGTGCCTCGTCACAGCGAGAAAAAAATCAAAATGGTAAGACATAAAGTCAGAAAGCCTTGTACTTGTCATTGTTTAAATTCCTTGCTGAAGCAAAAGCTTTCAATACAAACACGGCCAGGATTTTACTCAACAACCTCTCATTCTTAGAAGAAGAAAAGCGGGGGGAACATTAAAATTCCTGCTCCTCCTCTGGTACAGTAGGCTGATCTGAGATCAGCGCGGGTCGTTACCATAGCGCTGCCTGACTCAGTTCGGGCTCACATAGGTGGGCGTTCATCAGATCCACTTTCAGAATCACGGCAATGAACGACAATGAATGCAGTTTTTTACGTCGCCGAGCACCTTTAAGGGATGACGTGCGAACGGTGACCTTTGGGCGACGGTACAAGAAGACCGCGGATGCCAAACACGGAGCGTCACCTGCGCGTCTGATGCGTAAAAGCGCGCAATGACAACAAACCAGGCGCACTGCGGTCCCGCCGCGCTTAATCTGAATTTGGAAATTGGGATTAGGAGGTCGTTGGGTGAAGCGAGTCGCCCTCCTTTGTTCGCGCGGATGAGGGTCTGACGTGTTCCCGGGGGATTTTCAGTCGCGGTTCAAACGCTGGAAACACACACACAAGCTCTCAATGCTGCTATGACTTCCTGCATCCGTCCATACTGTGATCTGATTGCTCTTCGCATGCTGCTGCTGCTGTTCATCTCGGTGCTGTTGGTACTCGTGAGGTCCGATTCGGGTGAGTTTGGCTCTCGATCGTAACCCTTTCATAGTGGGTTTCATTGTTTTTACCTTGTCATGCTGTAGCCGGATGCATCCCAACATCGCGAACTTATGGGAATGAATGGAAATGTCAGTGTTTACACACGGGGTAAGTTGTCACGCGGTTAAAAGCTCAATAAATAACAGAGGTTTTGTATGTTGATTTAAAGGAGTCCACATATCCCAGTATCGCTTTTAGTAGTTTGGTTTGGTAACAAGTTAACGCTTAAAACCACTCTAGAAGGCTATACATTAAGGCGAGAGCCAAGTATACACTTAAGGTAGGTTTTAACTCAAAGTTTACCTCAAAAACAATAATGTCAAGTTTAGAACAATGGCTTTGATCGTGTTGTCACTTTTCCCATTTATGCTGAAAAGTATGTAATAGTCTGTGATACATTTTAAATACAGATATTTTGTGAATGATGCCTTGTTTTCTTTTTATTTAGATAGTATTTAGTAGATTTCAAACTAAATATTTTACTTAAGTAAGGTTCCTATTGTGACCACTTGCTGACCCATACTGTATAGCGGCACAAATGGCTCTCCCTAATGAAGAAAAACCCCCCGCTAAAACCAGCCTGCTGGTTTAAAATTAACTTAGCTGGTTTAAACGGGTCTCTCAGTCTGGCCAAGTTGGATTTAGCTGGTTGATCAGCTGGTTTCCCAGACCGACCAGCCAAACAAGTGGTCAAAACCCCCCATACTGAAAAGCATTCAGTAGCCTATAATACATTTTAAATACATATATGTTGTGGATGATGGTATTATTTTTATTTTATGCTTTAGATAGTATTTAGTATGTTTCAAACAAGGTATTTTACTTAAATCAGTGTCAGTAACCAGTAGGTTCCTATTGTGACAACTTGCCCCATACTGTACATGAGATTTATTTATTTGATTATTATTATTATTTTTATTTATTTTTATTTATTTTATTTTATTTCTTGCTGGGGGAAAATGTAAAAAAAAAAAAAAAAAAACATAGCTGGATTTAGCTGATTGACCAGCTTGTTTTCCAGACTGACCAGCTAAACAAAGTGGTCAAAACCGCTCTAAAACTAACCTGTTAAACCAGCTGGCACCATACCAGGCTGAAAGAGCAGCTAAAACCAACCAAAAAACATTATTGGCATTAATTTTTTTTTTTTTTTTGCTTTAGATAGTATTCAGTAGATTTCAAACACAGATATTTTGCATCAATCATTGTCAGTAAACCGCAGGTTCCTATTGTGACAACTTTCCCCATACTATATAGTGACTGTAATGAGATTTTTCTGCTGAAAAAAAAACAGCAAAACATAGTTTAAAAGTAAAGTTTAAGCATGGTTTAAAATGGACATAGCTTGTTTTAGCTGATTGACCAGCTGGTTTCCCAGGCTGCCCAGCTAAAGAATTGGTCAAAATCCCTCTAAAACCAACCTGCTAAACCAACCCAAAAAATTATTAGCATTATTTTTTTGCTTTAGATAGTATTTAGTAGATTTCAAACACAGATATTTTACATTAGTCATTGTCAGTAACCAGTAGGTTCATATTGTGACAACTTGCCCCATACTGTAGTGATTGTGATTTCATTTTTTTCTGTCCCTCTTAAACCAGCTAGAACCAGACCAGGTTGAAAGACAGCTAAAATAGGTGCACAACAGCATCTCCCTGCTTAAAAAAGGCCTAAAACCAGACTAAGCTGGTGTTCAACTTGTTTAGTTGTTTGGTTTGCTAAAGAAGTGGTCAAAACCCTTCTAAAACCATCTGAAACCAGCATTTTCTTCAGTAGGGTGTAAAATAAAATTTATATAGCATGGTTGTGAACTTTAATATCTTCCCATTTTATCCAGAGATTTATTTTCGCTTCTCGCAGTTAATATTCTGATTGACGTTGACATTCATTGCCATGATTTGTTCATATTCCTAGGCAGTTTCTTTCCAAACAGTGCGCTGTTCTGTCCTGACAGGGTCTGTGTTGGACACAAAGGCCCGCTGAAGAACTGACCGCTCGCTTATTCATGTGTAAATGTCTCTGTCTCTGTGTTCAGCGGATAACCGATGCTTGTCATCCCTCATCTCCACATGTGAAGACTGTCTCAGACGCGGCCCTGAATGTGCGTGGTGCTCTCAGGAGGTAATGTGTGTGTGTGTGTGTGTGTGTGTGTGTAAGTTGCTATTGTTGTGTCTCGGCACACTGTGCGAGGTCTGAGTGTGTGAAGTGCTCGTGTTAAGTGATAAAGAACCAGAGCCCTAATCCCCAGAATGCACCGGTGATCGTGGGAACCCATAAAATAGAAACACGGAAACATCTTTGCCTATTTAACCCGTAACTGGTGCTAAAGTGTACTTAATGCTAAAGTGTACATACAGTATTAGTATCTTTTGAAGGTGACAAGTTTGTATTTTTTCTGAGAGTGTAGTAAAGACTAATAATAATAAGTTTACATGCTAAAATTACTTTAAAATAAGAAAATTAAAATTAAAAACATATTAAAAATACATAGAAATGTTTATTAAAACTTTCTAAATTATAAAAGCACATAACAAAATTACTAAAGCTTAAACTGAAATTTTAGATTTTTGTTTAAATTTAAATAATTTTTTAGAATACATTTCAAAATTGCTAATTCAAAATGTTAATTAATACTATAATAGTATAGAAATAATACAGCCAAAATTCAAATAAAATAAAGCTAAAGAGAAATATAAAAAAAATGCTAAAAAAAAGTATTTAAGAAATATTTTAGTAACAAAATTAATAAAGCTTCAAATTAAAATGAAAACTGAAACGATTAAAATAAATTAAATAAAAAAAAAAAAAAAAAAGTAATTAAAATATAAATATTAATAAATAATTCCAAAAATGAGCAAATCCAATATTTAAACACTTGTCCATTAAAGTACAGTTGTGGTTCAGTCAGTTTATAGAGTTTTAACTTTCTTCATCAGTGATGTGTTTATTAATACTATAATAGTATATAAATAATGCAACCAAAATTCAGATAAAATAAAGCTAAACAGAAGTATAAAAAATACTAAATTACACTAGGTTTAACAGAGGCAAGTATTTAAGAAATATTTTAGTGATTATATTAAACACATTAAAAAAAATATAAGGTTGCATAACAAAATTAAGCTTCAAATTAAAAATGAAAACTAAATAGATAAAATAAAAATATACAAAAAATTAAATTTAAATATTAATACATACTTCCAAAAATGAGCAAATCCAATACTTCAACACTTGTCTATTGAAGTACAGTTGTGGTTTGGTCAGGCCTTAGTCAGTCAGTTTATAGAGTTTTAGCTTTCTCCATCAGTGACGTGTTTGTTTTCTTGGGACGAACAATTCATTTAAATGCTTTCTTTGTAATGAAAGTCATGCATATTACTGGGATTGTGGTTAAGGAAATAAGTTCATTAAATGGCCACGGTGCTCGGCACCAGTCAGACTAATCCCTGACCAACATCTCAGCAACAATCTTTCAGCTAAAGGGCTTTAGTACGCTCTGTGTACTTTAAATAATGCCACCCTACACAACAGCCGTCTTGTTTCTTGAAGAAACAGGCATTTGCGGTGACCCTTGAACCGTCTGATGGTTTGTTTACCCTGACAGAGGTTTCTGGACGGGGCTCATGTAAGTCAGCGATGCGGATCTGTGTCTGACCTGCGAGTGCGGGGCTGTGAAGAGGCGTTCATCGAGAACCCCAATGTGAAGGTGGAAGTAAACGCCACTGTCGGCAGCTCACAGGTGTCACCGAGAGAGATTAACATTCACCTGCGACCAGGTAACATCTGATCGTAAGAAACCACTAAACTGATACAGAAACGCCCTAGCAACCACTAAGAATATCATAGCAATACCTTAGCAACCTATTACACCTAAAAAAACAACAACCCAAAATTTAGAAACTGCATAACAGCTTGTCAACATAAATGCAAAACAACTTAGCAACCTCATAGCATTGCCAACCACTAAGAACACCTTAGCAACCTAAAACACATTAGAAACAATGACAACCCAAAACAGTTTAAAAGGCAAATAACAATGTTACAGCATAAATGAAGAACCCCTTAAAAACCTCATAGCAATACCATGGCAACTGCCAAGAACACCCTAGCAACAGTGTTCCAACATAAACCAAGAGCACCTTAGCAACCTCATAGAAATGCCATGACAACCACCAAGAACATCCTAGCACCACCTTAGCAACCTATAACACCTTAGAAACGACAACCACCCAAAACACTTTAGAAGCCAAAAAACAATGTTACAACATAAATGAAGAACACCTTAAAGGAACACTACACTTTTTCCAACTCCCCTAGAGTTAAACAGTTGAGTTTTACCGTTTTTGAATCCATTCAGCCGATCTCCGGGTCTGGCGGTAGCACTTTTAGCATAGCTTAGCATAGATCATTAAATCCGATTAGACCGTTAGCATCTCGCACAAAAATGACCAAAGAGTTTCGATATTTTTCAAAATAAGTGGAGTGTTCCTTTAAAGGAGAAGTCCACTTCCAGAACAACAATTCACAAATAATTTATTCACCCCTTTGTCATGCAAGATGTTCATGTCTTTCTGTCTTCAGTCGTGAAGAAATTAGGGTTTTTGAGGAAAGCATTTCAGGATTTTTCTCCATATAATGGACTTCATTGGTGCCCCGATTTTGAACTTCCAGAATGTAGTTCAAATGCAGCTTCAAAGGGCTCTAAACGATCTCAGCCGAGGAAGAAGGGTCTTGTCTAGCGAAACGATTGGTCATTTTTTTTCGGAAAATAAAAAATTGTATACTTTTTAAGCACAAAAGCTGGTGTAGCACAGGCTCTGGGATGTGCGTTCACGACGCTACTTACTATAGAATCGCTTTGAAAGATCACACGGAACGTAGGCGGAACTACAGACCCAGTGTTTGCAAAGCGAACGCTCAAAGACTAAGAAAGTGCAAGTCAAACGCTGTTTACAAACAAAAAGGTACAACAGTGTCGAATGATTCTGAAGTTGTAGGAGAAAATAAGAGTTTTCACCATACTCTACCTTTTCGAGCCGGAATACACAGACAATGAACTTACACGTGATTCGTGGTAGTGATGGGAGGTTTGGAACATTTTACCGACTCAGACCTTTGAGTCTCGTTCAGCAAAATGAACGAATCTTTTTTCGAGTCATTTCGTTCATTTCGTTAATTTTAGCAAAATCAGCATCACGTGACAACCCCATAAGATGAACGAACGACTCAAAAAACCCGAAGACTTGAAACAGGTGAACTAATTCCAGTACAGAACCTAATAGGATGTTGCGCATGCGTGACTGAATGAATCACTCCCCGAGACGACGCGTTCTTCGCGAGTCACAATAAAGATTCGTTTAAAATGAACAAATCGTTCAAGAACGACCCATCACTAATTTGTAGCATTGTGGGCGCGCATCCCAGAGCCTGTGCTACATGAGCTTTTGTGCTTAAAAAGTATACAAATTTTTATTTTTCAAAAAAAGATAAAACCCTTCTTCCTCGGCTGGAATCGTTTAGAGCCCATTTGAAGCTGCATTTAAACTACATTTTGGAAGTTCAGAATCGGGGCACCAATGAAGTCCATTATATGGGGAAAAATCCTGAAATGTTTTCCTCAAAAACCGTTATTTCTTTACGACTGAAGACAGAAAGACATGAACATCTTGGATGACAAGGGGGTGAGTAAATTATTTGTAAATTGTTGTTCTGGAAGTGGACTTCTCCTTTAACAACCTCATAGCAATGCCATTGCAACCACCAAGCTCACCCTAGCAAAACCTTAGCAACCCATAACACCTTAGAAACATCAACAATAACTCAAAACACTTCAGAAGCAGCATAACAATGCAGAACACCTTGGCAACACCTTAGCAACCCAAAACACCTTAGAAATGACAGCAGCAACAAGCTAGCATTTAGAAACCACACAACAATGTTTAATATAGAACACCTTGACAACCTCATAGAAATTCCATGGCAACTACCAAGAACACCCTAGCAATGCCTTAGCAACCCAAAACACCTTAGAAACAACAACCCAGCAGTTTAGAAATCACAAAACGAAGTGCTAACATAAATGCAGAACACCTTAGCAACCTCATAGCAATGCCATGGCAACCACCAAGAACACCCTAGCAACACCTTAGCAACCCATAACACCTTAGAAACATCAATAATAACTCACAACAAATGCAGAGCACCTTAGCAACACCTTAGAAACAGCAGCAACAAGCCAGCATTTAGAAACCACACAACGTTTCAACAAAAATGCAAAACACCTTGACAACCTCATAGAAACTCCTTGGCAACCACCAAGAAGACCCTAGCAATGCCTTAGCAACACAAAGCATCTTAAAAACAACAGCAACAACAGCCCAACATTTAGAAAGTGCTAACATAAATGCTGAACACCTTAACAACCTCATAGAAATTCCATGGCAACCACCAAGAACACCCTAGAAATGCCTTAGCAACCCAAACATCTTAAAAACATCAACAATAACTCAAAACACGTTAGAAACCACATAACAACCTTAGCACCCTCATAGAAAGGCCATGCAACCACCAAGAACACCCTTGCAAAGCAACTTCATAACAACGTGTCAACATAAATACAGAACACCTTAGCAACTTCAGAAATTCCATGGTAATCACAAGGGACACCCTAGAAACACATTAGCAACCCATAATACCTTAGAAACATCAGCAATAACTCTAAACACTTTTGAAATCACATAACAACATGGCAGCATAAATGTAAAACACCTTAGCAACCTCATAGGAATACCATGGCAATCACTAAGAATACTCTAGCAACGCTGTATCAACCCAATTCAACTTAGAAACCGCATAATTTAGCAACCTCATAGAAATGCCATGGCAACAACCAAGAACACCTTAGCAACCTAAAACAGCTTAAAAACAACCCAACACTTTAGAAACCAAACAGCATTGTGTCAATACATATGCAAAACACCTTGACAACCTCATAGAAATTCCATGACAACCACCAATAACACCCTAACAACACCTTAGCAACAAATAACATCTCAAACATCAACAATAACTCAAAACACTTTTGGAACCACATAACATGTCAACATAAATGCAAAACACCTTGGCAACCACATAGCTCCTCATCACCTCATAATGTCATGGCAACCACTAAAAACCCCCTAGCAACCTAAAACACCTTAGAAACAACAGCAGCAACAACCCAACATTTAGAAACCCTAGCAACACCTTAGCAACCTTAGAAACATCAGCAATAACCCAAAACACTTGAGAAACCACATAACGTCAACATAAATGCAGAACACCTTAGCAACCTCATAGCAATACCATGGCAACAACCAAGAACACCCTAGCAAGCCTTAGCAACACAAAGCATCTTTAAAACAACAGCAACAACAACCCAACATTTAGAAAGTGCTAACAAGAATGCAGAACACCTTAACAACCTCATAGCAATGCCATTGCAACCATTAAAAACACCTTAACAACACCTTAGCAACCCATAACACCTTAGAAACATCAACGACTCAAAAACACTTTTGAAACCACATAACAACGTCAACATAAATGCAGAACACCATAGCAACCAGCAAGCACTTTGTCATTAAATGTCAGATTCTAAATCCAGTGTTGTGATGATGTCACTTCCTGTGTTAGGCGGCGAGGTGACGTTCGTGGTTGAGGTGCAGCAGTTGGAGCGCTATCCTGTGGATCTGTACTATCTAGTGGACGTCTCAGCCTCCATGCAGGATAATCTGGACCGGCTGAAGACGGCGGGTCTGGCTCTGTCTCATCAGATGAAGGAACACTCCAGCGACTTCAGAGTGGGCTTCGGTTCGTTCGTGGATAAACCGCTGTCTCCCTACATTGACGTGCATCCCTCCAAACTCCAGAACCCCTGCAGGTGAATCATAATTAAGAGAAACCTTTTTTCAGAATGAGAATAAATTACTATTAATAATAATAATTGTTATTATTATTATTATTATTATTATTATTATTAAAAAACAAATGCAATTAAATGAATAATTGATCACTTTATTATCATTTAATAACTTAATATTTTAAGTATTTTAAAAATTGTATTTAATCATTATTAATAATGCAATTCAATTAATAATTTACCACTTTACTATTATTTAATAACTTAATATTTTAAGTATTTAAAAAATATTTTTAAGAATTATTAAAGTTATATTTAAGTCATTAAAAATAATTTAGTAATTTCTCCTGACAACAGTGTGATTTTACAGTAAATATGCAATCAATTAAATAATTTCTTAACAAATGATCCAAAGTATTACAATAATTTTTAGCTCTACACGCTTAATGTGTGACTCATATGCTTGTACTTTTTATTTTGTAAAGTGAATTTAGGAGAAACATTTGAGCTGATACTTGAGTCCTTGAGTTCTTCTGTAAATGTTATTATTACTGTGTATCGCTGTGCACTTAATGCCTCTGAACTGAGATTGGCAGAGAATCACACAGCTCAGTTTTTCTTTTTTTGATTAAAAAAAAAAAAAAAAAATTCTTTTGTTCACATTGTACAGATTGTATCTCTTGTGAAATCTTTTGTTGCCTTTTTATAAAGGACATAGTTTTTTATATCTTTTTTCCCCTCCTGGAAGCTCTTGACCTTTAAAAACAACTCACTAAAGTGGCACTGCAAAGGGAAGTATCCAAAATGTTTAAATGATTTATTTAATATTTATTTTTTTAATAAACTGAGCAAAATATGCATGCTTGTGACTGAATTTCAGAAGTATTTACTTTGTCTCAAATGTTTCTCTCAAAATTCTTTAGAAAATAAATAAAGAGATGAATTTGTCAGCTGTTAAGAAATTGATCAGATGTTTGCACTCAGTTGATCACACGCTTATTACTCAGATGCTATTTTAGTATTCATTCATTATTATGAATTGGCTTTTATTCTTTCATTTTCAGTTTTTATTTTAATTTAAATTTACATTTGTAGTATTTAGTTTTAGTTTATAATATTTATTTTTGTTTTAGTAATTTGTATTTTTGTTGTTTTGCTTGGTTTTTATTTTTTAAAAATATTTATAAATGGTCATTTTTGTAGATAATAATAATAATAATAATAATAATTATTATTATTATTATTATTATTATTATTATTATTATTATCATTATAACAATAATTGTATGTGTATGTATTTATATTTAATGTATTTCTATTTTTATTTTAGTAATTTGTTTGTTACTTTATTATTAGTAGTATTACGTTTTTTTTTTTTGTTTTTTTGTTTTTGTTTTTTTAGTTTTAGTTCATAATATTTATTTTTGTTTTAGTAATTTGTATTTTTGTTGTTTTGCTTGGTTTTTATTTTTTAAAAATATTTATAAATGGTCATTTTTGTTGATAATAATAATAATAATTATTATTATTATTATTATTATTATTATTATTATTATAACAATAATTGTATGTGTATGTATTTATATTTGATGTATTTCTATTTTTATTTTAGTAATTTGTTTTAGTTACTTTATTATTAGTAGTATTACGTTTTTTTTGTTTTTGTCATTTTCTTGTTTTTTATTTAATAATTTATAATTTTTGTTTTAAAATTTTAAAATAATTTTAAAATTTAATAATAAAAAATATACTACAATTACTACAACAAAATAATGACACATAAATAATACTAAAATAATTAATAATATAAATAAATATTATATATTATTAATTAGGGCTGCAACGATTAATCGCACGATGTCGTGAGGCGCGTTTAGTCAATGAAGCCGGTACTTTGATTAGTAGTAAAGCTCCATCACGTGCGTTCAGCTGGAGCGGCAAGTAATACACAGAGCCGTAAAGCGATCGAATTCGATTTTGAGCGCGATTTTGGCGTAGCTTGTCAGTGATGTTTTATTAATTGTAATATTATTATTAGTATTAGTAGTAGTTGTACGTTTTTGGTTTTGTCATTTTCTTAGTTATTGATTAAATTGATTTTTTTTTATAACTTTTAATTTCATATAATAATAACAAATAATAAAATGACTAAACTAAATGACTAACTAAAATAAAAATAAATACTAAAAATAATGAAATGATAAAAACAAATAAATACTATTTTTTTATTATAATTATAATTATTATTATTATTATTTTAGTCATTTGTTTTAGTAACTTTATTATTATTATTATTATTAATAGTAAGTTTTTTGTTTTTATTTTTTGTTTTTTATTACTTAATTTATTCAAATCCTTTTTAAATTTTTTTTATAATTTTTAATTTTTTATAATTTTTAATGTAGTAATATAATAATAATAATAATAATAGTACAATTACTAAAAAATGACTAAAATAAAAATAAATACTAAAAATAATTAATAAAATAAATACAGTGTGTATATCTATCTATCTATCTATCTATCATATATATATATATATATATATATATATATATATATATATATATATATATATATATATATATATATATATATATTTAGTAGTTTGTTTACTATTAAGTTTGTTTTTGCCATTTTCCCATTTTTTTTTTTTGTTTTAAGTGTTTCAGTACAACTTTTTTATTTTCGCAAACTTTAATAGTTTTAGTACTTCTTGTGATTATTTATTTTTGTTGTTGTTGTTTTAGTTTTTAGTGCTTGTCATTTTTATTTGTAATTAATTCTCTATAGCTTTGATTTATTTTTATTTCAGTTTTAGATTTAATAATTTTAGTACTTCAGCTTATTTTATTTCTGAGAGTTCTCAAGGCAACATATCTAATATTTATTTTTTTGAAGTTTAAGTTTTTTATCTAATATTTATGTTTTATTTTATTTCAGCTTTATTTCAAATACCAAAAACGCTTTTAGCTAACAATAACAAGACCGACCGACCTCTTCTGAAACTCTAGAGCGGATTCATGTGAGAACACATTACAGAGTAAAAGCAGGAGATAGAAAACATAAAAAAAACAACTTTCTCTCTGTTCAGCAGAAACAGTGGAGATATTAAAGTGATCTGATGTGTGATTTGTCTTTCCTATGGGAAGCTCTGAGTTTTCTGCGTGTCCCAGGAGGGTAAAGCGCTCGCGGGTATCCCGGCGGTGATCTCATTGTGACTCGTGTGGGAATCTGCAGTGGATGACGTGCTGTAAATCTCTCTGTCTCTGTCTGTGTCTGTCAGTGATTATGAGGTGCAGTGCAGGCCCGCTCACGGCTTCATCCACGTCCTCCCCATCACACAGAACATGACCGAGTTCACGCGAGTCATTCAAGAGCAGAGGATCTCTGGGAACATGGACACGCCGGAGGGAGGCTTTGATGCCATGCTGCAGGCCACCGTATGCCAGGTAAACACACCTGAGCAACACACCGCAGTTGTGAACAAAACATCACCACCGCACTGATAGGAGATTCTATAGATCTCTATATATTAGCTTGGCAGTTGTGGGTGGTTGCCAAGGTGTTGCTAGGTAGTTTTTATGATGTTCTGGGTGGTTGCCAGGTGGTTCCTGACGTGCTCAAGTCTAAGTAGCTCACTGTTATGAGTGGTTATTTTAAAATATAGTGTTTATTTATTAGTGTTTATCTTTTTAATAATGTTTCCACTTTTTTTTTGTTAACGTTGATTGCTGGGTCATTCCTTACTGGCTCTAGTCAAAAATTATAGTATTAGTTTTAGTCATATTATGGTTTTATTTATTTTTATATTAGTATCTATTTTTTATTGATTATTAATTAACTTTATTTACTTTTTGGTTTGTATTTATTTATTTATTTATTTATTTTGTATTATGACTGTTTATTTATTTTGATATCTTTATTAATTGTATTATTTTTTTTTTATTTATAGTATTTCTGGTCATTTTATTTTGTATTTATTTTTATTATATTTATTTATGTTTTTATTTATTTGTAGTATTTATTTATTTATAATTTCTTTCTTTTTTTGTATAACATATTTGTTTTTGTTTTTATTTTGTTAGTGGTGATTGCTATAGTTGTCCCTATTTATTTATTTATATATTTATTTATTTATTTATTTATTTATTTTTTTATTTATTTATTGCAGTTGCTAGTTGGGTCCTTACAGGTTCAAATCACTATCAAATCTTTTATGAATTTTATTTATTTATTTAGTTATTTACTGTTTATTTATTTTTATATTTTACTATTTTTTATTATTATTATTATTATTGTAGCATTTGTTTGTTTTTATTTATTTTTAGTATTTATTCATTTATTTATTATTGCGTTTACATTTTTGTATAATTTGTTTTTGTTTTTATATTTGTTAGTGGTGATTGCTAGGCTGTCTTTATTTGTTTATTTATTTTATTACATATAATAATGTATTTCTATTATCTTATGGTGGTTGCTAAGTGGTTCTTTACATGCTCAAGTTAAAGAAGTTTACTATTATGAGTGATTTGTTTGTTTGTTTTTAGTATTATGACTGTTTATTTATCTTTATGTCTTTTCATTTTATTCCTTTTTTTTAAGTATTTCTGGTAATTGTATTCTTTTTTTTAATGTATTTATTTATAATATTATTTATTTGTAGTTTTTATTATTTTTATAATTTATTACTTTTTATTTATTTTTAGTATTTCTGGTAATTGTATTATTTATTTATTTATTTATTTTAAGTGTATTATTTATTTATTTATTTATCATGTTATCATTATTTTATTTATTCTTTATTTTATTTATTCTTTTTTATTTTCGTAATTTGTTTATTTTCGGATCATTATATTATGACTGTTTAGTTTTTTTATATCTTTATTCATTTTGTTACTTTTCATTTATTTTAAGTATTTCTGGTAGTTTAATTATGTATTCATTGTATTTTTTATGTATTTATTTATTATGTTATTTATATTCAGTTTTTAGTTTTATTTCATTTTTTTTATTTGTTCATTTTTTTATAATTGATCTATTTTCTGATCATTATATTATGTCTGTTTAGGTTTTTTGATATCTTTATTCATTTTATTACTTTTAATTTATTTTAAGTATTTCTGGTCATTTTTTTATGTATTTATTGTATTTTTTTTACATATTTATTTATTTATTTATTATGTTATTTATATTCAGTTTTTAGTTTTTATCTGTTCATTTTTTATAATTTATTTATTTTCTGATTATTATGTAGATTATTATTGTGTTGATTATGTTGTTACATATTATGAATGACATTCTAATATTTATTTATTTACTGTTTTTATTTATATTTATTTATGGGGGAGGGGGGTTGCATGTTTTTTTTTGTTTGTTTTTTTTAATCCACGAAGCAAAATTATAAACCAGCAAGGTAGCATTTCTCCGATTTGAGGACTGATTAATGTCTGTAGCACAAAAAGCGCAGGGTGATTTACACGCTCATGTTGGACGCTCCGTGTTAGCAGATCCCATGGCTGCTTGGACAGCACTAATGATTCGAGCCGCCCTCTGTGCTCTCTCCCCTCTGCGTTTGTGCAAATATGGTCTCGGGAAAGATTTTTGTAAAACCTTAGAAACCCCATTTCATTAGCATGACTCTTCCTGTGTCATCAGCACATATTTCTCTTGCGGTCTGGGAACGGGAGCGATTCCTGAAGAGTCACAGCGAAGAGCTGAATCAGCCGCATCTCTATCTCATGGGCCGTTTGCAGAGCATGATGTCATTACTCAGTCATGAGAGGCCACTTTTTCATTTGTGACGGAGCCCAGTAGGACGGACGGCTTTGCATCAACAAAGCCCCTTTATGGTATCCGGCTGTTGGGATTTTTCCTGTAAATTACTGCCATCTGATAAACGAATGCTTTCTGAGCTGTGGGCTTGAAAGGTTTCGCCCCAGAAAGTGACCTTGAGCGAGTTTCAGTCTTCAGAATGTCCCTGCGTGCCTCCTGAGACTCAGAAAGTGAAGCAGAGCAGCGTGATGAGGTGTTTGCTTTGGCATGGAGCGCTCTGACCTCCAAACGCACTCCCCTCAGGTGGAATATTCGTTTCCCGTCACGCTTCGGTTACACGGAAGTCTCACTGTTCGCTAACTAGCTTGTGTTACTCTAAAAGGTAGTTCCTGTTGGCATGTCACTGGGGTTTTTTTTAGTCAAACATTACTCATTACTTCTGGAAGCTAAAAAAACGCTCTACTCGTGTGGTTCGTGTTGAATTAGTAACACGGGCTCGGGTCGAAAGAGTCTGCCCACAGCTGTATTATGAGAGCAGTTATGCTATTGTTATTTATTTATTTTATTTTTTACTTGTTTTGGGTTAAGTATTTGTTATTACGATTTTTTTTTTTAGTGTTATTATTTATTTATGTTTTATTATCTGTCAAGCAAAAGTATAAATCACCAAAACACTCTTGTCCCTAAAGAAATGATTAATTAAATTACTCATCCTGGCAGCTAAGCCCGTAACTAATGCAGTTTGTGTTGTGTTAGTAACACAGGCTCTATATAAGCAGTGATATTATGATATTGTAGTTTATTGATTTTCATTTTTGTAGTACTTATTTTAGTTTTTTTTATTTATTGATTTATTTTTACTATTTATTGATTTTTATTTTTATTATTTTCTTATTTTGTTTTAGTTTTTATTTTTACTGTTTTACTGTTTTTTGTTTTTACTGTTTGTTTTACCTTTTTATGATTATTTCTTTCCTTTTAAATTAATTTTTTGTTTATTTTTGTATTTTTTGCATGTTTTATTTTTTGCATGTTTTATTTATTTATTTATTTATTTTTTGTATTTATTAAGTTGGTTGGTTTTGTTTGTTTTATTTTTGGTTCTTTAATTTTATTTTTAGTATTTTTTTATTTCTTTTTTAGTATTTCTTTTTAACCATTTGTTATTTATTGTTTTGCTTTTTAGTATTTATTATTTATTTTATTTTTTAGTTTAATTTTTATTTATTTATTTCATGTTTTATAATCTGTCAAGCATAGTCCATCTGTTTAGATTGTTTTTGTTTTACTATTAGTTTTTTCATTTATTTTATTTACATTTTTTATTATTTATTTACGTATTTATTATTTGTATGGTTGTATTTTGTATTTATATATTTATTTATTTTTACGTTTTTTATTTGTATTTATGTGTTTGTTTGTTCTTTTTTTTTAATTTAATTTCTGTTTATTTATTTGTGTATTTATTTATGTTTTGCATGTTTTAATTTTTTGTATTTAATTATTTCATGTTTTATCATCTGTCAAGCATAGGGTCCACCTGTTTCCTTTTATTTATTTTAGTTTCAGTTTTTATTTTTACTATAAATTTTTCATTTAATTTTAAATTGTATTTTTACAGTGTGTATTTTTACACACTGTTTTTTTCTTCTTTTTTTGGTGATCAGTGGCTGTCAAAGCCAAAGAAAATAACATAAGAATACTTTTATATTTTATTTTATTTTATTTTATTAATATTTTTATACAATAAAAAATAATGGTGCTGTAAATAAATAAATAAAGTAGTTGTGTTTTATTTTATTTTAATTTAGTATTTGTTATTTCGTTCGATTGCATTTTTTAACTTTTTATTTTATTTTTAATTGTTTTTTTTATTATTTATTTTATTTTATTTCATGTTTTATCGTCTCTCAAGCAGAGTCCACCCTCAAGTCTAGTATGGTATTATAGTTTATTTTAATTTTTTAGTTTCTATTTTATTATTATTATTATTATTATTATTGTTTTATCAGTAGTATTTTTTTATGTATTTTGACTGTTTATTGATTTTGTATTTATTTATTATTTCAGTATTCTTTTTCTTTTACATTTGATTTGTTGTATTTTTTTGTATTTATTTGTTGTTGTTGTTGTTGTTGTTGTTGTTGTTGTTACTTTTTGCATCTGTCAAGAAAAGCTGTAAATAAGCAAAGCACTCTTCTTCTCAAGACTTGATTTTTCAAGTAATGATTAATTCACACGTTACTCATCTTGGCAGCTAAACTCTCTACTAGTGCAGTTTGTCTTGTATTAGTAACACAGGACAGATGTACACTATGAAGAAATCCTCCGACTGCTGAGTAAACTTGATGGCAAACACACTCTCATGCAGATTTATAAACCTTGATTCGTTTCTGCAGAAAGACATTGGATGGCGACCCGAAGCGAAGCATCTGCTGCTGGTTATGACAGACCAGCCGTCTCATCTGGCTTTGGACAGTAAACTAGCGGGTATCGTGACTCCTCATGACGGCCGCTGCCACCTAGAGGATAACATCTACTCCCAAACCACTACTATGGTAAAATCAACACTTAACACGCACAAAACGGCAGATGCAAAACTTTTTGTTTTTTTTGTTTTTTTTAAAAATGCCTTCCTTTTTTATGGTCTCTTTCTTTAAAATTGGAAAATACAGTATAAAACAAACGTCTGGGTTGGAAGAATTAGTTCTTTCATTACAAAAAGGGAATACATTTGTAATTTGATATATATACAGTATACCATGGCGCTTATTTTAGTGTTATTTTACCTATATTTGTATACTTGTATAGTTTTTATTAATATTTAAATTTGCTTTTATTTTTGTATTTTTAGGTTTTAGTAATTTTATGTGCTGTAGTTATTTCTGTTTGTTTTTTTCCCTATTTTTCTATTCTTTTTTTCTTTTATTTATTTAGCTTTAGTCAGTAATTTAATATTAATATTTCTTTTATTTTACAAACTGTTATAGTATTTATTAATATTTAAATTTGCTTTTATTTTCATATTTTCAGGTTTTAATAATTTAATGTGGTTTTGTCATTGCTATTGTTTTAATTTTATTTTAATGTAGCTTTGTTTTCGTTTTAGTCGGCACTTAAAAAACATTGATTTGGCAACTAACTGAAACAAGTTTAGTTTTTTCATTTAATATTTAATGTGAATAATATAGTGTTATTTATATATTATTATAGTATTGATATTTTAAATTAGCTTTTATTTTTATATTTTCAATTTTCACTGTAGTTTAGGTTTTAGTCAATTTGTAATGTGTGTACATTTTAGTAAATTTTAGTAATTCACAAGTAAAATTTTAGTAATTCAATTCAGTAATTTCAATCTCATATTTTAATAATAATATTAATAATATAGTATTTTTTTATATCCTATTATAGTAGTTATTAATTTTTCATTTTTTCATTTTGTTATTTAATTTTAATATTTCTGTTCAGATTTAATTTTATTTTTATTTCAGTTTTAATAATGTTATTAATTCAATTTTATTAATTCAATTCAATAATTTCCATCTAATATTTAATAATAATATTAATTATATAAGTATATTTTATATGCTATTATAATGTTTCTTCATTTTTGGAATTTGCTTTTTTTTAATGTTTAATTGTTTTTTTATACTTTTTTGTTTAATATTTAACATTTATTTTATTTTATATATTGTTATAGTATTTATTAATATTTAAATATGCTTTTATTTTTGTATTTTTAGGCTTGAATAATTTTGTTATTTGCTTTTGTCATTTCTATTATTTTTTACATTTTTTTTTTTATGTAGCTTTAATTTATTTTTTATTTATTCAGTACTTAAAAAACTTTGACTTGACTAACTGATTAAATGTAAGTAAAAATTTTTCATGTAATATTTAATATTAATTATGTAGTATTTTTACACACACACATACATATATATATATGTGTATATATATATATATATATATATATATATATATATATACATATATATGTATGTGTGTGTGTAAAAATACTACATAATTAATATTAAATATTACATGAAAAATTTTTACTTAAATTTAATCAGTTAGTCAATATTCATTTTATCATTTTATATATATATATATATACTATTATGATATTAATATTTTGAATTAGCTTTTATTTTTAGATTTTTCATTTTCATTGTAGTTCAATTTGTTATGTGCTTTTGTCATTTTTCTGTTTAACTTTTATTTTTATTTCAGTTTTAGTTATTTCAGTAATTCAACTGTGTTGTAGTAATTCAATTCAGCAATTTCCATCTAATATTTAATAATAATATCAATAATATAGTTTTTTTATATACTATTATAATATTTATTAATTTTTTGGAATTAGCTTTTATTTTTTAGTTTTCAGTTTTCATTCATTAGCTTAAAATTTAGTAATTTTTTTTTGTTTGTTTTTTGTTTAATTTTAATATTTCTGTTTAAATTTAATTTATTTTTACTTCAATTTTAGTAATTTTATTATTTCGACTTAAAAAATGTTGACTTCGCAACTAACTGAAATATTTTTAAGTTTCGAATCTAATATTATTTTTATTTCATTTTATCAATGAAACAATGTTTTTTGTTGTTGTTGCTTTTTAGGAGCACCCAACCATCGCTCAACTGGCTGAGAAGCTTCTGGAAAACAACGTTTACTCCATCTTCGCGGTGGATCAGGTGCAATATCAGTGGTATGAGGTAATTTCTCTCCCACACCATGAGTTTGGGTGTTTCCTCCTTCAGAAATCAAGCCGTTTTGCAACAGTGATTTCAAGATCAAAGGCGCTGATTTATGTGAACGCACACACTTGTTCAGTTAATGATGATAGTGCTGGTTTAACAAATATGTGCGCAAAAGAAGCTCGAGCTAATTTAATATTCTGGATTAAATGCAACTTCTGTGGTTCAAAATAAAAAATGCAAATAAAAATATGTCCACATACCAAAAAACCCCATCCAAAAAATAACCAGAAGTTCATGCCAAAAATAGTTACATTTTGAAATGTTTATGCCTGATGTTTATGCCTTTATAGCTTACAGCTTAACTTGTTTTTAACTCATGCATTCATATATTTTAACACAAATACTATAGATTCATAGTTCACTTCCATTCTGAGTGTCTGTAGTGCAACAGTCGAGTTTTGGAAGTAAAAACGCTGTTCATTTTCTCCATAGGAAAACTGATTTTTAACAATAACTCATAAACCTGTAAAGACAGGCCTACTGTGAACTCTGAGGTTGTAAATTAATTGTATATGCTTTGGTTGAAGCCATCTGTTCAAATTATATTAACTTATTTTGAAGATACTTCTGTTAAACAGCTGAATTTGTTTAAAAAAAAAAAAAATACATTACCCATGATTCTATGCAGAAAATTTCACCAATCAGAGCTGTATATGATGTAATCAAGTCTGTGTCGATACATTCTCAAAATGCATTTTATATGACTTTTGTTTTTCTTCAATTTAAATAGAGATATTTTCATACAATGAAAGTCCATGGTGACCAGTTGCTGTCAGGGCCAAAAAAATAGTGTAAAAAGAGTACATAATTTATTTTATTTTATTGTAAAATAAATAAACAAATAAACAAATAAACAAAGTAGTGTTTTTAATTTAATTTAATTTGAATTTATTTTAATTTTGTACAATGAAAGTTCATGGTGAACAGATATAAAAAGTATTTTATTTTATTTTATTTTATTATTTTATTTTTTATACAATAAAAGTTAATGGTGACCAGTTGCTGTAAATAAATTAATTAATTAATAAATAAAAAGAAGTGTTTTTTTTATTTTTATTTTATTTTATTTTTATTTTGTACAATGAAAGTTCATGGTGATCAGTGGCTGTCGAAGCCAAAGAAAGTGACATAAAGTAGTACATACTTATTTTATTTTATTTTATTTTATTTTATTTTATTTTATTTTATACAATAAAAGTTTATAATGACCAGTTGCTATAAATAAATAAATACATACATACATACATACATACATAAAATTGGTAGTGTGTTCTATTTTATTTTTCTATTTATTTTATTTTATTTAATTTTTGTACAATGAAAGTTCATGGTGATCAGTGGCTGTCGAAGCTAAAGAAATTAACATAAAGTAGTACATACTTACTTTATTTTATTTTATTTTATTTTAAAATCATAAAGTAGTACATACTTTTTTATTATAAGTTAATGGTGACCAGTTACTGTAAATAAATAAATTAATTAATAAAATTAGTGTGTTTTTTTTTATTAATTTAATTTAATTTAATTTAATTTATTTTATTTTAATTCTGTACAATGAAAGTTCAGTGGCTGTCGAAGCCAAAGAAAGTAACATAAAAGTAGTACATGCTTTTTTATTTTATTTTATTTTATTTTATTTTATTTTATTTATACAATAAAAGTTAATGGTGACCAGTTGCTGGAAATAAATACATATTTAAATAAATAAATAAATAAATAAATAAAATTGCTAGTGTGTTTTATTTTATTTCATTTATTTATTTTCATTTTTATTTTATTTTTAATAGTGGCTGTCAAAGCCAAAGAAAGTAACATAAAAGTAGTATATACTTTTTATTTTATTTTATTTATGCAATAAAAGTTAATGATGACCAGTTGCTGGCAATAAACAAACAAATAAATAAAATTAGTCATGTGATTTATTTATTTATTTATTTTTAAAATAGTGGCTGTCAAAGCCAAAGATTGTAACACAAAAGTAGTATATACTTATTTTATTTTATTTTATTTTATTTATTTGTTTTATTTTATTCCCATGATGCCGTAAAAGAAAATTCCACCAATTGGAGCTCTGCAAGGAAAACTACAGATCAATACGATCTCAAAATGCTTAAACGTTTGTGTACGATCAACAACTTTAAATGAACAGTTTTATATTCCACAGTCATCTTTAATTCAGTTAAGTCATGTGCAGTGGTTGATGGGATTGTAGTTCTTTCTCCCATTAAAGCAGTCTTGTCTTTTTATCCAGTATCCAAATGCTTTATTGCTTTAAAGCAAAGTTCGCAATGTTGTGATCCTCCTCCGAGCTGGTGGGTTTGGTTCATTACTCATAATCCATGACAAAGACATTTTTAAAATCCCTTTAGTGAAAAAAGTAATAGAAAAATACTTCCAGAACCAGCGGTGGCAGGAAGAAGTGGGTGGCACGAATGCACTCGATTACTGTAAACACATTTTTGCTGCATAATTTCTCAATTGTATTTTTAAAAATGCCTCATCTTTTCCTCTAAACAGGATCTCCTAGACTTGATTCCTGGGAGTTACGTGGGCCGCCTGCTTTCCAAAGCATCGAATCTGAAAGATTTAGTAGTGCATGCGTACAAGGTAAACAACTTTGCTTTCTCTTTTACTCGATAGAAAGTAAACACTCTGCTCTCTCCGTCCACTCAAGGACAATTAGATTAGAAGTGCAGAAGGTCCCAAACATTTCAGACCGCTCGTAGTTTAACGGGAAAAGCCGTTAAATCTGTTCCAGGCATGCATTTAAGGACAGGAATAATCTCGTCTCAAGCACAACAATGCATTGTCCTCCTCAAAATTCAGTGATCCCAGCGAACAGAAGCCCGCATTATAAACGGTCTCTGATTGCCGGGCCAAAAATGCTGCGAGCTCCAATCGGCGAGCCGCTATTTTTGTCGCGGCCTTTTCCCCGTGAACCTGCTTATACAAGAGTGATCGTAGGTCGAGACAATGGGCTCTTTCTGAGCTGCTCTCTTTTCTTCATGCGTCTCTCTTGCAGAAGCTGCTGTCGGATGTGGAGGTGCAGATCGGCGTG
The DNA here is from genome assembly GCA_036247105.1 of Cirrhinus mrigala. Classification (NCBI taxonomy): domain Eukaryota; kingdom Metazoa; phylum Chordata; class Actinopteri; order Cypriniformes; family Cyprinidae; genus Cirrhinus; species Cirrhinus mrigala. Next base: position 34,777,110 of record CM070025.1, read on the forward strand.
GAGGACAGCCAGGCTCAGCGCTTCCGGGTGAAGGTTACGCCGCTGTGCCCCGACGGATCCGCCGTTTCTGGAAACACGAAATGTTCTGACGTTCGGCCCAAACAAACAGTAAGAAAGCCTTTCGTGAACATACAGCTGCTTGCAGTACAGTGAACAGAGATGCTGTGTTTGATATGAAAAGTGCTCAAATTAAAAGAACAGCTCAGCCAAAAATAATATTTATTCATGTGCATGTTGCTCAAAAACCATATGGTTTTAATTTGCTCTCATTTAAAGGAGGCGTTTTCATGTATTGGGAGTTCTTGCTGACCAGTAGCAGTCCAAACCAGAAAAGTTACATAAAAGTAGTGCATACACTATTATATTATATTATATTATTTTATTTTATTAGTTCATTATAAGTTCATTATTAGCAGTGGCTGTAACGTAAAAGTAACATAAAAATAGTACATGTTATGTTTTATTTTATGTTATTCTATTTTATTTTATTTTATTTTATTTTACTTTATTTTATTTCTTTTATTTTTTATTATTATTAATTTATTTTTACAATGTAAGTTCATGGTGACCAGTGGCTATAACATAAAAGTAGTACATATGATATTATTTAATTTTATTATTAATATTATTATTATTATTTAATTTTTTTTTATTAGTTTTTTGTTTTTTTAACATAGTAATTTAATGATGGCTAGTGGCTACATAAAAGTAGTACATATTTTTATTTTATTTTATTTTATTATTATTACAATGTAAGTTCATGGTGAATATTTTTATTTTATTATTATTATTTTTTTTTTTTTATTTCACTATTTTTTTTTTATTTTACAATGCAAGTTCATTGTGACTAGTGGCTGTAACATGAAAGGAGAAAATTTTATTTTATTTTATTTTATTTTATTTTATTTTGGATAAGTAAGTCCATGCTGACCAGTGGCTGTAACATAAAAGTAGTACATATACAAATTTTATTTTTTTTTTATTTTATTTTATTTATTTTTACAATGTAAATTTATGGTGACCAGTGGCTATAACATAAGAGTAGTACATATTTTATTTTATTTTATTTTATTTTATTTTATTTACAATGCAAGTTCACGATGACCAGTGGCTGTAACATAAAAGGAGTGTATATACAAATTTTATTTTATTTTATTTATTTATTTTTTTTTACAATGTAAGTTCATGGTGACCAGTGGCTGTAACATAAAAGTAGTACATATACAACTTTTTTCTTTTCTTTTCTTTTCTTTTCTTTTATTTTCTTTTATTTTACTTACAATTACTTACTTACAAGTTCATGGTGACCAAAGGCTGTAACATAGAAGCAATGCATACACTAATTGTGACACACGTTATGTTTTGTTTTATTTTATTTTATTTTATTTTATTTTAATTTATTTTATTTTATTTCTTTTATTTTTTATTATTATTAATTTATTTTTACAATGTAAGTTCATGGTGACCAGTGGCTATAACATAAAAGTAGTACATATGATATTATTTAATTTTATTATTAATATTATTATTATTAGTTTTTTTTTTTTTTTTTTTTTTTTTTTTTTTTTATTAGTTTTTTTTTTTTTTAACAAAGTAATTTAATGATGGCTAGTGGCTACATAAAAGTAGTACATATTTTTATTTTATTTTATTATTATTATTACTATTATTATTATTATTATTATTATTATTATTATTATTATTATTACAATGTAAGTTCATGGTGAATATTTTTATTTTATAATTATTATATATATTTTTTTTATTTCATTTAATTTTTTTTATTTTACAATGTAAGTTCATTGTGACTAGTGGCTGTAACATGAAAGGAGAACATTTTTATTTTATTTTATTTTATTTTATTTTTTTATATAGGATAAGTAAGTCCATGCTGACCAGTGGCTGTAACATAAAAGTAGTACATATACAAATTTTACTTTATTTTATTTTATTTTATTTTATTTTATTTTATTTTATTTTATTTTATTTATTTTTACAATGTAATTTTATGGTGACCAGTGACTGTAACATAAGAGTAGTACATATTTTATTTTATTTTATTTTATTTTATTTTATTTTATTTTACCTACAATTACTTACTTACAAGTTCGTGGTGGCCAAAGGCTGTAACATAAAAGCAATGCATACACTAATTATTTTATTTTATTTTAGTTTGTTGTTGTTATTATTATTATTATTATTATTATTATTATATTTTTTAAAATATTTCAAAGTGAACAGTGGCTATCAAAGCCAAAAAAAAAGTACATGCGCTACTGTATTCATTTATTTATTTACTTTATTTATTTAAATGCTTTTATTCAGCAAGGGCACATTAAATTGATCAAAAGTGACAGTTAAGACATTTAAAATGTTACAAAAGATTTCCCTTTTAAATAAATTCTGTTCTTTTAAACTTCATATTCATCAAAGAATGATGAAAAATAAAACCTATCATGTTTCCAAGGAAATACCAATCAGTTTTTAACATTGATAATAATCAGAAATGATTCTTGAGCAACACATCAGCATATTGAAATGATTTCTGTAGGATCACGTGACACTGAAGACTGGAGTAATGATGCAGAAAATTCAGCTTTGAGCACAGAAATAAATTTCTTTTTAACATATATTCAAATAGAAAACAGTTAATTTAAATTATAATAATATTTTCATATTTTTTCGTTCTTTTTTGGAGCTTGACTGCCTATTTACATTTCTTGCATGGAGGAAAAACAGCTTTCTCTTAGGCATCTCCTCATATCATAGCATTATATGTTGTTTGAGCAGATGATGATATACAGTAATTGATGATATAAGGGTGATCAAATGATGATATAATAGTCTTTTTGATTGAACTGTCCGTTTAAGAAAAAACAGGCCTCTGAGATTTTTAAAGTAAAGGCTTACAGTATCTCCAGTTTCTTTTGTTCCATGGTTGTGTACCCATGAGAAAATAGAGTACAAGCTGGAGTAATGGAAGTAATTACTCTGTGCTGCACTGTTTATAATGCCACAAATTTATAAGCTCATTTATAAGCTTATCATGTGACTCGTGTTGAAATATCCAGCACATTAGGAACATAGCAGAGAGACTGCAAATCCAAATACAACACTGTTGCATCACAGCTAAAGCTAGATTTTGACATTCTCGGAAGAAAACGCGAGAACACCCTTGCTTCATGGTGGTGGGTTTTGCACAAATCAATTTTTTTTTTCATGTGATATTAAAAAAAAACCTAGTTTTATATACAGTACAGTTCCAAAAGTTGGGGCTTTTTTTAAAAAAAAGAAATTAATACTTAAATTAAATAAAAAAAAAATAAAAAAAAACTAAATTTACAAAATGTAATTGAAGTTAGAAATGTGTAGCTGGCTATGCTAAAGTATTAAAATTAATTAAACTGAAGGTCAAATAGAAATAATTTTAAGTTAAATAAAAAGAATAGAAAAATGTAAAACTTACAAAATGTAACTGAAAATTTGAAATGTTTTGCTGGCAGTACTAAATTAACAAAATGAAATAAATAAAAAAATTAAAGCTAAATATAATGGAACAGAAAAATAAATGAATATTAGTTTTTAAAAAAATGTTTTGAAAATTATAAATAAAATGAAATGAAATGAAATTAACCTAATTGAAAATTATAAATAATTAAATTAAATAAAAATTAAATGAAATTAAATAAAAATAAAGCTAAAAATAATGGAACAGAAAAATAAATATTAGATAACTTAATTGAAAATTATAAATAATTAAATAAAAATGTGATTAAATTAAAATAAAGCTAAGTATAATAGAACAGAAAATAAATGAACATTAGATTAGATTTAAAAAAAAAAAAAAAACACTTAATTGTTTTTTCTACAGTTTTTCACAATTAAATTTAATAAAATTAAATAAAAATGAAACCTAAATGTAATAGGACCGAAAAATACATTAATGTTAGATTTAAAAAATGAATTAAAGCTTCAAATAGAACTGAAATAAAAAAATAAAAGCTACATTTTTGAACTTATTAAAGCTAAATAAAAAATAATAAATAAAACTATTATAAATTACAAAAACAGCAGTTACAGAAAATGAAAATATAAAAATAAATGCTCATTTAAAATATGAATAAATATTAATAAATACTTTAGAAAGCAGCTATTTTAAATAGTAATATTTGACAATTTTACAGTTTTTACTGTATTTTTTAATCAGGTAAATGCAGTCTTGGTGAGCAGAGGAGACTTCTTTCAGAAACATTACAAAATCTTAACTGACCTTAAACTTTTATTAAGTAGTAAATATTTAAACCAAAACACTGTAGCACAATCACTTGCTTAAGTTTCATAATGAGATATTTTACAAGCAAAACTCTGTTTTGTCATCAGTCGTTATCTGCTGCCTGCGTCAGTTGTTTTTGTTCTGTTTGTCCCGTCTCAAGGTTTTCTTCAAGGTGACTGTAGGAATGAGCTCGTGTCCTGCGGACGGTGGCGATCGGGACGTTCTGATGTCGATCAGGCCGGTGGGATTTAACGAATCCGTTAGCGTACGGATCCGTCAGATGTGTGGGTGTGGTTGTACGGGGACGGGCCGTTGTCATGACGACGCCGAACCCTCAGCCTGTCCCGCGGAGACGGACGCTTGTAAAGCGGACGGAGGCGAACCCGTCTGCAGCGGGAGAGGAGTCTGTAAATGCGGGACGTGTGTGTGCGACTCCAGTAGGTTGGGAAACATCTACGGGAAGTTCTGTGAGATGGACGACTTCTCCTGTCCGTATGTGAAGGGCCTGGTGTGTGGAGGTGAGGGATGAAGATGTGTTTACTCTCTGAACTAGGGTGACAAAATAAATAAATAAACAAATAAATGTATGTATGTATGTATGTATGTAGGTAGGTTTAAAAAAAAAAAAAAAAAAATATATATATATATATATATATATATATATATATATATATATATATATATATATATATATATAATGAAATAATAATATAATAAAAATATGAAAAATATGTATAATTAACAAATTAATAATATATTAAGTTTAATATAAGTACATGTTTTTAGTAATTATGTATTTGAATATGTTACTACATTAAATATTAATATTTAGAATTAAAAAAAGGTTAAATACACATTTGATTTTGGGGGGTTAAATATAAATTGTAATATTAATTAAATAATAAATTATAATAAATTAAGTTATAATTTTTGTGTATTTTAATATAGAATTACATTAAATAACAATATGTGGAATTAATATTATTATGCGGAATAAACATTAATTTGATATTATTGGGTTAAAATATAAAATTGTAAATAGTTAATAGTAATTAAATAATAAATTATAATATATAAACAATTGCATTAAATATTAATATGTGGAATTAATATTATGTGGAATAAATATTAATTTAATATTAGGTTAAAATAACTTTAAATAGTTAATAGTAATTACGTAATAAATTATAATAAATTAAGTTTTTTATGTATTTTAATATAGAATTACATCAAATATTAATATGTGAATTAATATTATTATATGGAATAAATATTCATTTGATATTATTAGGTTATTGTAAATATAATAAGTTTTAGAATTAAATTTAAAATTAAATTTTAATATTTTTTATTTGTATAATGCATATATAATAATATAATTTAGAATTCATTCGTTTTTTTTTCTGTTTTTTAATACATAACTACAATATTGCATAAAAATACAGTATTATATTATTTATATTAATAAGTGGAATTATAAATATATTAAATATTCATTTGATTTTATTTAGTTAAAATATAAAAATGTAAATGTATTAAGTTTCATAATTAAATGTAAAATTCAATTTAAAAATCCATTTATTTTCTAAAATATGCACATTTATATGTACTTAATAAGATAATATAAGAAATGAATAGTTTTTTAAAAATGAAATTCATTAGATTCTTTTGATGAAATATAAAATTGTAAATATAATAAAGTTATAAACTTTTGAAATGTAATGTAATTTGTGTGTGCACATATTTTACACACACACACACACACACATATATATATATATATATATATAATTCATATATCCTATATAGGATAATTCCTATATGTAAGCTTTTAAAAAATTGTTAATATAATAATTGTAAATGTATTTTTTGTGTGTGTGTTTGAATTACTATTGTTATATGGTAAATATATATTATTTGATCATTCAGTAATACCTTTTTTTGGGTAATCCTGTGAAATAAACAGCTTACAAATAAAAAGTACTCATTTTATTTATTATAAATATTGTGTATTACTTTAACAGAGAAAAATGTTTTAAATAAACACACTTCTACAAATGTTTTCTTTTTCACATTTCAGGACACGGCCGGTGTGTTTCAGGTGAATGTGTGTGTCTTCCTGGCTGGACGGGCGAGGCCTGCGACTGTCCCGACTCCACCGAGAGCTGCGTGTCTGACGACGGCTTGATCTGCAGCGGCTGGGGGAAGTGTGTGTGCGGCAAGTGCGTTTGTGATGACGCCCGGCGATCTGGAGCCTTCTGTGAGAAATGCCCCGTCTGCTACAGCTCCTGTCAATCACACTGGTAACCGAGCTCACCGATTGGCTGGAACAGCTGTCAATCACACAATGAAACACTCACTGAAGCTGCAAGGGAGTTTTTATACCTTTCTAAAGGGGCGTCACACTAGACTTTGCCTTCTGTTCTCTTTCATTCATGCGCATGTAAACGCGGGAATGCAGTCGAAAATGTTTTGTCCTCCGCTGCATACCAAACTTAAACTCGGACCTGTGAATTTATGAAGTGAAAACATGTTTGATCAATAGAGGATGTAAACGTTGTATAAATGGAGTAGATGAGATATATTTATTTATTAAATTATTTCAAATGCTTTTTAAAATTATAAATAAATAAATAATTAGAATTAGAAAACAGTAAATAAACATTGCATGTGCCTTTTCAGTTCTGAAACAATTTTGCATACTTGCAATTTTGCATACTGAAAATATACAGTTAAAGTATGCAATATTTTTGCATAATTAAAAAAGACAAGCACACTGCTTACTGTATACTGCATAGTATATACTATATAGTAGTTTTAAGAGTTAGAGGTGAAATATACTTAAAGCATACAATAATTTTGCATACTTAAAGCATACTGCTTACTGCATACTTCACAGTATATTCTGTGTGCTATTTTTAAGAATTGAGCAAAATAGTGCAGTATTAATCAATGAAGTAGCACAACAAATTTTAATATTTTTTTATTTGTATAATGCATATATAATAATATAATTTAGAATTCATTCGTTTTTTTTCTGTATTTTAATACATAACTACAATATTGCATAAAAATACAGTATTATATTATTTATATTAATAAGTGAAATTAAAAATATATTAAATATTCATTTGATTTTATTTAGTTAAAATATAAAAATGTAAATGTATTAAGTTTCATAATTAAATGTAAAATTCAATTTAAAAATCCATTTATTTTCTAAAATTTGCACATTTATATGTACTTAATAAGATAATATAATTAAGAAATGAATAGTTTTTTTAAAAATGAAATTCATTAGATTCTTTTGATAAAATATAAAATTGTAAATATTAATTATTATATCCTATATAGGATAATTCCTATATGTAAGCTTTTAAAAAATTGTTAATATAATAATTGTAAATGTATTTTGTGTGTGTGTTTGAATTACTATTGTTATATGGTAACATCAGATTGCATCAGATTGGATGTGCATTTCAAGTTCTGAAATAAGTTTACATACTTACAATTTTGCATACTTAAAGTATACACTTAAAGAATGCAATACTTTTGCATAATTAAAAAATACTAACACGCTGCTTACTGTATGCAGTATTCAACAGTAAATTAGTATGCTACACATCCTTATCACACTGCATGTCTTTTCAGATCTAAAGCATGCAACATTTTTTTAATTATTAAATTTTGTTTACTTAAAAAATACAAGTGTACTACAGAATGTACAGCATATACTGTGTGCTATTTGTAAGAGTTGTAAGTAAAATAGTGTACAGTATTTAACAAAGTAGTATGCTACACAACCTCGTCACATTGCATTTCAGTTCTAAAATAATTTTGCATACTTAAAGTTTAGCATAATCGCCTATTTAGGCAGTCTTCTTAATTGTGCATACTGCACAGCACATACTGTATTAAAATGCAAGCATTTTTAAAAATAAATGTTAAATGTCTCAACTGTTTGTACTGCAATGAAATAATGGGTCATTGATAACATTTCCAGATCATTCCTCACACTGGACATGGAAGGTCAAATCGAGCGCATTGCATTGTGGGAAGCAGTATTCAATACAATTTGCTCTGGCTTTATACCACATTGACTAACCTTTTAGAAATAGCATGAGTAGTATTCCATTCTGAACATTGCCTAAATTTAGAACATAACCTAATGTCGGTCACATAAAAATATGTAATTATTTTTTTGATCATAGAATATGGGCAACAGGATATGATGTCATGCTCCAGGGTGTCTTAATAAATATTAAAATGATTTTTAAATTAATTAATATAAATTCCTAAAATTATTTAATTAGTTATATATTATTATAGTTATATCAGTGTTTCTAGTGTCATTGAGATTCTATCATAGTTTTTATGAATATTTTAAATACTTTTTAATTTTTTCCATTTTAATTAAAGTTAAACTTGATTAAAATAAATAAATAAATTAATATAAATAATAGAATAAAATAAAATAAATAAAATAAATAAAAATGTATACTTTTTCTGTATCATATTTATTTATATTTTTTATTTTATTTCAATTAACGTTTATTTCCTTTCAAGTAACAAAAAAGGTTTTTTTTCAATGGTTGTCATTTTAGTTTAAGTAGATTTATGTAATCAGTTATGATGTTTGTTTATTGTTCCATTTTAATTTTTGTCATTTTGTTGTGTATTTTTATTCATTTTAATAGTTTTTGTTATATATTTGTATGTGTATGTCTATGTCTAATATTTTATTTTATTTTATCTTAGTTTAGTTTAGTTCAATTAACGTTTTTTTTTTTTTCTAAGTAACAAATAAAACATTTTTTCAAGGGTTTGTCATTTTAGTTTCAGTTAACTGTAATAACCTTGATTTATGTAATAAATTACAATGTTTATTAAATTAATAAGGGTATAAAAATGATTTAATAAATGTTAAATAATTTAAAATATTAAATACTAAATAAGTTCATACTACTTGTGCTTGGCTAAGAGTATACATCTCTATTGATCAGATGCCCTTTTGTTTTCATGCTAATTATTGTAATCGTTTTGTCTGTGATCAGGAACTGTGTGAAGTGTCACCTGTCGAAAGGACTCGGATCAGACGCGCTCCAGCTCTGTAATCGCAGCTGCGCTCCATCGGTGGAGTATGTGGACGACATCACAGGTACATGCAGCACCGAACACTGAACATCAACACTGAAAGAAACTCTAGAGAGTTTGACATTCGTCTGAATGAATTGTGTTGTTGTTCAGAGCTGGTCCGGGGGAAATACTGCCTGTATCCCAGCAGTGAGAAGTGTCAGTACCGCTTTCTCATGGACTTGGCTTCAGATCGGCCTCAGCTGCACATTAGTCGACATCCTGGTGAGGAAATGAATTCTTCTCTTCATCTTCTCTTCCTCCTCCCCCGCCTTTCCCTTTTTTCGACCTCTGTTCGACAGCGCTGAAAAATGAGAAATTTTAATTTGCTTACAGAGAATAAAGCCTATTTTAGAACTGTTGTCACATTATTTTCAGCACATTTCAAATGTCATTACTGTAATGTGTCCAGAGTTTTTTTCTCATTAGATTCTTTCTACTGCAGTACAGTGTTTATATTTACATTTTATTTAATTTGAATTCAGTTAAATGCAGTTCAACATCTGCTGCTGTTCCATGATATATGAATACTTTACAGTTTTTATGCTACTATAAAAATATTTTATGGTCAATATTTTCCACATTACAGTAATGCAAAACATTTTTTTGCATTGCAGAAATGCAGTCTTATTATGGTATTATGCTTAATTGTAGTTCATTGTAAGTTATTTGTTCATTTTTATTATTTATTTTTACTCATATTTAGGTATTTTATTTATTTATTTGATTTTGTGGTAAATTGAAGTAAATTGTAAGCTTTATTACAATAAATTTATTTATTTATTAGATTTTTTGCGGTGAATTGTAAGATTTTTCATTTTTATTTACATGTACATTTTTTTTTTAGATTTTATTTATTTGATTTTTTTTGGTGAATTGTAGTAGGTTGTAAGGTTTATTACAATATATTTATTATTTCATTTCAATTTTATTTATTTATTTGATTTTTTTTTTTTTTTTTTAGTGAATTGTAAGTTTTCATGTTTTACATTTTATTTTTTTTGTTCACTTTTAGTTATTTATTATTTATTTGTTATTTTTAACATATATTTTATTCATTTTTATTTAGATTTTATATTTTTATTTATTTAGATTTTATTTTATTCATTTTATTTATTTATTTATTTATTTTTTGGTGAATTGTAGTAAGTTACACGTTTGATTACAATAACTGTATTTAATTTATATTCAATTTATTTATTTGTTTGTTTATTTATTAGATTTTTGTGATTAATCATTTTTTTCATTTGATTTTGCTTAATTGCAGTGAATGTATTATTTCATTTTATTTATTAATTAATTTATTTATTTATTTGATTTTTGTGCTGAATTATAAGCTTTTTTCTTTGTTTTTTCTTTATTTTATTTATTATTTGTTTGTTTATTTTTTATATTTTTTATTAATTTGATTTTGTGGTGAATTGTAGCAAATTGTAAGCTTTATTGCAATTAATGTATTATTTAATTTATATTTAATTAATTTATTTGATTTTTGTGCTGAATTATAAGCTTTTTTTCCTTTTGCATTATTTATTTATTTATTTTTATATATTTATTATTTATTTGTTTATTTTTATATTTTTTTTTAATTCATTTCATTTACATTTTATTTATTTAGATTTTATTGATTTATTTGATTTTGTGGTGAATTGTAATAAGTTGTAAATTTTATTACAATCAATTTATTTAATTTATATTTATTTATTTGATTTTTGTGCTGAATTATAAGCTTTTTTTCCTTTTTCATTATTTATTTATTTTTATATATTTATTATTTATTTGTTTATTTTTATATTTTTTTTTAATTCATTTCATTTACATTTTATCTTTTTATTTATTTAGATTTTATTTATTTATTTGATTTTGTGGTGAATTGTAATAAGTTGTAAATTTTATTACAATCAATTTATTTAATTTATATTTATTTATTTGATTTTTGTGATCAATTGTAGGCTTTTTTCATTTTTTTATTTATTCTTATTTTTTTATCTTAAGCTTTTATTAGTTTTTGTTTACATTTTATTTGTTTGTTTATTTATTAATTTTGATTTTGTGGCAAAATTCTGTAAATTCACTCTTCTCTATGCTGATTTCTTCCCAAAAGGACATTTATTTTGCTCATAGGTTGCTCAGGAAGTTTAAAGGAGTTTTGTTTCTTCAAAGTAAAAGTTTCAAAGCATATGTTCCTCCTTAAATTCACACACACATTCGCAGTGGAGAAGAGCAGAAGAGCATTTGTTCAATGTTCATATTGAAATCTATTTTGGCTGCAGACTTTGGAAAATCTGAGAACCATCTTCTTCTGAAACACTATTCTGGGTTTTCTTCAGAAGACCTCATTGCTGTTCAAGAAAAGCTTCTAAGATATTAAGCAGATGCATTCTTAGAGTATGTAAAAACTCTAATTTCTTTCAAAATCTCACATGTGCTGCTTAAATTGTGTCAGGCAGATAAAGAGGTTCGGGGAAAGGGTTTGTTTAGGACAAAAGAATCCCATAATTCATTCGCAAGCTAAACAGCAGCCAGATGTTTCTGCTGTGCCGTTACGACATCGGCGGCAGCTGGAGGAGAAGCAGCTCCCTCAGGCCGCGTGGAGATCGCTCAACCGGTCAGTACACACATCCAGCTTTCCTGTCCTCGATGGCTCGGATCCAGTTGGGTCCCAACACAAAGCACATGAAGTTGCATACTGGCATTTTAGCAGGTTTCCATGGCGATCTGGAAGCAGCGCACACACACACACGCACGGACACGCACAAAGGCTCACGCTGTTTCAGTGCAGCGGTGAGGGGGCGTGGGGAGTGTCCCAAACGCCATTCGGATGAGTGGCTCTATAAGAGAGAATGTGCAAGAGACCAAAACAACACGATTAAGATCCCTCTAATATCTCTGTCGCTTCAACTTGACAGTAATGCGATTAAACCGAGAGACAACTGCTTTATTAAGCCTCGTTTACACCACAGATGATAATTATAAACCTCTGGTGCTGCTGACGTGGCGGCCAAAAATAATACGTTTTGTACTTCAATGAAAAATATTTACTGTATTTTAGTTTGATAATGTTTTTTATTTAATATTTTGTATCTTTCAGGATTTTATGGTACTTAATTATTTTTATACAGATGTTGTAATTCATTTAATTCATATCATTTAATTCACATAATTCATTTGTTACCTGATAACCACTTCTTGAGCATAGAAACTTTCTATAAATTCTAACTTAAATATCAAATGTACATATTTAAGTTTGGCTACTATTTTCAAGTTTTATATGCAATATATATATATATATTTTCCAAAACATGTTTAACTCTAAACCTGTGTGAAAATCAAAGGCATAAGTCTAAAGAAGTTGTGTTTCAAATTTTAAGTTGATATCACGAAAAAATGAGATTTCGGAAATATTTTGTTTGGGCGCAGTACCTAACGTTGAAATTTACTCCTCATTCGCTTTGTTATTTTTAACTTTATTTATGAAATCTTACTATATCTGTACTATATTTTAATTTTGTTTAATATTTTGTGTTTTTAGTGAATTTTATGATGCTAAAATATATTTCTGCTAAGATGAGCTGTGTCTCCACGTCTCAAACGGTTCTCAGATTTGCCAAGAGTTTACAATCAAAAGTCTGAGATCTCAGTATGAACCAGTTTTATTTAATTTAATAAACTGTTTTTGTTATTTTTTTTTAATTAGATCTATTAAGTTTAGTACTGTAGTACTGTCACAAATACATTTTTAATTTTTAGTCGTTTTGTAAGTTTAATATTTGTATTTTGTTTTATTTAGCTTGAAATTAGTTAAAATATTTTTAATTTCAGTCAGTGATCATATGTAGTTTTTGTTAATCTTTTGAATAGATTTATTTTTTTTTTTTTACATTTTATTATTACTATTATTTTAAGTTTTAGTTATTTTGTTGTGTTTTTGTCATTTTTATTTTTTTAAATGTCCTTATAATTTTTTAGAATTGTATTCTTCTGTGTTAGTTTAGGTTTTATTATGTGTCATTATTCATCATTTTTTTTATTATTATTCTTTTTTTATAATTTCTATTTAGCTTTAATTTATTTTTGAGTTTGACTGCCATTTTAAGTCTAATATTTTTTTATTTTATTTCTATTTTCTGTTTAATTGCAATTTAGTTTTAATAATTTTAGTATTTCAGTACTGTGAGCAAAACATTACATTTTCATCATGGTTTCACATTTTCCAAAACATCTGATTTTTTTTATTCAAGTTTTGCAAGTTTGTTAATTATATATGCACCACCAGTCAAAAGTTTTTTAGGATTTTTAATGATTTTAAAGAAGTCTCTTCTGCTCACCAAGCCTGCATTTGTTTGATCCACAGTACAGCAAAAACAGTAAAATTTTGAAATATTTTTACTTTTTAAAATAACTGTTTTCTGTTTGAATTTATTTTAAAATCTAATTTATTCCTGTGATTTCAAAGCTGAATTTTTAGCATCGTTACTCCAGTCACATGATCCTTCAAAAATCAATCAAATATGCTGATTTGCTGCTCAAAAAACATCTATTAATATTATTATTGTTGAAAACAGCTTAGGTTTCTTTGATGAATAGTTCAGAAGAACAGTATTTATCTGAAATAGAAATCTTTTGTAATATTATAAATGTCTTTATCATAACTTAAGTAGAAGTATTAATTTCTATTTTCTAAAAAAAATACTGATTCCAACCTTTTGAATGTTAATAATAATGTTACAAAAGCTTTTTATGTCAGATAAATGCTGATCTTTGAATCTTTCTGTTCATCAAAGAAAAAAAAATACTGTTTTAAATATTGATAATAATAATCATAAATGTTTCTTGAGCAGCAAATCAGCATATTAGAATGATTTCTGAAGGATCATGTGACACTGAAGACTGGAGTAATGATGCTGAAAATACAGCTTTGATTGCAGAAATAAATAATTTTTTAAAATATATTCAAATAGAAAACAGATATTTTAAATAGTAAAAATATTTCAAATTTTTTCAGTTTTTGCTGTACTTTGGATCAAATAAATGCAGGTTTGATGAGCAGAAGAGACCAAAAAAACATCAAAAATCTTACTGTTCAAAAACTTTTGACTGGTAGTGTAGATTGATTGATTGATTGATTGATTGATTAATGGTTTTAGTTACTGGTAATAACCCTGATATGAACTCGGATCTAAAGATCTCATCTGCTCCACATTCATTTTTCTTACTGTATTCATTCTTACTGTACATCTGCTGCTGACTCAAGAATTTTACGAGAAACATCTGAGACTATTTGGATGCTTCCGACTATCCAGAAAACTCTTTGAAGAGCAACATCTGAGCTGTATCATTTCCCATGGGAAGCAGTCTTGTGAGGATTTTCAGTGTTTCTGTTGTTTATAGTCTGCTCTCTGTCGTCTAACAGTGTGTGTTTGGAGTCGGCGCTACTTTAAGACGTTCCTCAGCGCCTTCCTTCTGACCGTCACGCTGGGAATCGGCATGCTGGCCGTCGTCCGACAGCTGCTGAGAGCCAGAAACTGCTCGTGGCAGACCAACCCGGAGCAACAGTTTGACCACAGCCTTAAGGTGATTCATTTCAATCATTCTAATATGCTGACTCAAGAAACATTTCTGATTATTAACAGTGTTGAAAACAGTTGTGCTGATTCATTTCAAGTCTTCAGAATTCACAGATGAATAAAAAGTTTAAAAGAACAGCATTTTTTCTTATGTAATTGTCTTAAGTCACTCTTGATCAATTTAATGCATCCTTGCTAAATAAAAAAAAAAATTCTCTTTCTTTCTGAATGCAGGACTCATCGTACGTCCCCACGACCAACGAGAAGACGATCACGTACAGGAGGGACGGTCTCCCGAATCACCCGGTGGAAATGGACTCGGACGTGCCCAAGAAGCCCCTGAGCGACGTCTGGCAGTGATTAGGGGTCAAAGGTCGTTCTAAAAAGGAAGCACTACCTGAATGAAAACACAATCAGTCTCTTTAAGCACTTAACTTCACGAGAGCAATATTCTGTGTGGGTTCTCTGAGGGTGTTTTTCATTCCTTATCATTCTGTTTCTAATTTATGATGTTGAATGGCATTAAATCTCTCATCCTGAAGCCACACAGGATGAAGAGCGGCAGAAAGGAGACGGTACATAAATGCCTGTTAAACCCTTACTGACGTAATTCAGACGCGTTCACCTCAATAGGCCAGTTTTCTGCTGAGTTACTGTTGTTTTACTTGTTTTATGTTAGTTGTAAATACACTACAGACACTGGCTGTGTTCAGAATAGCATACTAGGCATACTGTGCATACCATTTCTGCAGAGTGCATGCAGAAAATACACAGACTGCAGTAAAAAAGCAAAAAAAGAGCACTGTCCCACAGTGCAATCGACTGAGCACTTCCAGTACTATGATGTATTATTTGGACTTAATAATTATATTAGTAATAATTATTTTATGAATTAATTATATTATCAATAATTAAATTTAATGATTGGGCTACAGAAGATTTAGACTTTTTAGCTTTTTTTAGTTTTCATTTTTGTTTACATTTTAGTTATTTCATGTGCTTTTATGTTTATTATGTATGATATTTTATATTTCTATTTTGTCTTTTTTTATTTTCTGCATATATATGTATATATATATATATATATATATATATATATATATATTATTATTGAAGTTTGCATAAGTTTACAGAATCTGCAAAATGTTAATTTTATCAAAATAAGAGGGATCATACAAAATGCATGTTGTTTTTTTTATTTAGTACTGACCTGAATACCATATTTAACATAAAATACGTTTACATATAGTCCACAAGAGATAAAAGTAGTAGAATTTATAAAAATTACCCTTTTCAAAACTTCAGAAGGAAAAGTGATGGATTAAGAGCCGGGGCTGAAAACTTTTGAATAGAAAGGTCATTATTATAAATTCAATGATTATTTTCTCTTGTGGACTATATGTAAACGTGAAATATCTTATTCAGGTCAGTACTAAATAAAAAAATAATATGCATTTTGTATGATCCCTCTTATTTTTGGTAAAAGAACTTTTTGCAGCTGTATGTAAACTTTTGACTTCAACTGTATATATATATATATATATATATATATATATATATATATATATATATATATATATATATATATATATATATATTCATATATATATAATGTAGTGTAATGTAGCTTTATTTTACTTCAGTTTTCGTAGTATTTTAAATTCTGAAATAACTTGAACAGTTTATTATTATTATTACTTTATTATTATTATTGTTTTTTTTGTTTTTTTTTTTTAAAGAAATACCTATAGTGTCCACCTTATTTTGCGACATGGAAGTAAGCAATTTCCTGTGAATGTGCGAGAATATCCTATTCTTTAGCCGCTAGGTAAATAAGTGCGGTAAATAGTAACACTATTTGCTACAAACTAGTATTTATGATCAAGATAATGCATCCAGTATGATATGCAATATGCATGCAGTATGTCATAATAAAAAGCAGCTTACCGCACTTTCTTTATACAGCTCAAATAACTGGAAGCGAATGACACCGGAAGTTTCGCACATTCAAATTACAAATGGCGCGGCGATCGTTCAAAATAAGGTGGATACTGTACAATGTTTTAAGCAGTATGCCAGTATTCAGTTCTGAACATAGTGGTTAGGAAACCCTGTCGTTATAACTGGGATTAGTCTGACACCTAGTGGTCAACATACGCTTAACTATTCCTAACAATTTTAGCAGGGGGGGTTTTTAGAAAAATAATAATAATAATAATCAACGTGGCATTCGGGTTTATGAATGTGTTCTTATTTAAGCAGAGATCTCAGAACAGTAAGTTATTTTTCCGCACTTTTCCCAGATCGAATGATTCCCTGATACAACTGGAGTTTTGAGGAAGGTGTCTTCCTACACTAGTTTACTGTATGTTGAGATTTGCGCTTTAAGTTGTGTGTTAATTATTTAGCTGCTGGTCGGTATTTATATCTGTTGTCGTGTACTACTGAGGGCCGTTTCTGTCCTGGACAGCGGCCCAATAACGCAGCGCGTCATGGTACGTACCCTTGTGGTCACCATAGCATTCCTGTGGCTCTAATAAATACAGTTTTAACACACTGTTTACATTGGAAGAACATTAAACAATATTTATTTTTAGTTTGTTAGTCTCTTGTGTTAGAAATAAATGCTTTGTTGGACTTTTTTTGTATAGTGTGTGAACAGAAACGGAGCAATACAGTGTTAGCATGTAGCCGCACATTTCTGTGAACCTGTTTGGGTAAAGCAAACACATCCCTCACACCAGCCGTTCTGGTTATGCCTTGTAGCCGGTTTCATAAAATAAATAAAAGTCGTAACACAGTTCTTCGGTTTAATGGTGTTATTTTTTATAAACTCATGATAGATAACAAGTCTGAATTATAAAGATTACATGTTCAGTTATTTAAAATGAAGGCCTATTTATTTATTTATCAAATAATTTAAATAATATTGCGTGTTTTTCCCTGTTGCTTCACCTCACCTGTGCTGAAGTAAAATCAGTCGTCAATATGAAGGTAGGATCAAGCATGTCGATTTGAATTTAAGAAATTGTTCGATAAATATTTATAAATATTTGTAGTTAGACTAATTTAAATTTCGAACTGACGTGCTGTCGAGTTTTGCGGCACCTCATATCACACAATTTTAATGTAAAAGGCCGGCGCGCCATTTCTAATTTGAATGTGAGCGGCTTCCGGTGTCATTTGCTTCAGTTATTTTACCTGTACAAAAGCACAAATATGTGTACTTATATATGCTAAAATTTAGATTCATTTAAATTTCAAACCGACATGCTGTCGAGTTTTGCTGCTCTTCATATCACCCGGTTTTAATGTAAAAGGTGGGCGCGCCATTTCTAATTTGAATGTGAACGGCTTCCGGTGTCATTCGCTTCAGTTATTTTACCTGTACAAAAGCACAAATATGTGTATTTATATATATATATGCTAAAATCTAGACTCGTTTAAATTTAAAATCGACGTCTTGTCCAGTTTTGCTGCTCTACATATCACACGGTGTTAATGTAAAAGGTGGGCGCGCCATTTCTAATTTAAATGTGAGCGGCTTCCGGTGTCATTCGCTTCAGGTATTTTACCTGTACAAAAGCACTCCGTTGTGCTGTTTTATATTTCATACTGGAATTTCCTAAAATATTATTTTAATTATTATAATCATGAACCCACACTTTTACCGTTTACTGCACTTGGTTATTTTTGTTTAGGTCTACTTACAGAAGCGAATGAAGTCTCGTATTCACAGAATATGCTTCCGCGTTGCAAAATGAAGGGAGTACGATAAATAGAGTCTCCTAATGTTATTCCTAACAGTTTTCATTTGTGTTCTGGTGCAGCTGAGGATCAACAGGTGAACTGGAATAGTTCGTGGTAGAGCTGCATTTCCGCCAGTGACCACTAAGAGGCACCACATACTCAAAAGAGCGCTAATGTAATGAATGAAATGTAATCGCGTCACAGATGAAGAGAATTTGAACTAAAACTTTGATTTTAGGAATTGATTTTATGTAGGAAATGAGTAGAGTTACAACTGTAGTGTGGGTTTGTTCTGAAATAAAGTCACTTCTAGATGCACATTTCGTGCCAGTCTCTCAAAGTCATGTTTAGGTCATGATCATTTCAAAAACATTAATTTTGGTAGAAGTAGATCGTCATTATAAACAAACATTTTAAAATAATAAAATATGCAATAATATTAATTATAGATTGTTAAAAATAGATAATTTTAGTGACTTCGTTGTCTTGAATAGAAAACGCACACCGTATCTAATCAAAACTAGCTGATATTTTTAAGTGCTCTTTAAGTTAATTAATCTAAATTATTAAATACTATTTAATACATTCAGTTCTAATTCTTTATTTCTTATGCAGCTTGTGACGTCGTCTTTAACTATTTCATATAGACTTTAATAACGCATTAATATGTGCGCATGTCAAAACATATTTTTGTGGTAAACCATCATTATTTTTATCAACACACAGACCACATACGTTCCTCCAAAAACAGTCGATATAGCCAAGTCAAGTGTGACTTTATTACCTTAAAGTAAACGGTCAGTAAATACAAACACACATGCTCAATTAAATAATAATAAAACAAAAGATAAACAAACCGATCGAGTTGATTCGATCGTGAAATTATAAATATAGATTCAAAGTGCGACTCTGATAGACTTCAAAGCACAAATCAAACTCGATGATAAATAGAGTTTCAAGACAATCCTATGTACAAATTCCACTTTGCATTGAGAAGAGTTCAGATATCAACTGCACGACTAATGTACAAAAAACGCACTTTCATCTCCAGATGAGGCGTTTTATTATAGACTCGAAATCAAGGAGCACAAAATAAAACAGTTCAGTTGGCAAATACAGTAATAATAAGACATTTCTGCAGCCGTTGAGAAATAAAATCCTTGATTTTCTCATTTAGGTAATAAAGTGCCTCAATAGACATGAGTGGATGGATCTGTAGATGCAGCGCAAATATCAAAGTTCAGCAGTTTGTTTCATCTTTATCTATTACGAGGTTATTTTTTCCACTGTATCCAAAAAGGACTAGTTTAAATATCCAAGAACACCTGAGAGTCAAATGTGATCAAAATTGGCGTCTGATAAACTCACTGGCCTTTGCGCGATTTAACTGCGCGATAAAGTAGTGCGTTCACAAGTGAACACTCTTAAAAATAAAAGCTCTTTAATGAATATTTCTAATTCTTTGAAGACCAAAAATGACCAAGAACCGCTTCCTGTATAGAGTTCTGGAGTTGATACACTCTTAAAAATAAAGTTCTTTATTGGCATAAACGTTTCTCCATAAAGAACGTCTAACGTTTGTTACGCAAAATGTTCTAACGTTATAATGGGGGGAAATATTATTTAGATTTTTTTCACAAGTGAACACTCTTAAAAATAAAGGCTCTTTAATGAACATCTCTGATTCTTTAAAGACCAAAAATGACCAAGAACCACTTTCTGTATAGAGTTCTCGAGTTGCTACACTCTTAAAAATAAAGTTTGTTTTTGGCATAAATGTTTCTCCATAAAGAACGTCTAACGTGTCTTACGCAAAATGTTCTAATGGAAAAAAAAAGTTCTTTAGATTTTTTAAAAAAACGTTCTTTACATTAAGAAAAAAATTGCTTTTAAGAACTTTTCACTGAAAGGTTCTTTGAGGAACCAAAAATCGCTGCGAACACCATTCGAAACGTTTATTTTTAAGAGTGTTTATGCTTCTTTCATGTTTTATAATTTCTTCAAATCAGTGTTTTGGGTTCTTTTCGAATGAATTTGGGGATTTAAAGTTGATTTTTTTGGCTCTAATTAGAACCTTAAAGAACGCATGTTCTCTAGTTCTTTTCAAAGGCCGTTCTGGACGGGTTCTGTGTTGTGGATCATTTCCGGTGACTGGCAGGCTGGGCTGCCCGGTACACTCTGTTCGCTGTCGGTATCGCTGCCCTTTTTAACCCCGTTGGAGCCGGGCTCGCCGGCGCTGTGCGTTTTCACGTGTTTACTGAGATGGTCGCTGCGCATGAAGCGCTTGTTGCACACCGGACAGGCGAATCTCTTTTCCCCGGTGTGTGTGCGTAAATGCCGCTGGAGCTCGTCGGACCTGGTGAAGCGCTTCCCACAGAAGAGCCAGTTACAGACGAACGGCCTCTCGCCGGTGTGCCAGCGCAAATGCGCTTTGAGGTGCGATGTCTTTCCGTATACCTTTCCGCAACCGGGGATGTGGCAGCTGTGGAGCCCCTTTCTGCGCAAACTGGCCCCCGCGGGCCCAAGCCGCTCCGCCTCCTGACAGTTCGGACAGTCGCAGGTCGCTCTCCCCGAGTACCGTCTGGTGGATGAGCGCGGAGACCCGGTGAGCGGTACCACCGGAGACCCGGCTAACACTGCGCCGTTAGTACCTGGGCTGGTTTCTGGGTAAGTGGCGGATAAAACCGGTTTGAATCCGTCCATCAGGTGCTGCCCACCTGTGAGGAGATGCGGAGACGGGCTTGCGCTGAACGCGGAGTGAGTGAGGGAGGAATAGTCTGAGTTGTACCCGCCCAAGGGTGAATGCAAAGAGGTCTGGAGCGCAGCGCCGTTCGCGCTTTGAACGTCTATCCAACCGGTGCCCACATCCCACCAGGAGGAGCCGCCACCGGCACTCACGTCCCCGGCGGAGATGCCAGCGTGCGCGGATTTGAACCACGTCTCGTACGGGTGCGCGACGCTCATCCTCGGGTAAATCCCCTGCAGGGTGTCCACTTTGGAGATGAACACCGACTGCGCGCTTGCGTCCTGAGAACTGTTGGCGACTGAAGTTTGAAACACGGGATAGTCGTTTCCAAACGGACTGGTGGAGGCGTTGCTCCCCGTTAAGGAGAACGAGCTGTTGGCGCTGAACGAGTCGTTCCGCTGCGCGCCGAACGGGGAGAGCGAACAGCTGCTGGGCGCTGCGCGCTTCCACGGGTGAAAACCTCCTTTTCCAAACGAGCCGCTGTCCGAGGAGGGACTCGAGCTCCCGATTTTGTTACAGGTTGCTGCTAACATGGCCAATGGAGTGGATCCAACCCTCGGTTCCTCCTGTGACCATAAAACATTCACATTTAGGTCTATATTCATGCTTTTTTCCAAAGCGAAAGCAATTCAAAGAGCCTACAATATTGATAATATACAATCCCAAACATTTTGTTTGCAAAGCAGATACGAGCTCAGTGACTTTTCCCGTTGCCACATAGCAAAATTTAGAGCATAACGTGTAAAATGGGTGAAATAAACAAAGAGTTGTAATAGCTTAAACGCAGTTTAATTAGTTTACTAATGCAATCGAATTATAATCATAAAGAACTATTATCTCATATTTTGCTTTAAATTAATTGCTCTGGGACAACTTAAGCATAGTTCTCCGAAGCAAAGTGTTGCATTAGTTTAAACTCAATCTGTTGTGCTAATATTCTTGCATTCAACTTTTCAGAATTTGTCCTGACATCAGCGGTTCTTTTCGTAAACAGAGTTTTACAGTCTTAAACGATAGGAAAAGCCTTTTTAATTTACTTTTAATTTTAATGTTTAGGTGTATAATGAAAAATCAAGAACTTTTTAATTAACTTTAACTTTAACTATTTTGGTGAATGTCTTCAAAGAAATCTACAATCAATACTGTTTTACTTTTAAGTCTAGACTATTATTCTCCCGCAATCCGAATGCAACTCGACTGCTTTTACGCGGAATTACGCACAAACATGCTTGTAGCCTACTGCAAATACCCAGCAAATACATTTTAAATAACCTTAGACTGTTCTCATTTCATCTGGAAATCCACTTGAAATCTTCCCTAGACCGACCCAATAGATGTTTCTATACTCACCCCAAGAAGTGAAGTTGCCATCACCTGTGAAAGGTCTTTACATTTATAAGTCCCTCGGCTGTTTTGGAGACTTTTACCGCCCACCGCTGCACAAATGCGCTCGGCTCGGGCTTTGAAGATCCGGCAGATCCCGCTCAACCAATCAGCTCGGCCGAAACTCTCTAGAGCGCTGTGCTCGTTGGTGATGTCATCGATCGCCGGAGCTCTCGGTGACGTGTTGTTCGGTGAATTGTTTACAAGTGGGAGGTGCGGAAGGTCGGGTGAACCTTTCGAAGACCTTTTTTTGCTGGGGAAACCCATGTAAGGGTAACTAATATTTTATGCTAATGAGATGCGTGTGGGAATTTCCTTTTTTTTTCCCACTGCGCAAAATGCAACACTAATCATCTGGATATGAAAAAAGAAAACATTCAACAGTGCATGATTTATTTTTTATTCTTCTTATTTGATTCTTATAGCGTGTTGAATTGTGGGTCGGAGGGCGTGGCGGGAAACTCGAGGGGGTGGAAGTGGGTGTTGCACGTGGTGAAGCAGCAGCTTCACAAACAAGAGGAGATGAACTTCATCCACGAGCTCTTTCCTCTTTCATCCCATTCACAACAGAGATTCGTGTGTGCTTCATCCACAGGCAGTCCCGCACTCCAGTTTCTGATCTGATTTACTCCTGTTTATGTAGAGCATTTGATCATTTTAAATGATCTACAGTTTTGTAATTCCTGTGCACATTCCCAGTTAAACATAACTGCAAGCTTTGCGAAGTACAATGCGATGCAAAAAGCCAGAAATTTAAAGTAATGCTTCCGTTTTCTAATTCTAAGAATTTTCTTCTGTAATTTTAGTGTAAGACATATATTCATTGCATGATTTCAGAAGGTCGCAAAGAGTATTTTGGGATTCAACAGAAGCAAGAAAAATCTGTCTCTACAAAACAGTTAATTTAGAAATAATCTAGAAACAGCACATACATGCATATTTAATTGTTACTTTTACAAAACTTATTTTCAGATGTATATATATTTTGAATTGCATATTGAATTGAATTGTGTATATATATAATTTTTTTTTTGACTAGGAAATCAAATGCACAAAAGTGATATGTAACTGTATGTGACGCATCAGCATGCAGTACACGTGGATATTATGCTATTAATTTGACTTTCAAATTTAATAAAGAGGTGAGCTTTAATCACATGCGAATTTATTTGTTTGATAGGCTATTAATGTTCGATCATTACAGGGCAGCGGCAAAAGTTAATTAAAATCAAGCGCTGGATCAATGCAGTTTTCAGAACATCACAATAATAAGAAATTAATAATCAGAATACGACATTCCGTCAAATGCATCGCAGACGCGTTTGGTTTTATATGAAATATTTTGTAAATAGGTTTCTGTCATTTTGGTGAGCACTATTTCTGTTTGATTTTTCCTAAATCTTAATTTCAGGAAATGCGACCTGTAGCTAAATGAGGCTAGAAATTATAGTAAAATATCAAAATAGATTTCTAATGGAAACTGGATACTTCTCAAGTACAAACAAAAAATAAAAGCGTTTTTTTCTCCTGTTTTTCATATACAAAATACATAAATGTAAATAAAATAAAATAAAGTAATAAATGCGGTAACGTTGTAAGTCAATCAGTGCTGAAGTTAACCAAAGTTCAGAGGTCATGATACAGTAGACCTGCACATATGTGTGTGTTGAACAGATGTCTCTCTCTCTCTCTTTCTGTCTCTCTCTCTCTCTCTCTTCGCATTCTTTCCCACACGTATATGTGCAGAAATCCCGTGAGGAACCTGTTCTCATAATAAGCGCGTTAACACGGACCATCGAGCACCGACAAAACGCACCGACCGAGAGAGAGAGACGCAGAGAGAAAAAGTGGGGGCACTTTAATTGTTTGCTTGTTGGTTTTTGAGAGAACGTAAAATATCTCTGCAGAAATGCACAGGGAAGCCGTTTAATATCCTGCAATTACATGACAATTAAGGCCAATCACGAGGAATCAGATTTGTTGAGTGGAAAGCAAATACAAAAATGTCCGTATTTTTTCGTTTGTGATCAGACATGGCTTAAAAAAAAAAAAATTAATTATAACAATTAAATACAAACATTTTAAAACAAGATTAATTATTAAATGGTTTGAATCAGGTCTTAGGCATTATAGCGCCTTAATTTTTGACCGTGAAATCGGTGCCTTTTCCACTTGGAAAATTTAAAAAAACAAAATAAGTTTAATCAACATTTTTTAAATATCCGTGAAATGAAGACACCTTAAAATGACAAGAAATTGTATTGTGAAATATCAGGCTATGTTATTTATTATTTTATGACTATTTTTCTATGTTTTGGTATTTTTGTCAACCCTGTTACCGACATAAGCGTTACTAGATACTATAATTTAATTAGAACTCATATGCCACTGAATGGTATAGCCATTAGCTCAATAACCGAGGGTGACCTTTAAAATGATTGAATTTTACACAGACAATCTTTAAAAACAGGCCCATCCCTGTTACCCACATGTCAAAACCTGTTATTCTAAAAAGTAACAGATTCGACGATTTTAGCAAACAGATTTGCTAATTGCTAGCTAATGGTCAAGTTCACAAAAGCACACTTTGAAAGGGTTTTACTTGTAGATATTGAATATTACATGTAAGAAATAATTGGGTGAATTTACTTTTTAATAACAGGATTGATATGGCATGATGGCCCCGCCTCAGTCAAGCCTCATAAATGATCAAAAATAGAACATTACAGAGGAGTGAGACAAACATGCTTGTGTTTTAAGTGTTGGAATCCTGTTTGAGAGATGATGCAACCTGCTAGAAATTATGTCAGTTAAATGTATTTTACAAGGGTTTTTTGATGAGGGTAACAGGACTGACAAGAAATCAGAGGACACCAGGAAATGTTTTATATTTTATAGAAATAATGCATACTTGTCGGCAGTGTGCCGACATGCAGCGCCGTTGCGCTAGGGCGTCTCGAGTTCGAATCCCGGCTCGAGGACCTTTCCCGATCCCACCCTCTTCTCTCTCTCCCACTGCGCTTCCTGTCCTGTATGATCTGTCCTATCATCACAAATGCGAAAAGGCCAAAAATAAATATATATAAAAGAAAGAAAGTAAGAAATAATGCATAGTTATGCCAAAAACATTGCTTAACAATAAGACTATATTTAGAACAATATGCAAATGTGATTTTTTAAAAAAATATCATTTCGCCTTCATTTTGCAAATTAAAAGTCCTGCTGAAAATGAAAAATTATAGTGATGGACAGGTCAAAAACCTTACCCTTATCAGCATAAATGCTATTTAAATTACTTAAAACAATATTTAATTAACTTTAAAAAAAAAAAAAAAAGTTGATGAAAACGTACATATTATTATGTTTTTAAATTGCACATTTATTTGTTGTTTTATTAAATATATGTTTAATTATTTCTTAGGGACGGAAGTGCATTCATCGTGTACAGTGTTTAACATTGTTCAGCTGACGAAAGTAGACAAAAACTCCATTAAACAGCTTTGGAAGTTGGTTATTGTGAAAATTACACAATCTAGGATCTTTATACAGTGCGTGCCAAAAGACTGTATGTGGCGTCTAACCTGATTACTTACTCTGTTTCACAAGCCGTCTTCTCACTGTACTGGATACTGCTGACATATTTTGGACCCACTTTTATGACACTTTCCGAACAAGGCCTATCTGTCAGTCAGGGTGTGTGACAGGAGTGTGTGTGTGTGTGTGTGGATTGTTAAACAGGTTAGACAGCTGTGTGTTTTTGTGCATGCGTTCATGTAACCATATGTTTGCATACTGTAGCCATACAATTTTTTCTCCAGAAGCGAGCTAAATCTTAAATTTCTCTTTGAGTATGTTTGATAAAGTTTTTATTTGACAAAAAGTATAAATAAATACCTTTAAATAGTTTTCATTTTAATATATATTTTAAAAAGTCTCTTAGAGGTGTGGTTTGAGTTAGTCTGTAGTTTTCATAATTCACTTTATATGAAAACAGTTGCAGGTATGTCTTCAATTAGAAGGTGAGTAAGTGTGTGTGTGTGTGTGCAGTATCTGAGCAGGATTGACAGCTTCCTCTTATTATCCTCTTGAGAGGGAGTGTCTCGTCCTAAGGACATGCTGGTGGAAGTTATTCACTGTCTGTCATCATGAGAGAACGAGTGTGTGAAGTTTGTGAGATGATAGAAAAGTGTTAGAGTAACAACAAACTCCGACTGCATCCATAATGTAAATACAAAATGAGTTTAAGTGTCAAAAAGGAGACAAAGTTTATGCTGCTTAGTTCCATAAGATAAATATACAAGGATTTCTCAAATTTGGTCTGTTTCACACACAAAGCCATTTTATTACTTTAGAAGGCTTTTATGATATGTTTATGGTGCTTTTTGGAGTTTGATAGCATCTGTCATCATTCCATTTTTTTAAAAAAAGATTACACAGTTTTCATTTTTGTCCAGATTAACACTTTAATTACAGTCTAGTGTTATTTTAGTATCATTGAGATATTTTGAAAGTTTTTATTTTTATATTTTCTGTTTAATTTTATTGTGTTTTTGTCGGTTTTTTTATGTTCTGTTGTTTTATTATTTTTGATTATTTTTTATTATTTTGTTGTATCCGTTGGCATTCTTCTTATTCTCCTTCCGCTTCTTCTTCCATTATTGAGTCTATGGCAGCCCACAGAACCACTTGCAGGAAAGTTAAGAAATTTGGCACACAGATAGAGGACAGTCTCAACATTAACCATAGCAAGTTTAAAGTCTCTAATTCAAACTCTTTAGCGCCACCACTTGTCCAAACTTTCACTCATGTTTATGCTAATAACTTTTGAACTGTGAGGACTAGAAGGAATTTTTTTTTTTATATGAATCATTGGCTCGTGCCACGTTACTATTTCGATCTCGTCATAGACGGTTTGTTGACATCCTAGATTGGCTCAGATTATCTTCAGATGATGCTGGCTAAAAGTTATGGAATTAGAGTTGATTAGTAAAACTGTTTTTGAAAAATATGTGAACGAATTCTACGAAGATCACGCAAAGATAGATGTGAGGCTATATCTCCGCAACGGTTTGGCGTATTGAGACCAAATTTGGTGTGTGTTATAACAACCATGACCTGAGACTACCTGCACCTGTTTTGGAGCAGCGCCACCTAGTGGTCAGGAGATATGAAAATGGCTATTTTTGCTAATATCTTCTAAATGATTTGGCCAAAAATGAAAAAACTGGTCTCTTTAGATTCGTGGAGCATGCCGAGTCAAACTATACCCAATTTTCCCATGTCGGCCATTTTGAATTTTGTCATAAAATGCTGTTTTATGAACACATTGCCGTATTGTTACAAAACTCGCTATGTGTCTTCGCATCATGCCCTGATGGTACACCTTGTGGTCAAAAATTATTATTAAAAAAATTTGCAAAAATGCTAATAACTTGTATTAGCCTGTAATGAAACTTGTCTCAATATATTTTTGGACTCATGCCAAGAACATAGATACCAATTTTGTTTGCCCATTTTGATTTATGTTAAAAACCTACTTTTTCGAACTCCTCCTCGAACTAATTTTCACCAAATTTGGCTCAGATCAGTTTCAGAAGTATAAACTCGCAATTCTGAGAAATAAAGTCGCAACTGCAAGATATAAAGTCGTAATTCTGACTTTATAACTCGCAATTGTGACTTTTTGTCTCAAAATTCTGACTTTTTTCTCACAATTCAGCATTTATATCAAGCAATTGCGACTTCTCAAAATTGCGAGTTTATATCTCACAATTTTGAGAAATAATGTCGCAACTGCAAGTTATAAAGTCAGAAGTATAAACTCACAATTCTGAGAAATAAAGTCGCAATTGCGAGATATAAAGTCTTAATTCTGACTTTATAAATTATGAGATTATGAGTTTATATCACGCAATTGCAACTATATTTCTCAGAAGTTTATATCTTTCAATTCTGAGAAATAAAGTCGCAATTATGAGTTATAAAGTCAGAATTGCATGATATAAAGTCACAGTTGTGATTTATAAGATCAGAAGTATAAACTCGCAATTCTGAGAAATAAAGTTGCAATTGCGAGATATAAAGTTGGAATTCTGACTTTATAAATCGCAATTGTGAATTTTTATCTCACAATTCAGACTCTTTTCTCGCAATTCCCGAGTTTATATCTCACAATTGTGAGAAATAAAGTCACAGTTGTGAGTTATAAAGTCAGAATTGCATGATATAAAGTTGCAGTTACAGTTCATGAAGTCAGAAGTATAGACTCGCAATTCTGAGAAATAAAGTTGCAACTGCGAGATAAAAAGTCGCAATTCTGACTTTATAACTTGCAACTGTGACTTTTTATCTCATAATTCTGACTTTTTTTTCTCACAACTGTGTGATATAACTTTATTTTTTCAGAACTACCAGTTTATATCCTTCAATTCTGAAAAATAAAGTCGCAATTATGAGTTATATAGTCAGAATTGCATGCTATAAAGTCGCAATTAGGATTTATAAGATCAGAAGTAGAATTCTAAGAAATAAAGTCGCAACTGCGAGTGCACATTGTGAGTTTTAAAGTCAGAATTGACTTTAGTCGCAATTACAGTTCATAAAGTCAGAAGTATAGACTCGCAATTCTGAGAAATAAAGTTGCAACTGCAAGATATAAAGTCGCAATTCTGACTTTTTTCTTGCAATTCCGAGTTTATATCATGCAACTGCCAGTTGCAGAAAAAAGTCAGATTTGTGAGATAAAAAGTCGCAATAACCTTTTTTGTTTTTTATTCAGTGGCGTAAACGGGCTTCCATACTGAAGTGCCACTATCATTAGCTCAGATGAAAACTGCAACCTATTTTCCCTTTCTGTCTGACTCCGAACATCCACTAGAGAGCCACAGACGCTTCATTAGAGCTCAGACCTGCAGATTTCCCAGAGGAACCCGGCTCTCTCTCTCTCTATTAGGTTGATTTGTCGTACGCTAAACACACTCTGCATTGTTTTTAATCAACCTGTTGTCCATCAGCAGACGTGATAATTTATGCCCGATCGACAGAAAGGACGGAGACGGATTTTGCGAGCATTCTGGAGTCCTCGAGGTCAAAAAGGTCAGGCGTCATCATCGTGTGTCTTGCTGAGTGAATTCTGGGTAATGTAATTAGTGTGGCGGAGAGGTCTAGACTCTAATTGCGTACGTTTATTTATGTGCATTTAAGCATATGTACTCTTACACAATGAGGTTGCTTTGAAAATCAATGGGGACCAATGTTGTGTGCACTGTATATGTGTGTGTATAAAGTCTCTAAATAGCGGCCTGTTATATCCTGAGTGAATCCGAGAGAGAAGAAGACAGATCTCCAGGGAATCGTAGAGACGACAGGTTGAATTATGGGTCGGCGGCGACAATCACATCCCCCATCATAACATGATCATCTAAATCAGGAGCCCTGATACCACTTTGAGTCAACGACTGCCTGCGTCCTTCCACGACGCTAAAGTATGTGGCTCGTGGAAGTTTATTATTATAGGTATGTGTGTGATTTGAGGCTGTAGTGTATCATACTGTATGTGTGTGTGTCGCTGTGGTTTAATCAAAGCTCTCTATTGACAATCATTCTGTGGATGTTGTACGCAGTTGCTGTCCAAGGTTAAATGAAATTGCAGTACGTCAGATTTGCTTTGTGAACGGAGCAAAAGAGATGGATAGATGCGTAGAGAGAGAGAGAGGGAGATGCGATAGAGACAGAGAAAGTGAATCTTCTTGTAGCCTGTGATAAATGTAAACCCTGATCAACACAAGAGCAACATTAAGTCGTTCATCACTGGCATAATTTAAACGGTCATCACATCTGCGTTCTGGCAGACATGTAGTGCACGTGTGTTTAGTAGTGTGTGTGTTGTGGGTAGTAAGGTAGATTGTGTCATTGGATAAACAGTAGTTAGTATTATGTAACAGGATTATGCAAAAGCATAATTAAATTGTGGCTGCTTTGGCAAACAGACTGCAATAAATCTGCAAGGCTTGAGTGAATAAGTTGTGGTGATTTAATGGCGGTTTAGTGTATATCACTACCAGTTAAGATTTTGAATGTTTTTTAAAGAAGTCTCTTCTGCTCACCAAGCCTAGATTTATTTGATCCAAAATGCTGCAGTAATATTGTGAAATATTTTTACTATTTAAAATAACTGCTTTCTATTTGAATACGTTTTAAAATTTAATTTATTCCTGTGATTTCAAAGCTGAATTTTCAGCATCATTACTCCAGTCTTCAGCATCACATAATCTTTCAGAAATCAATATGCTGATTTGCTGTTCAAGAAACATTTTTATTAGCAATATTTAAAACAGTTGAGCACATTTTTTTTTTAGGATTCTTTGATGAATAGAAAAATCCAAAGATCAGCATTTATCTAAAATAAAAAGCTTTTTCTCTATACACTACCATTCAAAAGCTTAAGAGTTTTTATTTTTATTATTTTTATTTATTTATTTTTTATTTTGGGAAAGAAATTATAGAAATTAATAATTTTATTTAGCAAGGATGCTTTAAATTGATCAGAAGTGACATTTATAATGTTATAAAACATTTCTATGATAAATGCTGTACTTCTAAACTTTCTATTCATCAAAGATTTCAACATAATGATAATAAAAATAAATGCCTTTTGAGCAGCAAATCATAATATTAGTATGATTTCTGAAGGATCCTGTGACTGGAGTAATGATGCTATGAAATCACAGGAATAAATGACATTTTAAAATAGATTCAAAATTCAAATTCAAATTCAAAATTTTACTGTTTTTGCTGCACTTTGGATCAAATAAATGCAGGCTTGGTGAGCAGAAGAAACTTCTTAAAAAACATTAAAAATCTTACTGTTCAAAAACTTTTGACTGGTAGTGTAACTCAATGCAATTGCCTACAAAAGAATAATTTAACAGCTGCTCCAGAACTTACAGTAAGTTTAAGTTTTTGTGTGATTAACATTATGCAATGTCTTTCAGAGTTGTAATTTCTACAGGTCATTTTGAGTTTTGCCGCATTTTCATGCCTACATGTTCCACAAACATCTTTTAGGATGTTTTAAACACAACTTTAGCTTTTCACATATAACTGAGATGTGTAACAACTAGCCTAATTGTTAAAAGTACTTTTGATTTGTCTGTATGTTTGTTCGCTAATGCTGTGCTGTTGCTATCCACCTTTTTTTTTTTATTTAACACCAAGGTCAGCCTATAGGTGAGACTTCCGGTTCATTAGCCACTGTAGGAAAACAACCAGAAAATATCAATGTGTAGTAAATGGTAAAACTTTTTGCACTACAAACCAGTGTGTTCATAATTAAAATAATACATTAAATAGATGTATTAATGTATTAAATAATATGGTTATGTATGTTTTATACAGCTAAAAATAGCTGGAAGCCGACCAGACCGCAAGCCAGACCTATAAAATTTACAAATGGCCGCGCCCACTTGGGAAGATAAAGGTGGATATTTATCTGCACATCCCAACACGATTTTTTTCTCGTGAGTGTTTCTTTGGCAACCCGCGATGTCTAGAGCAGCGTTGCCAACTCTCACGCACTCTCACGCTCACTCTGCCATGTAAATCTCACGCCAAATTGGCAACCCTGCTTGCGATTTTAAACAAAGTTTCAGCTTTCAAATGTTGTACATTTCAATACTGAATTCAAACGATAAATACCGTTTTGGCGCACGTAATGTGGCGTAAATCGTAAAATGTAGCGCTTCTGTTAATGCCAGAGCCATTAAAAAACAGCTGCGACAAGCTTTGATCTCGCTGGCGTCGCCGCCACGCGGTCACGTGATTCACGAAGCTCTCAAAACAAACCAGCGTTGACGGTACATTTGAATGTGTTTAAGTAGGATAGAGACGACAGCTTCACTATACAGGTATTTGCAGCAATTTTTGGTAAACATTACAGCATATTATGCATTGATTTTTACGTCGATGACATTTACAATATAATTTTATTCTGGAGAGTGATGGATAGGCAACCCTTACGAAAACTAAATGTGGTTTTACTACAAAAAAAAAAAAAAAAAAAAAAAAAAAAAACATGGTTACTATAGTTAAACCATGGTAACCACAAATTAACCATGGTCTTACACTAACCATAGCTTAACCATGGTATTTGTAGAAAAACCATAGTTAATTTTTGTAAGGGTTAATATGGTTTTCTTGTATTTAA
The DNA here is from genome assembly GCA_036247105.1 of Cirrhinus mrigala. Classification (NCBI taxonomy): domain Eukaryota; kingdom Metazoa; phylum Chordata; class Actinopteri; order Cypriniformes; family Cyprinidae; genus Cirrhinus; species Cirrhinus mrigala. The sequence continues at coordinate 34,810,166 of CM070025.1, forward strand.
CCCTCAGGTATCCACCTTATTTTTCCCATAAGAGTGGGTGCAACCATTTGTAAAATTTTTGTGTCTAGCTTCCGGTCTCATCCACTTCCAGTTATATTTAGCTGCACAGAAAGCTCGTTTTAGTGCTTGATATTGCAAACTGGTGTGTCTTACCATATTGTTTTAATGTATTATCTTAATTATGAACACAATGGTTTGTAGTGCAAACTGTTTTACCGTTTACTGCACTTCGATATTCTTCTCGTTATTTTCCTATGGCGGATTATGAACCGGACGTCTAACACATTACCAGAAAACAGCTTACTTCCGCATTGAAAAATAAGGTGGATTGCTTACTTATAATGTGACTATACAGTTTAACTATTTTTCAGTTAAATAAACGTTCTATATTTTAGTTCAATAATATTCATTTACTATTTTAAGGAGATCATTAATGCTAAATACGATTTGTCCAATAATTATGGTCCATTAATGACTTAAAATATATCTATATTTTTATATGTATATGACTTATATTAAAATAAGAGTAGTATTTAAGGTTAAATGGAAATTTGTAGTATTTAAGGTTAGTATTTAAGGTTAAAGTATTTAGTATTTAAGGTTAAATGGAAATTTAAATTCCAATGCAAAGAGGCAAATTAGAGTCATTTTGTGGTCGGAAAAAAATCATTTTCATTTGTAATGCCATGGTTTACCCACTAGGTACCTATATGGCTCTTTACTAAATATACATGTATCTAGAATATTGCAGGTCATACCTGCTTACTTATTTAAATTTTTCTTTTGAATAAATATTTAGAAATTATTAAACACTATATTTTTAAATGTGAAATTTAAAAAGTTGATTACTTACATTTTTTTTAATGATACTTGCACACACAATGAATGCAAGCAAATGCTGAATTTAAACCAAGTTTAAAATGGTGCTAAAAAAGGCATTCAGCTGCATTTTTATCCCCATATATGTACAGTATATACATATAAATAGACATGGAATCGAGATGCCCGCCACTCCACTCCACTCCAAAAAATAAAAATAAAAATAAAAATCTCACTCCAAGCTGAACTTAAAATTTGGCAACCCTGGTCTAGAGATCCAACTTCTGTAAATGAAATCGACTGAATATGCTGTTGGAATATGTTCCCTTTGTATCATGTAGGCTTGACGGTTTTAGGAAACCTCCACGCTTTTGTTTTGACTTCTGTTGCCTTCGCTGAATTTTCGCGGGCGAAATTTATTTTTGGAATCAACGCAATCGGGAATTTCGGGGGAGTACGAAAGATTTCCTCTTTAAGTTTTCTTTTCGGATTCGTGGTCACGCGAATTCGCCGCGTTGACCGACACAAAGCAACAGTTTAAAGCGAATCTGTGTGAGATGCTTCATACGCTTCGCTATTTACTGAGGTAACGTTAACAACCTTTTTGCCAACGGAATTTCGCTCACGTGACCGCACCTAGCATCCAAAACAAATAGCCTATAGCACGCAGACAGATTTAGGTAAGACGGCTCTTAAAACACCTGAGATACATAACTAAGATAAAGCTCAATCAGATAAGCTGTTGTTTTGACAAGATAGCAATCGCATTTTTTGTCTTCCTGATGGACTGGATATGGATTCTGTGTGAAAGCAGGACGTTCATGGAGTCAATATGCTACAGTTAAGTAACGTTCATTGTTTATTATTAATAAACAGCTTGTTCACAATACTGTAGGACAAAATTTAGAAGTTAATGAGAACACTTACACTTAATCTAGATGTCAGAATCAGTGTTGGGGGTAATGCATTACAAGCAAGTTTTTCAAGTAACTGGTAAAGTTACATTTCCGAATAAGTAACTGACAGCTCTTCTGTCCACATGCCGAGAGAAATCAGGAGTAAGTGCAGAGGCGTTGTGTGAACATGATGTTACTTTAGTTCAAGACTAAATGTCAGCATGCATTTAAAAAGCAGATTCAGCATTCCTCAAAATGAATTAAAAACAGTAGAATGCAAACTCAGAATATGATGCAAACCTGCAATAATTAAACAGATATCCTTTATGTATTTAATCCCTTTTTATTAACCAGTTTCTTTGCTGCTTTCAAAGATCCAATTCAGCCATACTAATAAGCAAAAACAACTTTAGAAAACTTTGAAATTTGAGTTTAATTTTTCCTATTCTCTAATGCAGTCCAGAATGGCAGCACAGCTGAAATGTTTGTTGTTTGCACAAATGTGAATTTATATTTCCTTCAGCCTGAGACTTATTCATGTCAGTTTTGGTGTGAAAGGGCTTTTACATTTGGCAAAAATTAACTTTTTAATATTAAAAACAAACAAGCAAGCCTCGCCCAGATTTAAAAAGTAATGCAAAACTAACGTAAAGCATTACTTTCCATAAAAAGTAACTACAGTTGAGGTCAAACGTTTACATACACCTTGCAGAATCTGCAAAATGTGAATTATTTTATCAAAATAAAAGCGGGATCATACAAAATGCATGTTACGTTTTATTTAGTACTGACCTCAATAAGATTTATTGTTTAGTGATAGTTGTTCATAAGTCCTTTGTTTGTCCTGAACAGTTAAACTGCCCACTGTTCTTCAGAAAAGTCCTTCAGGTCCCACAAATTCTTTGCTTTTTCTGCATTTTTGTGTGTTTGAACCCTTTCCAACAATAACTATGATTTTGAGATCTATATTTTCACACAACTGAGGGACCCGTATGCAACTTTTACAGAAGGTTCAAATGCTCACTGATTTTTCAGAAGGAAACACAATGCATTAAGAGCTGGGGGGGGGGGGGGGGGGGGGGGGGGGCGGGGGGGGACGACTTGTTGAATGTTTAGATCAGGGTAAATGTAACTTATATTGCCTTCTGGGAAACATGTAAGTATCTTCTGTAGCTTCTGAACGGCAGTTACTAAATGAAAAAATGTGATATTTAGGCAAAATAAGAAAGATGCACACATCTTTATTCTGTTCGAAATTTTTCACCCCCCGGCACTTAATGCATTTTGTTTCCTTCTGGAGCATCAGTGAGTATTTGAACCTTCTGTAATAGTAGCATATGAGTCCCTCAGTGTGAAAAGATGGATCTCAAAATCATACAGTCGTTGTTGGAAAGGGTTCAAATACACAAAAATGCTGAAAAAACAAAGAATTTGTGGGACCTGAAGGTTTTTTTTCTAAAGAACAGCAGGCAGTTTAACTGTTTAGGACAAACAATGGACTCATGAACAACTATCACTAAACAAAAACACAGCTGTGGATCATTCAAGTAACAGCAATATTAAGAATCAAGTGTATGTAAACTTTTGAACAGGATCATTTTTATAAATTCAATTATTATTTTCTCTTGTGGACTATATGTAAAAGTCTCATATGTGAAATATCTTATTCAGGTCAGTACTAAATAAAAAATAACATGCATTTTGGTGAAATAATTAACATTTTGTAGATTCTGCAAGGTGTATGTAAACTTTTGACCCCAACTGTAAGTAACATAATTATCTTTTAAAAGAAAGTTTGCCCATCACACATTTAATCCACTGATCTTAGAACAGTTAGGAAGTGTCCTAATCAACCTGAATTCACTATTTATGTAGGCGTTGCTGGCTCTCAGTGCCGAATAGATCTTAGTCCCTCTGTTGACAGTGTTATTTACATCCCAATAAACTCTTATCTCATTGACACCTCAGAAACACTTTCAGATTCATGGCGGAGGCCTTTTTGTTTTCTCACACTCTTAATTAAAAGTTATTGAGAGGATGAGTTGAATTGAATCTTATTGATCTGATATGAGGTTCCTTCAGTGTCTAACAGTCGCGCTTTATTTTATTTATTCTAGGATGAATTTATGGACGGTCTGATCAATTGAAAGATGGATTAATAGGCTGATTGAAACAGTTCTTCCCGTCACATTCATCACCTCGTTTTACAGTAACGTCAATGCTGGGCGGTTCATGCATAGCTAGACACGTCTAGGGTCCTGCTGTCACGATCCTCAACCCATAAACTCCACCTGAGGTCAGCAGACGAGGTCGCTTAAACGCATCTAAATTAGCCGGAGCCTTTTATGTGTCTTTATTTGTCCTCGGGGATGTGCGGTCTGGTTAGGACGGTGTTTAGGACAGTAGTGGACAGTAAGTGGACGATCCCTGTGGGATCCTTTCACCCATTAATACAGCCTCTGCTTTCCTCTTCTGCCCCAGTGACCTTTGGGTAATAAAACAATATTATCTGTCAGCAGAATGAAGGAGGGGGGCAATTAGCGGCTTTTGTCCCAGCGGTGTGTTTAGAGACGAACCCCGAGAGGTTGAAGTCTCTGATTAAAGACCTAAACGAAGAAGAACGACCGCTGCTTGGCGCTCGCACGCAGGTTTTGGCATCTGTCCGCTTGCGAGTGTTTATCCCACCCGGCTGTGTTTATCAAAAGGGGTTAAATGACATAAGTGAGTTAATCCGTGAAAGGCTTTGGTTTTTCACATATGTTCTTTGTCGGCGTGGCTTGCGAAGGCCTCGGTATTAGCCTCATTCAGCTCACGCCGGTGAAAGGAAATGCTTGTGAATAGAAGCGATTCTCACACTTAAGAAGAGAATGCGCCATCTGAAACCCTGATATTAGCCACTTTTGTGGTTAATCCTCTCTAAGAGGAACGGACAGGCTTCTCAGGTGAATGTTCTGGCACAGGTTGACATCATTGTTTCTCCGTGCATTTCTTCTGAATTCAGTTTGTCTGTTAGCCGATGCATGTGAAAATGTCATTTTTCTCTTTTTAGATCCTTCTGCTCTTAATTCCCTTTTTTGGCCAATTGCAACAAGCCACTTTAAACTTTTGAATTTTTATTGCTTTTGGAACTCTTAAGGTTTTGTTGTTTAAAACAATACCTATGTTTGAACAGAACACTAGTGTACTGCATTCTGCACAGTATACAGTAGTCAACATTTGAAGTGGATCAAAACCTTTCATTAAAGTTGTCCTAAAACCAAAACAATACCCGTTCTTGTCTTAGGACAACTTTGCTGATCCACTTCAAATGTTGCACGCCTGATTTTTAAGAATAGAATTTGAATCTGTACACTGTAAAAAATAAAAACACAATTTGTTGAGTCAGCTTAAAATAATTTGTTACCCTGCTGCCTTAAAATTTTAAGTTCAGTCAACTGAAATAAGTTTAGTAAACTTGAAATGTTAAGTTGTACTAAGTAACAACTTAGATATTTGTGTTTGCTAAACTTAACAGATGGGTAAGTAACCCAGCTGCCTTAAAATTTTAAGTTGATTCAACTCAAATATCTAAGTTGTCACTTAGTATAATTTAACATTTCAAGATGAATAAACTTTTTTTGAGTTGACTGAACTTAAAAATTTAAGGCAGCCAGGTTACAAATTATTTTAAGTTGACTCAACAAATAGTTTTTTACAGTGTATGTCACCAGGGTTTTGCACCATGCAGAACTGAATTGAGAATTTACTTTAAATCACAATTAAATTCCAGAATTTGAATTAAGGATAGCAAACTAGGTGCAGAATTTGAACGTAAAGAAGTAGAATTTAAATGAATTGAAATAAAAAAGATTATTACTGTACTTTGTATTTTATAACTAAAGCAAAGCTGTGTGAACGACTCGAGTTTGAGTCTAGTAGATTTATCTTGGCATTTGATCAGGAAATTCTGACACGTGTATTGTAGCTCAGAGATGTGATTTATATTCTGAATTTCTAGTTTCACAGCTTCATTTTTCATCTGGCCACAATATTTGCATGCAAGACGAATAGATCATTCAGTAGGAACACGTTTGAGCTGCTTTCTTTTCCTACATACTGTATGTGTTATGTAATGTTATGTAATAATTCTATCTAGCTATCTGTCTATCGTTGTATTGTTTTATCTATCTAGCTACACTGACCAAAATTATAAACGCAACACTTTTGTTGAGCTGAACTCAAAGATCTAAGACTTTTTCTATGTACACAAAAGGCCTATTTCTCTCAAATATTCTTCATAAATCTGTCTAAATCTATGTTAGTGAGCTGTGCTCCTTTGCCGAGATTATCCATCCACCTCACAGGTGTGGCATATCAAGATGCTGATTAGACAGCATGATTATTGCACAGGTGTGCCTTAGGCTGGCCACAATAAAAGGCCACTCTAAAATGTGCAGTTTTATAACACAACACAATGCCACAGATGTCACAAGTTTTGAGGGGTCATGCAATTGGCATGCTGACTGCAGAAATGTCCACCAGAGCTGTTGCCCGTGAATTCAAAGTTCATTTCTCTACCATAAGCCGTCTCCAAAGGCGTTTCAGAGAATTTGACAGTACATCCAACCGGCCTCACAACCGCAGACCACGTGTAACCACACCAGCTCATGACCTCCACATCCAGCATCTTCACTTCCAAGACCGTCTGAGACCAGCCACCCGAACAGCTGCTGCAACGGTCGGTTTGCATAACCAAAGAATTTCTGCACAAACTGTCAGAAACCGTCTCAGGGAAGCTCATCTGCATGCTCGTCATCCTCATCGGGGTCTCGACCTGACTGCGGTTCATCGTCGTAACCGACTTGAGTGGGCAAATTCTTACATTCAATGCCGTTTGGCACTTTGGAGAGGTGTTCTCTTCACGGATGAATCCCAGTTTTCACTTTACAGGGCGGATGGCAGACAGTGTGTATGGCATCGTGTGGGTGAGCGGTTTGCTGATGTCAACGTTGTGGATCGAGTGGCCCATGGTGGCGGTGGGGTTATGGTATTGGCAGGCGTATATTATGGACAGCGAACACAGGTGCATTTTATTGACGGCATTTTGAATGCACAGAGATACCGTGACGAGATCCTGAGGCCCATTGTTGTGCCATTTATCCACAACCATCAACTAATGTTGCAGCATGATAATGCACGGCCTCATGTTGCAAGGATCTGTACACAATTCCTGGAAGCTGAAAGCATCCTAGTTCTTGCATGGCCAGCATATTCACGGGACATGTCACCCATTGAGCATGTTTGGGATGCTCTGGATCAGCGTATACGACAGCGTGTTCCAGTTCCTGCCAATATCCAGCAACTTCGCACAGCCATTGAAGAGGAGTGGACCAACATTCCACAGGCCACAATCAACAACCTGATCAACTCTATGTGAAGGAGATGTGTTGCACTGTGTGAGGCAAATGGTGGTCACACCAGATACTGACTGGTTTTCGGACCCCCCTAATACAAATCTTGATATGCCACACCTGTGAGGTGAATGGATTATCTCGGCAAAGGAGAAGTGCTCACTAACACAGATTTAGACAGATTTATGAACAATATTTGATAGAAATGGGCCTTTTGTGTACATAAAAAAAGTCTTAGAAAAAATTCTCTATCATTCTATCTATCTATCTATCTAACTATCTATCGTTCTATCATTCTCTTTTGTTCTATCATTCTATCTATCGTTCTCACTATCGTGCTAAATTCAAATTCAAATTTATTTGTATAGCACTTTTCACGATACATATCGTTTCAAAGCAACTTTACACCAAATTAAAGTTTTTACAATATATTTAGTAGTACTATCATTCTATCTATCGTTCTATCTACCTATCTGTCTATCATCTATCTATCTATCTATCTATCTGTCTGTCTATCGTTCTATCTATCGTTCTATCATTCTATCTATCGTTCTCTCTATCTATCTATGGTTCTGTCGTTCTATCATTCTATCTGTCTATCTATCTATCATCTATCTATCTATCTATCTATCTATCATCAGATCTGTTTCATTGTCAACATGCACTAAATGGTAATTTATTGTTTGTTTGGCACATTTACTACAGATAATTGAGATATTTTTATAGTTCCTCGGAAGTAACATTCCAGTTTGTGTGCATGTGTGTGTGCATATGTGTGTGTGCGTGTCTGTCTGTGTGTGTGTGTGTGTGTGTGAACTGTTTTATAGGAGTTTCTGTTTATCTGTGTGCCAGGCTGATGGAAAGAATGAAAAACAGAGATGAGACACAGAGATGAGAGATAAAGTGCAAACACTGAGTGTGTGGATTGAGGAGGATTAGATAGCACGTGTGAATGTAAATCTGCCCGGTTGTTCTAGCAGTGATTGTGTGAGTATGATGGAGACTCTCTCCGCTGGCCAATGCCTTTCATAAATAAAGAAGTGGACAGCAGCGCTTTTGTTAACATTTACTCGCGCCGTGCCACATTGGCGCCCTTGACTTCCACTTCAGAAAATTGTTGGCCCATCAGAGCGCAGCCAGAGAAAGCTGACAGGTAATGGTTAAGGTGATAACTGCTCCGATTTCATCAACTGTCTGCTCCATCTCTGTCGCTCCGTCTTATTGTGGGTGTGCTGTTTGGAGGGAAACTCTCCGAAAGATTAGAAATCAGATGAAAACCGCACTCGCTTCTCTGATGGAGGAGAAAAAGAGCGATATTTAGACATCAGCCATCACAAGGCCAAAGATGAAACGATGCCGTCCAATCTGGCAGAGCAATCGCGCTCGCCGCGCCGCTCTCATATTTTTAGTAGTGTAGTAAAACGGATCGCATCGAACCACTGTATTTAACCGTGATTTACGGTGCTGTTGGGAATCTGTGTGCATGTCAAGTTTACCAGCACCAGTCCCCGCGTGAGTGACAGCTGCTCCATCGCCATGGCAGCGGAATCTCGCGGTGCTGATGCTGGGCTGCGCGGTTGTCATGGCACCTGGAGGAACACTCAACTTTTCAAGCAGGAATGCTAAAATTGAAAGGTGTCTAAACTGTTATTATGTGCTATTTGGCAGTTGAACGTGTGCATCAAAGCGTGAAGAGAAAAACACGGGGGGGGAAAGCAGATAGGATGTGACGGATCACACTTAAGCCTTTCAGCCATGCTAAAACCATTACACCGTTTACTGTAATGATATTATTATGATATTGTTGTGATTGTTGTAATCTTTCAGAAAGATGCCTTATCAAGCTCATGGTCAGTGCAATTTTATTGTTTACAAGAAATATAATCTTTGAATATAATCAAACGTCTGGTATTATTTGTATATACGTGTTATGTTAGAATCACTAAGATACTATCACAGTTTTTTACCAATATTTTGATTTATTTTTTATTTTATATGTTAAGTTTCCATTTTAATTTTAGTTAACGTTTTTTGTAATGTTGTTTTTTATATCTTTGACATTTTTAAATGCACATTTTTATTTCAGTTGAAGTTATTTCAGTACAAGTTCAAATACATAAAAATTTGAAATTTTGTCTGCTAAAATAACTATCACTTTTTATATCTATTTTCAGTGTAGCACTGACACCCTATTGTAATTGTCAAGAATGGTCACAGATCAGCGATCTCCATGTAAAACTGATCATGCAGATCAAACCATAAGTCATAGAGACTTGAAACTTGGAGGGATAGTAGTACTCACACCACCTACAATGTGACCAAATCTCGCCCCAATCGGCCTGACGGGGGCGCTACATTGATCAAAAGTACGAAATCACTCATAACTCCTAAACTGCTAGTCCTAGACTCAGCTGTCTTGGCTCACAGTGGACAAAACACACACCTCAAATTCGATCATGAGCCTGGTGAATTTTTCCTGTATTTCGGGAATTTTTAAAAAACCTACTTTTGCGAACTAGTCCTGCTGTAGGGCCACGTTTAGTAAAATGCCTATAACTCCTGAACAGAATGAGATTTCTCCCTGCCAGACGCGGAACACTTATGTAAGATCTCAATCTGAGGTCACATGGAAAAAAATGCGGAGCTTGGCCACATGGTGGCGCTATAAGAGGGAAAAAACATACAAATGGCTATAACTGTGCAACCATTTGTCCTATCAACATGAAAATCGGTGTGCACGGTCCGAAGAGCCACAAGTGGCTATAAGGACATTTGTGTATTTAAAAAAAAAAAAAACCATGGCCACCATTGGCCAATGAAGTTTGAACACCTGTTAGACAAGGTTAACAAAGGCCAATTGGAACGAAACTTGGTGGGTCTGTTTGACTCACAGTCCTAAAGGTCTGTGAGAAAACTGAAAGAAATCGGCCACTGGGGGGGACGATATCAGACTTTTCAAGGGCGTAAACGATTGCACGGCGCACGTTTTTTCGCACATACGAACGATATTCGTATCATACGATAGAACTCCTCATTCTGGAAACTTTGCCTCTAGAACCACTGCTGTCAGTCAAATTGTTTGTTAAATGATTGAGAAGATGTCAGAAAAATACTTTTGCAAGCTAGTCATAGGTTTTTCAGATATCTGGAAACACCGCAGTGCAATTCTTTGGACTCTCTAGGCTAATAATTATCAAAAAAAATGTTGAAATTTACCCTTTGGGAAGCTATAACGGGGTCGTTTAGAAAAGGAGCCTGTCCAAATGTACTCAGAATCCTATAAAGCCTAAAGCGAAACTCAAAACTTCACAAAACCTGCTGAGCACATGTGACAGGTGATTCTAAACAAGCATGCAAAGTTTTAAGGAGATCGGACCACAGCTGGCGCTATAACAGTCATAACTATTAAAAAACATAATATTTCTGTGATAAATTACCCAGATTTGCCAAAAATGCTTTTTTAAATAATTGATTTCTAAATAATGTCTTTTTTCATGTGTGCATAAATGATAATCGCTGCTTTCAGCTATATTTTTAAATACATATTTTAATTTCAGTAAACATATTTAATCGGAAGTAATGAAAATGTTTGTTTTTTGTTACAAAATGTTACAAATTTTAGTTACTGACTACAAATCATATAATGAAAATTGTAGTTTGTCACATAATCTGGATTACCCATACTAGGTAATGTAGTCTGATTACTTTTTGATTACTTTTAGATTACTTTTCACCTAACTTGTTTATCACATAGATTTGAATGGAATTATTGTGTACCATACTGATTAAAAATAATAATAAAAACAAAGAGAAAATATATATTCCATTCTTTCCCCAAACTGCATATAAATGGTAGGTTCAACTAGAAAGGAAAAAAATCTATAAATCAATAAATTATTAATAATATACCCATATTGTGTGTATAATATGTAATCATGTAATCCTTAAAAAAGTAACTGTAATTTGATCATGAGCATTTTGAAATGTAATATGTAATTTAATTACTAGTACTTAATATTTGGAATCTTATTACATAATCCAGATTACATGTAATCAGTTACCATGGCGATTAAATGTTACATTCTATGAGTTCTACGTTCCTTACTATATTGAAGGTTGAGAAATTATTGACGCTTGAAGAAATTTGGAGTTTAATCTGTGCTGATTTTCGTTTGAAGTGTGGCGATGAACAGCAAAACAGGCACTTTGGATTTCTCTCCGGGAGAAAAGCACTTTGGCAGATTCATGACAGATTCCGCACAGTGATTATTGCATTAGAAACACTCTGATAGAATCACATAAAACATGTCATTTTAAGAACATGCAGAAAAATGTCAAGAGGGTAAAAGAGAAGCCAAATGACTGTGTGTGTGTGTGTTTTCAGGAAAAACAGCTGTGGGAACCTTATAACGTGTTAAGTATTCCAACGCTTTCAGATGGTGAAATTGGCCGTATAATCTCTCTGGCACACTTTTTTTATTTTAACGGCGTGTGGATTGGACTCATCACAAAACATCTGGTCCGGCTTGATTAACACTCACTTGCTTCCATCCGGCTGATCAGATTCGACCTACCGAAGGTTTGTCGGACATAGCCGTAATTTTGTTTCTCATGATGATTTTCACCCTATCTCTGACCTTAATGTACGTTTTATATGCAAATGAGCTCTGTTGTGATTAGCTAATACTTACCTAAGCATGAGTTAACACTTTTTAAATCCCAAGTTAAAGCCACTTTTAACCCTTTTCACTCTTAATTTTTCGAATTTGCTTACTAGGGTAAAATATGAACAATAAGAGTAAAAATGAACCTCAATTACCTTACAAATCAGGTGTTAAAAAGCCTGTTATTGCTCTCAGATATCATTTGCATATTTAAAGCACCACACCTGACTTGTTAAATTTGATTATGCACATATATGCAGATGAGTTTAGAGACCTACAGCAAAGAAAAAAACAATTTAGTGATGACCTTAAAGGGATAGTTCACCCAAAAATTAACACTTTTAGTGAAACTGTAGTCCTTGGTGATTCATAAAATGCAAGTCAATGGCTACCGGTACTTGAGAGTCAAAAGAAATTATATACAGGCAACACAAAATTAATATCTGTGGCTCCTAACGATATAGGTTGATTGAGGTCTTATGAAGTGAAATAATCAGTTTGTGTACGAAACTGAACATTATTTACAGCATTATTATCTGTAATCCAGAGCCTCAGGGAAACGGTCTGGAGTGATGTCCGGTTCACAAACAAATCATTCTTTTAAACTGATTCTTTCAGTGAACTAATTGAATCAGTTCACTGAGTTAGACTGAATCATCTGAAACAGTTCACAGCTCAATCAGCACAGATGTGCAAGTTACTCAATCAAAACTCTTTTCCAGATGCCTGATATAAAAATAGCGACATATCTGAATCTATGATTAATGAACTGATTCAGTGCTTCAGACAATGCTTTAGACATGTAAAACCGCCATGCTTCACATCATTATTGGCTTTAATAATATTATTGCGTATAAGTGCCGTGATCGCATGATTACGTAAATGAACAGGTGAATCAATTATTTGAATCAGTTCACTGTCCAAAAGAATCAGTTCGCAGAAAAGAATCGGAATCAGAAAAGAATCAGACAAGAACTTTTTTTATGGAGTAGTGCAATATTGTAATGGATTACTTTTAAACGTAACTTTGCCCAACACTGTCTACACATTTCAATGAAACCAGAATATAATTACATCACTGAATGTCTGATGAGTGACTAGAAATGTACTAGCTTGCTTTTCATAAGGAAATATGCAAAAATAAATAAATAACAGTATAAAAGTAAAATGTTATGGTTTTGAGGATTCTGCGCCATTAAAAAAAGAAGGTAAATTTGAATTGAAAACATTATAGTTATTACAGCAAATAGGTTAACTAAAACTGATAAAAAAAACTGAAATAAAATAATATATATAAGATTTCTCATTTTATTTAACATTTAGTTTAAGTTGATGTACTAAAATAACTAAAACTAACATTATTTTAAAAACTACAAAAAATGACACAACAAGATTACTAAAACTTTGAAATTAAAATGAAAATATTAAAAAAACTTATTCGAAATATTAATAAAATCAAATGTACGCTACCAGTCAAAAGGTTTTGAACAGTATGATTTTTAATGTTTTTTAAAGAAGTCTCTTCTGCTCACCAAGGCTGGATTTATTTGATCCAAAGTACAGCAAAAACAGCAAAATTTTGAATTATTTTTACTATTCAAAATAACTGCTTTCTATTTGAATATATTTTCAAATGTAATTTATTCCTGCGATTTCAATGCTGAATTTTTAGCATCATTACTCCAGTCACATAATTCAGAAATCATTCTAATATTCTGATTTGCTGCTCAAAAAACATTTATTATTATTGTTATTATTATTATTATTCTTATTATTCTATTTCAAATAAATGCTGTTCTTTTGAACTTTCTATTCAGCAGCACAACTGTTTTTAACATAATAATCAGAAAAGTTTCTTGAGCAGCAAATCAGCATTTTAGATGATTTCTGAAGGATCATGTGACACTGGAGTAATGATGCTGAAAATTCAGATTTGATCACATTTGTAAATAATGTTACGTTTCTTGCACAGACCGATCGTTTGGCTTCATAAGACCTCAATATATCGCCAAGATCCATGGGTATTAATTTTATGTTGCCTGTATATCAAAAAACGACTCTTAAAGTGACGGTAGCCATTGACTTGCAATTTATGAATCACCAAGAAGCATGATTTCAGCTAAATATGTGAAGAAACAAACTCATTTACATCTTGGATGGCCTGAGGGTGAGTAAATTAACATCAAATCTCATTTTTGGGTGAGTTATCGCTTTAAATTTAAATCAGAAAACTTGTTAAATTACCTTTTTCTTTTATTAAAATGCCAATTTTATTAAAAGAAGCTTAGTTTAATATCTTATTTTTAATTGAATGCACAATTCAGACAAGTATTGACATACTAAAGGGTTAAAGCAGAAGACAGGGAGAAAAAGTTGAGCGTCAAGAGGGACAGGAAAACTTCTGATCATGGTCATTTTGCTTTTTTGAGTGACGTCAAAACTACAAACTCTGGAAAATGTCAGAGCAATTGCCATACATTCAGTCCCAAAGGTATTCTGGGTAATTTCAGCGGTCCATATCCATACATACATCCATTTGCACAGATCCGGAGGCCTTATTTCTGCTTTCTCTGTCTCTCTCGCTGTCTGTCTTTCTGTTGACTTTTTCCCTGTGACATTTGAGGACCGTGTGTGTCTAGCACGGACTGATATTTTCAACTCTGTGTCATTTGGTCTGCGCTGAAGTCAACTCCACGTGGGCCTAAAAGCAGACAAATTGCACACAAATTGCATCAGATTGCCAACATGTTGAAAAGGTAAATTGCTTGCAAATCTATTAAGAGCAGCTGACCAGCTCCCCGGAGCGGTAGAAGTTCTGGAGCGGCCTAATTGGTCAGCGGCTCTCCGTTGTGCGGCGGTAATGAGAGCAAGAGAGCACTTACTGGACCGGTTATGCCTTTGTCCAGTAGATTTAGTCTTTTCATATGTGGATGCTATTTCTGTATTGTCATCAAACGCACAGTGAGAGTTGCTTTTCATGTAGTGCGACCATTTACTTTAAGTCTGATTGGCGTGAACCAGACATGATCATATGCACATAGGCAAAATGCCTGAATGTGTTTTTTTAGCTAAATATTCTGGGGTCAGTAGGAATTTGTAATGCTTTTGAAAGAAGTCTCTTCTGCTCACCAAGGCTGCATTTATTTGATCAAAAATATAGTAAAACCTGTAAAATTGCGAAATTATATTACAAGTTAAAATAGCTGTTTTCTACAATATAATTATATAATTTATTTTTGTGATCAAATCTGAATTTTCAGCATCATTACTCTAGTCTTCAGTGTCACATGATCATTCAGAAATCATCTAAAATGCAGATTTGCTGCTCAAGAAACTTTTCTGATTATTATGTTAAAAACAGTTGTGCTGCTGAATAGAAAGTTCAAAAGAACAGCATTTATTTGAAATAGAATAATAAGAATAATAACGATAATAATGTTTTTTGAGCAGCAAATCAGAATATTAGAATGATTTCTGAAGGATCATGTGACTGGAGTAATGATGCTAAAAATTCAGCTTTGAAATCGCAGGAATAAATTACATTTGAAAATATATTGAAATAGAAAGCAGTTATTTTGAATAGCAAAATTAATTCAAAATTGTACTGTTTTTGCTCTACTTTGGATCAAATAAATCCAGCCTTGGTGAGCAGAAGAGACTTCTTTAAAAAACATTAAAAATCGTACTGTTCAAAACCCTTTGACTGGTAGCATACATTTGATTTTATTAATATTTTGAATAAGATTTTTATATTTTCATTTTAATTTCAAAGTTTTAGTAATTTTGTTGTGTCATTTTTTTGTATTTTTTAAGTATAGCTTTATAAATTTTTATGTTTCAGTTATTTTAGTACATCAAGTTAAACTTTTTTTTATCAGTTTTAGTTAACCTATTTGCTGTAATAACTATAATGTTTTCAATTAAAATGTAAATTTTTTTCAATGGCGCAGAATCCTCAAAACCGTAACATTTTACTTTTATGCCGTTATTTATTTATTTTTGCATATTTCCTTACTGTGAAAAGCAAGCTAGTACATTTCTAGTGACTCATCAGACATTCAGTGATGTATTTATATTCTGGTTTCATGTACAAAGAGACTTTCATATAGAAATGATTTCAAAGTTGTGACTTAACATGTGTAGACAGTGTTGGGGAAAGTTACTTTTAAAAGTAATCCATTACAATATCACATACTCCATAAGTAACTAATTGCATTACTTTTATGGAAAGTAATGCATTACGTTACTTTTATGTTACATTTTGACACTTGAGCTGTCAATAAATGAAAATGTGAGTCTATAAATGGGAAACAAAGTAACTGGCGTTGCTTATTTGAAAATGTAACTGATATCTTGTTGTAAATTTAAAAGTAATGGGTTACTTTACTAGCTACTTCAAAAGAAAGTAATCTGATTACGTTACTTGTAATGCATTACCTCCAATGCTGGTAGTCTAACATGTTCATTACTCTTTATTTCTCATCTTGAAAAGATCAATTCCCTTTCTTCTCCTATACAAGATCCAGAAGCTCAGATCCCATCTGATTTGGTGTGTTTGTGTTGTATGTTGTTGAAGCTGAATTGATGGTTTAAAGCAGCTCAGAGTAATCAAACCTCAGAAGCGCTCGTTTTTATCTGTCTGTCAACATGTGATTTCATCACAGCACACCAACTGTGTGCATCTATGCATGTGTGTGTGTGTGTGTGTGTGTGTTTGTGTTCATCCCATTTAATACCATTTATCTCTGCCATACTTGAGTTGGCCGCCGGAGTCTGAGGCTGTTCTGCATCATTAGTGAGACGCGCACTCGTCCCTCGAGAAGCGCATCGACCCCGGACTGATGACATTACCTATACAGGTCAAGAGGTCACAACATAAAATCTGTTACGTGAGCGAGTGTGTGTGTGTGTTTGGAGAGCGATGCAATTTATTTTGGCCATGTTTAGATGCAGAATGCAATGAAAGGAAAGCTGAACTTGCCTCATCTTCCCTGTTTGGGATAAAGAGAGCCGACCCCTTCAAAAGCTGCTTGAACTACTGAATCAAACCAAAGACAAGAGACACTGGTAGTGAATTGGCTCCTGGTCCCGATCTGTCCGTCTCTCTCTGGGAGGCGTGCCGGCAGGTGGCTGTCATGTCTCTAATTGGCCTCTGTGGTGTGAAATTGTGTTCATTATGTGCAGGAGGGAAGCACAAGAACCCCTGCGAGCTCCTAGAGAAAGACCGAGAGAGAGCATTCATGAGAAAGTGTGTTTGACGAACTGATTCAAAGGACGTGGACGGAAAATCACAAATGGGGAACTTTCTAGCTCAGAATTGCACTGCAAAAATCAATTTGTTTTCTGTTATAAATATCTAAACATTCTTAGATCAAGATACATTTACTTGAGAAGTAAAACGACTGTTAGGTCTATTAGATATGAAGAGCTGATTTCTAAAAAAATCTAGAAAAATTAAAAGGGTTTGTGCTTAACACAAGATACATTTTCAAAAATCAGGACTTAATATCTTACTCGTGTTTCATAAGTAAATATATGTTGATTTAGATAATTTTACTGAAAACAAGATAAAAAATACAATTATTTGTTTGTTTGTTTGCGTAAAGTATAAAATCTGGAAGTGAGCCCTGGAAAAATAAGTTTGATTTAATTAGGTTTATTTTTCGGACCCCATTTACAAATATTTTTACGCAAAAAATAAACAAATATATAAATAAATAAAATGAAAAAAACGACTTAATTTTGATACATTTCTCCGAAATCAAGACCTAAAATCACTTACAGTATTATCATGCAACTTGATTTATGAGTTTTTAGGTATTTGTATAACGAAAAACAAGACCAAAATAAGCAAAAAATATTATTTTTTTAATATACAAAAAATGCAAAAAAAATAAAAATAATACTAATAATAGTGAGGTAAGTAAAATAATCTTTTTTTCCCTTTTGAATTAAGTTGATTTTTCTTACCACACTAACAGATATTTTTTTGTTTGTTTTAAGCATAAACTTCATTTTTATAGATTTTGCATTATTTTTGCTTCATGAGAATTATAGTACTTTAATTTACAAAAATATGAATCAAATATATAGCACTATATAATATATATAGTAAATATAATTGCATATAACAGAAGAGAAAACGACAAAGAAATTAATTTTTAAAAAATAGATAAATTTAAAATAAATATAATTTCACACTAATATAAAAATCTTATATTAATGTGAATTGATATTTATTTTATTAAAGTAAATGGAAAGGTAAAAGCAATAAATAAATAAAATAATTAATAATAAAGAAATAACTAAATCCGTATTTTTTTAAATTAAACAAAATAAATAAATGCAAACATGAGTGACATGAGATGTTGATTATAATAAGTGATATTGTTTTATCATTTCAGACCTTTTGAATTGATTGGACATAATGTTTGAGGGCATGGTGACGTCAGCTGAACAGAAATTCAGACTCTAGCAAAACATTCAATTGCAATTCAATTCATCTTTCAAAGCAGCTTTACAAAAATAAAGATCTTTCATAAAGATAATTATGATGAACGGCTAATATAAACATTTTATCCAAATCTGCACTAAAGTGCATTAATGAATTGTGCACAATAAGAACAAAAAATAGGATTAAGACAGTAAATAGGGTCAGTTATAGTGTCATGTTGACTTGAACACAGCTGTAATCAATGTTAGCCATCCTGCTAATGTCTGTCAGACTAATGCTGCGCTCCATTCAAAGTCAGTTATGAGATATTCAAACCTGACATCCCAGAAATCAGCCATCATCGTGCTGCATTGTTCGAAGCTCAGGAGGTGATGTATATGTTAAGTTTGCAGGTGTTTAATTGTCAACTAAGAAGTCGTCTAGCAATGAAATTGCAGAGCATAGATGATGCTATGCTACACTGGCATTTGTTCTGCAGGTGTGCCATAGACGGGTGTGATTTCACCTGTTAGACTGATGTCTGTCAGGTAGTTTTTATGTGGTATTCCAGAAAAATTGCTGGCAGCATCTTTCATTTACATACTATTTTTGTTTTGTGTGAGTGCATGCAGAGCTACAATTAAATCTGTTTCCCAATTATTTTTTTATTAATATGTGATCCTGGACCACAAAACCAGTCATAAGGGACAATTTTTTTTAAACTGAGATTTATACATCATCGGAAAGCTGAATAAAAAAGGATAGGACAATATTTGACCGAGATACAATTATTTGAAGATCTGGAGTCTGAGGGTGCAAAAAATCTAAATATTGAGAAAATCATCTTTAAAGTTGTCCAAATGAAGTTCTTAGCAATGCATATTACTAATCAAAAATTATGTTTTGATACATTTACGGTAGGCAATTTACAAAATATTTTCATGGAACATGATCTTTTGTTAATATCCTAATGATTTTTGAAATAAAAGAACAATCAATAATTCTGACCTATACAATGTATTATTGGCTATTGCTACAAATATACCTGTGACTTATGACTGGTTTTGTGGTCCCTAATATTTTAATGCTTAAAAAGTGTATATGTATATACCTTATGTCATATAATGCAAAATATATTAAATATATATAATGCAATATATGCAATATATGTATATACACACACACTCCAAAAGATAAATATATATTGTGTATAATTTTCTTTTTTTTTTTGAATTGATATTTGTTGTATAATTAAAAAAAAATTATGCTTAAAGTGTGTGTGTATATATATATATATATATATATATATGTAGTTGGAAATATATTAAATATATATCAGTTATATTAATTAATTATATTATATTGTATTAAGTTAATCTTATATTAATGTGAATTGATATTTATTTTATCATTAGTATTTTATAAACGTGTGTGTGTATACACTATGCAAAAATATTAGTTAAATATATAACATTATATAATATTTATTTAATATTAAATAATAATTGGAATAATTGAAAATATATTAAATATATAACAATTTTATATACATACAGCAACATATAAATATCTTAATTTAATCTTTTTTTAATGGAAATTAACTATATGCTCATTTTAAAATGTTCTGCTCAAATTGTTTCTGCTCAAATAAAAATATGTACTGTTTTGTTTTTTTTTTTGTTTTTTTGTTAAGTGTAATTGAATAAGTGTTGTTGCATGTTTGATCTGATCTCTTAAAGGAGAAGTCCAGTTCCAGAACAACAATTTACAAATAATTTACTCACCCTTTGTCCTCCAAGATGTTCATGTGTTTCTGTCTTCAGTCATAAAGAAATTATGGTTTTTGAGGAAAACATTTCAGGATTTTTCTCCATATAATGGACTTCATTGGTGCCCTGATTTTGAACTTCCAAAATGTAGTTTAAATGCAGCTTCAAAAGGCTCTAAACGATCCCAGCCGAGGAAGAAGGGTCTTATCTAACGAAACGATCTGTCATTTTTTTTGAAAAATAAAAATTTGTTTACTTTTTAAGCACAAAAGCTCGTGTAGCACAGGCTCTGGGATGTGCGCCCACGATGCTACGAATTAGTGATGGGTCATTCTTGAACGATTTGTTCATTTTGAATCTTTAATGTGACTCGGGAAGAACGAGTCATCTCAGGGAGTGATTCGTTTAGTCGTGCATGCACAACATCCTATTAGGTTCTGTACTGGAAATAGTTCACCTGTTTCGAGTCTTTGGGTTTTTCGAGTCGTTTGTTCAGCTTATGGGGCTGTCACGTGATGAACGAACGACTCAAACCCGAAAACTTAAACTCACAGATAAGAGGTGAGTTGAGCTAATCATAGACTAAAGACCCAGGTAAACAATGAATTAATCTTTTCTGTTTCTTATAGCATTAAAGTTTTGTCTTGTTTGTAGTTTGATCAACGTTTGTGTAAGCAGTAGATGTGTTAGGGAAAAAACACGTAACATTTTAATTGTATTTTGATAAAATGAACGAAATTACTTGAAAAAAGATAGGTAAAATGAGTCGGTAAAATGATCCGAACTTCCCATCACTACTACGAATCACATCTAAGTACATCGTCTGTGTACTCCGGCTCAAAAAGGTAGAGTATGGCAAAAAACTCCATCTTATTTTCTCCTACAACTTCAGAATCGCCCGACATCGTTGTACGTTTTTGTTTGTAAACAGCGTTTGACTTACTTGCACTTTCTTAGTCTTTGCGCGTTCGCTTTGCAAACACTGGGTCTGTAGTTCCACCTACGTTCGACATGATTCAATAGTACGTAGCTTCGTGAACGTGCTTTTGTGCTTAAAAAGTATACACATTTTTATTTTCCAAAAAAAATTACTGATCGTTTCACTAGATAAGACCCTTCTTCCTCCGCTGGGATCGTTTAGAGCCTTTTAAAGCTGTATTTAAACTACATTTTAGAAGTTCAAAATTGGGGCACCAATGAAGTCCATTATATGGACAAAAATCCTGAAATGTTTTCCTCAAAAACCATAATTGCTTCACCACTGAAGACAGAAAGACATGAGCATCTTGGATGACAAGGGGGTGAGTAAATTATTTGTGAATTGTTGTTCTGGAAGTGGACTTCTCCTTTAATTGCCCAAGAAAAATTTCTCCTAAACGGTGATAATAAAAGAGAAACTTAAACTTAACTTAACTTATAATATATATATATATATATATGTCTTTTTTTTTTTTTTAATGCAATGACATTCATGTGTTTTTAATGTCTCTAAAAAATGTTTCTCGATTCTTTAACATAGTGAAGGCTCTTGCCCATGGAGAGAGGAGCAGTGAGCTCACGGAGAGGGAGGCGTGACGGCTAAATGTTCCACCTCACTGCAGTTTCCATGGCTGAAGGGTCAGGCTGCTGGGGCACTCGCCGCCAATAACTTGGGAAACAGGCGCATTGAGTGAGTTTCGCTCTTCAGTCTGGAGGGTTTTTCACCTTAAACACTCCCGTACTCCATTAGTGGCTTTCAAAGCGTCTCCAGAAGTCACCTCCTCTCCTCCGGTTCACTTTATTCGTCTTTCTCATCATATCAGAGGGTCTCTGTGATGCGTGCCAGTGAGGGACAGGAAGTGATGCGACGGATTAGTAGTGTAGGAAATGCACACAAAGACAGCAGGGAGGGACTGTGAAGGATTAGCACGTTGTTTTGATGCTTCGCGGTTTATGAAGAGACCGGATGGATTGATAGACGGAGAAGGGAAGGCGAGCTAACGGCCGGCGCTGGGCTCATAGGGTGAAGCCTGAATGCACCGTAGCGCTCGTAATGGGCACAAATTGTCCCTGTGCTGTGTGACTAAACGCTGGAGTTTGGAGCCGTATGGAGGCTTTTGTTCGGGGGCAGTAATGAGTCAAAAGCCCTCGGGGGGTCAATAAAACCAAGGAGGGGGTTGTTGTAAAAGAAGCCGGGGAAGAGAATTTATCAATCACTCTTCTCTCTTCTTCTCCCGCATGCCATGAATGAAAATCTGTTGCTGAAAGTCCTTAGAGTCCTTCGCGTCGAGTGCGTCCATTCATCACCTGCGACGGGGGTGAGGGGCCGAAACAAGGGTTGAAACCAACCCGCCGAATCCGATTATCACGAAAACTCAGCACGCAGTGTTTGTTAATTAAACATACTTGACATCAGTGCACTTCATTGATTAGAAGGGAGATATAATGCTTTTCACATTTGCGTTTCTCTGAAGTGGAAGTCGTCATAGTTGTATAAACTTCTGTTTTTGTGTTCCCATTTGTTCCAATAGCAAAGGCAGGGTCTTAAAAGGTCTTAATTTGCCTTTCTTCAAATTTGAAGGTCTTAAATAAGAGGAGAAAGTCCTAAATTCATTAAGTCATGACATTAAATGCTGCATACACTGCTAAAAATTAACAACATCTTTATTATTGTTGTCCTGTTTTCCAGTAGAAATATCTAAACATCCTTAAATTGAGATTAATTTACTTGAAAAAATGAAGATATAAAACATAATAATAGCCAAAGTAATAGTCTTAATAGCCAAAAATACATTGTGTGGGTCAAAATTATTATTATTAGTTTTAAGTAAGGATCATGTTATGTTGTACATTTCCTACTGTAAATATATCAAAATTTAATTTTTTATTAGTAATATGTATTGCTTCATTTGGACAAGGCGTTTTTTTCTCAATATTTAGACTTTTTTTTTTTTTTTTTGCACACTTAGATTCCAGATTTTCGAACCATACATCAATGGAAATCTTATTTAATTAGCTTTCAGATGATGTATTAATCCCAATTTAAAAAAAAATAAAAAATAAAAAAAATTGATGCTTATGACTGGTTTTGTGGTCCAGGGTCACATTTTTTTGTAAAACGACTTCTATTGGATGTTGTTTTTCATACGTTGCTAATGCAAGACGTTTACATTTAGAGACTATTATTGATATTTTATTTACTTGGTCTTACTTAAAACATTAAATTTACCTTTATATAAGCCGCAGAAATCCTGCAAAAGAAAAAATCCACAATAGCACTTCTGCAACTTTCCAAAAGGGGAAAAACATATAAACAGATTGATTACCTTCAAGAGAAACACGTCAAATTTGCCGTTGCTCCCTCAGCCTTTGTATTATAAACACTCAAACAGCAGCGTTAACTAGTTTTTTGATGTAATTTAATACCAAGGTCATAAAACACAAAGTATAGTGCTATGAATGTACATGACATTTAAAAAAAAAAAAAGAAAATATTAAAATCGTTGCTAGATTTACAATGCTAATAACTGCGGAAACGCGTCATCACAGTCTGATAAGTGTCCGTTATAATTTTGGCGCTCACATTTAAACGCCATAAAGACGGTGCGCCATATTATATATCGGTTGTATCGATTTTTATAATCTTATAATATTAATTTGATGATTTAAAGGGAGTCTTTAGATTATGAAAGTTATTCAAATGTGAAATATATTATTTCAACTGAGCCGACAAAGTTAAACGAGATGGCGTCAAACAGAAAGTCCCAGCAGCGCTTTACTATTATTAGGACCACGTCCTTATAAAAGGTTTGTAACAGCACCATCTACGGGTCAAAAATGGCAAATTATTATTAAATCACAAATGTAATTATTTTGCGTTAAAATAAATGTCATGCTTAATGTCCTATACGTGTTGTAACATTTTTAAATTAGAGTAAAAGACAACAAAAGGTACTTAAATGTACTGTACACTACCAGTCAAAAGTTTTTGAACAGTAAGATTCCTAATGTTTTTTCTAAAGAAGTCTGTTCTGCTTACCAAGCCTGCGTTTATTTGATCCAATGTACAGCAAAACAGTGCAATTTTGAAATATTTTTGCTATTTAAAATAACTGTTTTAATATATTTTAATATTTTAATAAATTTTAATATATTTTAAAATGTAATTTATTTCTGTGATCAAAGCTCAATTTTCAGCTTCATTACTCCAGTCACATGATCCTTCAGAAAGCATTCTAATATGCTGGTTTGCTGTACAGCAATCTTTATTATTATTATTATTATTATTATTATTATTATTATTGTTTCTGAAGGATCATGTGATTGGAGTAATGATGCTAAAAATTCAGCCTTGAAATCACAGGAATAAATTAGATTTTAAAATATATTCTTTTTTTTTTTTCCTTCTTTTCCCCCCCTTAACCAACACTGGATTTATCAAAAAAAATAAATAAATACAGCAAAAACAGTAATATTGTGAAATATTGTTGTGATTTAAAATTGTTGTTTTCTATGTGAATATATTGTAACATGTAATTTATTTCTTAAAATAGTCTCTTCTACTCTCCAAGGCTGCATTTATTGAATCAAAAATGCTGTAAAATTGTGATATATTATTACAATTCAAAAGAACTAATTTCTGTGTGAATATCTGTTAAAATGTAATTTATTTCTGTGATCAAAGCTGAATTTTCAGCATCATTACTCCAGTCTTCAGTGTCACATGATCCTGCAGAAATCATTCTAATATGCTGATTTATGATTATTATCAATGTTGAAAACAGTTGTGCTGCCCAATATTTTTGTAGACACTGTTATACATTGTATTTTTCAAGATTCTTTGATGAATACAAAGTTAAAAAAAAAAAAAAAACAGCATTTATTTGAAATAGAAATCTTTTGTAATGTCTTTACTGTCACTTATGATGCTCTTACTGACCCTAAACTTTTGAAAGGCAATATAACAAAGATCTCAGAAGCTTCCTACACTGTTTGAACTCAGCCATATCAATTTACTGTGATTATACTGTAGTATCATTGGTATTTTGTCAGAAACTGTAGTTACCATGGTAAATGTTAGTAAGGGTCAGCGCTCAGCCCAGCCCCCCGTGTCTGTGTGTGTGAATGAAGCATTTAATGTGAGCGCTATCACTGCAAGAGAGGCCGTGAAGAGCCGCTGTTGTCCTGGCGTCTTTCTGCTCAAGCTGCTCTGAGGGACGGGACAGCTGTTTAGAGCCGCGCCGACTCTTCATATGGATATGTATGTTAATGAACAGCAGAGAGAGAGAATGAATCTGCTTCACTGCTGCTCCACAAAAGGGATGCGGTCGTGGTCAGGCCAGTCCTGAATATAGGGGGGTTTCTGGTGAACGTATTAGCTGCTTATTACTTGATGTGTTCAAATCTACTAGTTCATGATTCTTCTTGAGCTGTGTCTCTAGAGGTTTGAAAGCAATAGTGTCTAATTCAATTAGCAGATGGTGTTAAGTAATCTGCGCGGGTGTTCGGGTCTCTATTTAGCTTCGGTATTTAGTGTCTCCTGAGATTTTCTGGTGATTTTTCTCTTAAACACCACCGATTGAACAAACCAGATCAAAATAATGTTTCTGGAGCAGCAAATCAGCATATTAGAATGATTTCTGCAGGATCATGTGACACTGTAGACTGGAGTAATGATGCTGAAAATACAGATTTGATCACAGAAATAAATTACATTTTAACAGATATTCAATTAGAAAACAATTATTTTGAATCATAATAATATGTCACAATTTTACACTATTTTACTGCATTTTTGATTAAATAAATGCAGCCTTGGTGAGCAGAAGACCATTTAAGAAATTTTCACCAACCTCCAGCTTTTGAATGATAGTGTGTTGTATATCACCTATTGAGTTAGATTGTCTTCTGAGATTTTCAAGAAATATTTGTTCACTTGTTCACCATTTGTCTGTTAAGCACTAGATTAAACAAATCAGATTTAAAAGAAAAGCAAAAATGCCCTAAAAACATCAAACGCTGCTGATTCTCTTTATTTTCAGAGCTTGTTGCAAACCATGCATGAGTTTTCATCCGACGCACCCCATTTTCAAATAGATTCGGGCTAATAGATGCCTCGGTAAATTTGTTAAATGGACCAGAAAAATGCTACAGCGATTTTATGCTAATTAGAAGCCATCTAATTGTTAATAGATTGCAGAAAGCATCAAGTAAGGATGTTTTTTTTCAGCGCTTTTTGGTTTTAGATCGATTCTCTTCTTAAACTGCTCCCTAAGGACTTTAAAAATGCATGTGCGCTAAACTGTGGGTTTGTTTCTCATTGTGCATTCAGCAACAGGTTACGAGATGCTGCGTACGAGTCCGGCAGAAGTCAAGAAGAGGAAAGATGTGTGTGGTTCCTGGAGAAATTAGCGTCTTGGATTCAGATGCCAGCATGGGGCGCAGGACACCATTGCCTTTCCTCTGTCACCAGCGCTCGAGCACAATGGTGTAAATTTGTGTGGCTGTGCGCCGTGCTCACACTGAGACAGCAGCCCCCCGTCAGGCCAGCTGTGAGGGGTTAATGACAGCCGATCCGCCCCACCGGGGGCCCGCAGGCTTTGTGCGTCTGAATCTACAGTTCACTCCCAGGAAGGAAGCCAAGACGGAGAAAGATGAGCAAGGTTTGGATCTTTGCTGCTCAGAGTGATGCACTGTGATTTATGCATGATCAGTATTATTAATCACATTTAAAAGTCAGCACAACTGTTTTCAACATTGGCAATAATCAGAATATTTCTTGAGCAGCAAATCAGCATATTAGAATGATTTCTGAATGATCATGTGACACTGAAGACTGGAGTAATGATGCTGAAAATTCAGCTTTGATCACAGAAATAAATTACAGTTTAAGAGATATTCACATAGAAAACAGCTATTTTAAATTACAATAATATTTTACAATTTTTACTGTATCTTGATCAAATAAATGCAGCTTTGGTGAGCAGAAGAGACCTTTTTTTAAATATTAAAAAATCTTTCAGACGCCAAACTTTGTGTGAACAAAGAAATGCTTGTAAAGAAACTTGACATCAGAAAAATCAAAACATTAATTGAAATAGGAATTAAATGTCATAGCATAGAAAAGAAAGTATAATGACAAAGTTTAAAGCGTTTTATTTAAAAAAAAAAAATACATAAATTCAGTAAAAGTGAAACGTAATTAATTTTATTACAAATGCGATTTTTTTTTTTTTTTTTTAAAAAATCAACATTATACATATATAGTTTACAAAGTAAACACATTAAAAAAATAGCTCAGATCCAAACTTTTATATGTGTATATTGCATAATAATTGGACAAAGCGTTATATTAAACTGCATACATAAACAAGAACATTTTAAGTACTAGTATTTGGCAGGATTGCATTTCATTATGTTAAATTTAGCATGTTGATATCATCTCAGAAATAATTATGGTTATTGCACAAAATTAACTTTTGGCAGTCTGACCAAATAATGAGTTGTGAAACCAGTTGTGGTTGATTTTAGTTCTGGTTGATTTGTTGCAATGGAAATAATGGAAAGTTGGGTGCTTTGCATTGTGGGATACAGTTTTCTATACACTCTAAAAAAAAAGATATGGACAAACACAGCAATTGGGTTGTTTTGAACCAGCGGTTGGGTTAAATGTTTAACCTTACCTTCTGGGTAGTTTTATTTAATTCAGATATTGCTTAATAATTACTCTATTTCTTGCTTAAAAGGAACCCAAAATAAGTTGGAAATGAACATTTATTAATATCTTCAATAAATGAACATTTAGTTGAAAAAATAATACAACTGCAAAATGATTAGTCGTGATTAATTGATTCAAAATAAAAGTTTATGTTTACATACTATATGTGTGTGCACTGTGTATATTTATTATGTATATATAAATACACACACACACACATACACGTATGTTTAAAAAAATATTTGTATGTATTGTATTTGTATGTAAACACTTGTATATAATTTATTTTACATTTAAATCTAACATTTATTTCTTAATGTATATGTGTATATTTATATATACATAATAAATATACACACTACACACACATATAGTGTGTAAACATTAACTTTTATTTTGAATTGATTAATCGCAACTAATAGTTTTGCAGCTCTAATAAATAATTAAATAATAAACATTTTTTTAATTACTTATTAATAAATGTTCACCTTTTGATTATTGCTGATGCTTCTTGTAATTATGTGGCTGATTTTTAATTTACAACCTATTTTGGGTTCATTTTAAGCCAGCCGTATAGTCATTTTTAAACAATAGCTGAGTTAAATAAAGTTACCCAAAAGGCTGGGTTAAACATTTATCGCTAGGTCAAAACGACCCAATCGCTGGTTTTGTCCATATTTCACTTAGCATTGTTTTTTAGAGTGTACAGTTTTTAAAGCAATGTTTTGTGAAATACAGCAGGTCATCTGGGAATTTAATGCATGCATTTAATATTTTAAACAAAATTCGAAAAAAAGAACTATTCATTTATTTAAAAATGTGTCTTTTTTTAAAGGAATAGTTCATTAAAAAATGTAAATTTGCTGAAAATGTGCTCACCTTCAGGCCATTCAAGATGTAGATGAGCTTGTTTCTTCATCAGATTTGGAGAAATGTCGCATTTCATCAGTTCCTCACCAATGCATGTGAATGGGTGCCGTCAGAATGAGAGCCCAAACATCTGATAAAAATGTCACAATAATCCACAAGTAATCCACACCACTTCAGTCCATCAGTAAACACTTGTGAAGCCAAAACCAGTGTGTTTGTAGGAAAGAAAATCATTATTAAAACTTTTAAAACTTTCTAAGCCGTTGTTTCCAGCTAAAATACGAGTCCATAATATTGTTTCCTGTAGTGAAAAAGTGGTTTGGTCTGAATCAGGAGAGATATCTGCATAGATCAAACACCGTTTACAATGCAAAACAGTCCAAAAGAACAAATATGTGGGTGGATTTTGATTTAAGACGACAACAGTGGATGGAATTTTTCATTGGAGGAAGCGTTATTATGGATTATGGACTCTGATTTTAGCCAGAAGCAACAGTTTGAAGTTAAAAACATCTTAATGATGGATTTGTTTCTTATAAACAACCAGCTTCTGAAGATGTTAATTGATGGACTGGAGTGGTGTGGATTATTTGTGGATTATTGTGATGTTTTTATCAGCTGTTTAGACTCTCATTCTGACGGCACCCATTCACATCCATTGGTGAACAAGTGATTGATTGCTGCATCACTTTTTCACCAATGGATCCTCTGGAGCTTTTGTCTTCTCAAGATGTTAACTGATAGACTGGAGTGGTGTGGATTACTTGAGGATTATTGTGATTTTTTTTATCAGCTGTTTGGACTCTCAATCTGATGGCACCCATTCACATACATTGGTGAACAAGTGATTGATTGCTGCATTTCTCCAAATCTGATGAAGAAACAAACTCATCTACATCTTGGATGGCCTGAGGGTGAGTAAATAGTCATTTATGGCCAAACTATTCCTTGAAGTTGAAAAAGACAATGCAGTGTTTTGTAAAATACAGCAGGTCATCTGTGAATTTCATGCATGCATTCAAAATTCAAAAAACAAAGAACTATTCATTTATTTAAAGATTTCTTTTTTTTTTTTTTTTAAAGGAATAGTTCACCCAAACATTTACATTTGCTGAAAATGTGCTATCCAAGATGTAGATGAGTTTGTCTGATCATCATGTTCGTAGAAATCTGTCATTCCATCACTGTCTCACCAGTGGATCCTCTGCAGTGAATGGGTGCCATCAGAATGAGAGTCTAAACAGCTGATAAAAACATCACAATAATCCACAAGTAATCCACACTACTCCAGTCCATCAGTTAACATCTTGAGAAGCCAAAATCTGTGTGTTTGTAAGAAACAAATCCATTATTAAAACTATTTTAACTTTAAACCATTGTTTCCTGCTAAAATACAAATCCATAATCCATAATATTGTTTCCAGTAGTGAAAAAGTGGTCAGACATAGTCTGAAATCTGCGCAGGCACCATTTACAATCCAAACCAGTCCAAAAGAACTAATACGTGGGTGGATTATGACGTGAGACGACAACAGTGGATGGAATTTTTCACTGGAGGAAGCGTTATTATGGATTATGCAACAGTTTGAGGTTAAAAACATCTAAATGATGGATTTGTTTCTTACAAACATGCAGTTTTTGTCTTCTCAAAATGTTAACTGATAGACTGGAGTGGTGTGGATAACTTGTGGGTTATTGTGATGTTTTTTTATCAGCTGTTTGGACTCTCAATCTGACGGCACCCATTCACATCCATAAGTTAGCAAGTGATTGATCACTGCATTTCTCCAAATCTGATAAAGAAACAAACTCATCTACATCTTGGATGGCCTGAGGGTGAGTAAATAGTCAGCAAATTTTCATTTTAGGCCAAACTATTCCTTGAAGTCCAAAAAGACTGTAATGTTTTGTAAAATACAGCAGGTCATTTGGTAATTTCATGCAGGCATTCAATATTTTAAACAAAATTCTAAAAAAGAACTATTCTTTTATTTAAAATGCATCTTTTTTTAAAAGGAATAGTTCATCCAAACATTTACATTTGCCGAAAATGTGCTATCCAAGATGTACTTGAGTTTGTTTGTTCATCAGATTTGGAGAAATGTAGCATTACATCACTTTCTTACCAATGGATCCTCTGCAGTGAATGGGTGCCGTCAGAATGAGAGTCCAAACAGCTGATAAAAACATCACAATAATCCATAAGTAATCCACACCACTCCAGTCCATCAGTTAACATCTTATGAAGCAAAAAGCTGTGTGTTTGTGAAAAGCTAATCCTTTATTAAAACAAGTCCATAATGCATAATATTGTTTCCTGTAGTGAAAAAGTGGTTTGGTCTGAATCAGGAGAGAAATCTGCACTGATCAAACACCTTTTACAATACAAAACAGTCCAAAAGAACAAATATGTGGGTGGATTTTGATGTCAGACGACAACAGTGGATGGAATTTTTCACTGGAGGAAGCATTATTATGGATTATGGACTCCGATTTTAGCCAGAAGCAACAGTTTGAATTTAAAAACATCTTAATGATGGATTTGTTTCTTACAAACATACAGGTTTTTGCTTCTAAGGATGTTAATTGATGTACTGGACTGGTGTGGATTATTTGTGGATTATTGTGATGTTTTTAATCAGCTGTTTAGTCTCTCATTCTGATGGCACCCATTCACATGCATTGGTGAGCAAGTGATGCAATACTACATTTCTCCAAATCTGATGAAGGAACAAACTCATCTACATCTTGGATGGCCTAAGGGTGAGTAAATAGTAAGCAAAATTACATTTTTGACCAAACTGTTCCTTAAAGTCAAAAAAGACGTAGTGTACCTTTAAATTAATGTTTCGTCTCAAGCCATATTATTTTACTTATTAAATTGCACTGGAGTTTTTTTAAGTGATTTGAACAGTTCCCTTACCTTCAAATCAACTTAAATTTTTTCCGTTCCCCTCTCTCTGCAGTATTTCTCCTCTGGTGCGCTCAGTGAAGTTATGGTTTTTGCTGTGACTCCGTGTCGTGGAGGTTATTGATGGCAGAATGAATGGGAGAGTTGCTGGCGACCTGCATGTATAGATGTGGATTTATCGCTCCGGATCCCTCCAACAATTTCATCAAAAGCCCATTGGCCTGCAGCGTTTCTCCCGTGATAAATCAGCCCGGGGCGCGGAGCGGATGAGAGACAGATGAGCGACTGGAGCAGAGGTCACGGTCCAGCCCTCACCACAACACCACACCAACACAAACAGCGCTCACACACAGATTAATGAACAGAGACACGCTGATCCGAAACTAACACCTTCATATATTCAGTACATCACTATCACACTCACAAGAAATTACTTACTGCTCAAATTAATACTTTTATTAATCAAGCATGCATTAAATTGATCAAAAGTGAGAGTAAAGACATTTATAATGATACAAAAAACTCTATTTCAAATAAATTCTGTTCTTTTGAACTTTTTATTCATCATTCATATGTTTTCAACATGGATAATAATCAGAAATGTTTCTTGAGCAGCAAATCAGCATATTAGAATGATTTCTGAATGATCATGTGACACTGAAGACTGGAGTAATGATGCTGAAAATTCAGCTTTGCATCACAGAAATATATTATACTTTAACAGATATTCACATAGAAAACAGCTATTTTAAATCACAAAAATATTTCACAATTTTACAGTTTTTATTGTATTTTGGATCAAATAAATGCAGCCTTAGTGAGCAGAAAAGCTTTTGTGGAGCAGACACTTTAGTGACACATAAAACAGCTGGTTTTCAGTGCTTTATTATTTAGCGTCAATAATGCTGAGAAACTGCAGTTCTGAGAAACACTGGGAATGAATGAGACGAGCCGGACCGAAGCGAGCGATGAGCGGTTTGATGAGAGAGCGCGAGCGGCCGCTGATTTACTGTCTGTGTGTGTTTGAAGTGTAGGGCTGTAATCGCCGTGGGCTTCTCTCTGTGATCACAGCCAACTCAAGAGATGGTAAACACACGCCTGGAGGAATCACACATCAAATATTGACACAACTACTCACACACACACACACTTCAGTTCAAAACACCAGTCATTCACAGACAACTTCAGTCTCCTGCTTCTCAAACGTTTCTCCTAAAAAACACCCCAGTAGATTTGCATTTGAGTTTAATATCTCAGCAACGTCTCAAACTGTACTCAGTTTGCCAAGAAAGCAAAGTCTGTGATTAAAAGTTTGAGACCTTAGTATGAACTCAAGCATTTCTCATTGAAAGCAAATAATCTAACAGTATTGTTACAGCTCTGTACTCTTTGATATGTCAATTTTGAAACAAAGAGGCAAAGTTAGGCTTTAGTAGTCATTCACTGCAAAATTAAAAAAAAAAAAAAAAAAACGTATCCAGATTTTTGTGTATATTAAATATTTCTTTATATTGTCTTGTTCTATATGGTCGAGTTCTCAGCAATGTCTCAAACTGAGCTCAGTTTGCTTATTTTAATTCTCTAAATTTGTAAGATAAAGAGACAAAGTTTTATCTAGATTTCAGGTTTTAGTAATCATACAAAATAAATAAATAAAATAATAAAACCTTACAATAATACCTAAAAAGAATAACTACATAAATAAATAAATAAATAAATAAATAATTAAATTAAACACCTTAATAAAAATCGTAGTATTTGTGCACGTATCTAAAAATCATTAAAAACTAGATACATTTTTCTGAAAATGTATATTGAATAGGGTTTTATTTTGTCCAACTGCAGAGACATTTCCTCTTGTTTTAAGTATAAAAAGTAAGTTGTTAACAAATCTTAATATCTTATTCAAATGATGTTAAATTAAATTGATTTTGATTTAAATATTTTAAGAATTTTTTATTGAAAAATGTCATAAAATGAACTAAAAACTGTAGTTCAAAAATGAAAAGTTTATTAAATTAAAAGTTTTATATATATATATATATATATATATATATATATATATATATATATATATATATAATATATTTTTTTTTTTTTTTTATTAATTTTTACAATTGCAGTATTTTAAATGGTGGTGCTTAAGATTAGCATGCAAATGTGTTAAATGTGGTTAAATGTCTGGCTGTTTCATCACAACTCATGCTATTTATTGAGCATTGCATTGTCAAACCAGCTAACATAAAAAAATAAAATATGCTCTAATAACCATTTGCCAACATTTCCAATAAGTTATGAAAATGTTATTTCGTAATGTCTTCTGAACACTCAAAATGTCCAGTTATTTTAATGTTTAAAAAGCTTTTTTCTTGGTTATGATAATGTTCAAGAAAACATTAAAGGAAATGTTCCACTTCATTATTTAACTAACATAATGGGAAAGTTGCATTTGAATGTTCTCTAAGCTGTCTAGTAACTAGTAATGTTCAGAACATCCAGTGTTTAAAAATGTTACTTTAGTTTAAGAATGTTACTTTTGAATGTTCTCTGAACTGAACTAACATTTTAACTTCAAATTAATGTCATTTAGAACTTTCAGTTTTTTAAATGTTTCAAATGTTTTTTCTTCATATGTAAACTTGACAGGAATGTTTCATTTAATCATTTTTCTAACATTAAATAAACGTTACTTTTGAATGTTCTCTGAGCCGTCTAGTAACTCGTAATGTTGAAAAAATGTTAGATGAACGTCAAGTGACAGTTTAGAACATCCAGTGTTTAAAAAACTGTTACTTTGTTACTTTTGAATGTTCTCTGAACTGTTTGAAACTGGTAACATTTGGAAAAAAAAAAAAAAAAGTCAGATGAATGTCCAGTAAAACTACTGGACTGAAACTAGTAATGTTAAACGAACGTTCAACTTACATGTTTCAAAAAAA
Source organism: Cirrhinus mrigala (assembly GCA_036247105.1). NCBI lineage: Eukaryota > Metazoa > Chordata > Actinopteri > Cypriniformes > Cyprinidae > Cirrhinus > Cirrhinus mrigala. The sequence continues at coordinate 34,844,553 of CM070025.1, forward strand.
CATTCCATTATCAATGTACAAATAACGTCTTTGTGCTAACATTTTGAGAATGCTATTAAGGGCCAGATAACTTTGAAAGTTCAATCGCTGTGCTTTAATGCAAAACTATGCACTAAAGTCACACAAGACTGACTTACATTTGCGTTTGTTCTTACTTAAACCTTATAGAACAAAGTTTAGATATTCTCAGACGTAAACAGACCACAAAGGTGCAGAGGAAACCCTGCATTATGTACATAGAGCTCGAGCGCTGCCCGTAAAGTCAACCGGCGCTGGACTCTCTATGACTCCAGTGCGTACTGCAGAAGAATGCGGGCGTTTGAAGTGTGTTTTATGTGCGAGAGATGAAACGCGTCCGGCCGGGTTAGTGCCTGTGGCCACTGCGCTGCTCACAGACAGTCGCTGGCGTCAGGACGGTTGAGCTCGACCCCGTCGGGCAAGCCAATTCCTGTACGGCACTTAACATCTCTCCTTCGCTCTCTCACGCTGCCTTTATCTTTATTATACGCACTGCACCTACCACTTACTGCTCCTGTAAAATGTCCTTCCTGTGCACATACACACACACACACACACACACACACACACAATACTCTAACCATTAGACTACACTCTTAAAGGAACAGTTCAGGCAAAAATGAACATTTGATGAAAATATACTCACCCTCAGGACATTCCAAGATGTAGATAAGTTTGGTTTTAAATCAGATTTGGAGAAATGTAGCATTCCATCACTTGCTCACCAGTGGATGTGAATGGGTGCCGTCAGAATGAGCTGATAAAAACCAAATTGTGATCATTTTATATGCATTCCAAAAATATAAATCTTAAATTTAGGCCTAACTTTAAAGTTTCGAGTGTAGTAAATCAGTCTTTCAGAGCTCATTTTCTGGGAAAAGTTGTATTTCTCACATTTCTAATCAGAGGGATTTTTTTTCAAAAGGCTGGTGACCCCTGTTTGACCTCTCATCTGTGCTCTAATCTTTGTGTTTGATCTCAGGACAGACCGTCTGAAGGGTCAGACTGTGCTCAGGCCTTCAGGGAGGCAGATCACCTGTGATAGTCACAATATTTTGGTCTCTACTGTCCCAGAACCAGTGGGTCTTGCTCTCATTCTTGTTTTCCCCACATCACCATAAAACTATTGTCTTATGTCTGCCCTGCAGATGACAGCTTGTTTCATGTGGTTCTTGCTGTAGACAAATTCACATTAGACACTTTTATTCATTTGAGGTAGCTCTTTGGTCATTTATGGTCATTTGCTGACTTGGTTCATCAGATTTAACCCCCAAAAATCAAAGGAAATGTACAAAAATGTTTATTTTCAACAAAAACATAAAGCTGTTTTTTAAGGCATTTAAATTTTATAATCAATATTTATTAATAATAAATTATTATTGTTTTTTTTTTTTTACTTAAATTAACAGCATTTTTTTTTCCTAAAATAAATTGACAATTACTATACCAATTTTGACAAATGTTGACACATTTTATTTTATTTTATTTTATTTATTTTTTGCTTTGTGACATTTTTATGACATTTTTAAAACTTTATTAGATTTTTTTTTTAGTTTCTTAGTTTTCTCATTATTTTTTTATAAATTAATTTACTTTAGGTGAAATACTAAATAGTATTCATATTATTTCAGTAGTAAATTAATATTGCATATATTAGTTGTTTACTCAGATCTATTCCATCTATTCTACCATCTATTCTTTTTATAGAATGAATTGAGAAATTAATTAATTAATTTATTTATTTATTTGCATTGTGACACTTTTTATGGCATTTTCAAAACTTTATTAGATTTGTTTTTTTTTTTTTTTTTTTTTTTTTTTCAGTTTTTCTCATTTTTTTAATGAATTCATTCATTTTAGGTAAAATACTAAGTAGTGTTCATATTATTTAATGTAGTAAGTTATTATTGTTATTGCATAAATTAGTTTTTATATTATTAAACAAGTTTTTATTCTTATTACAGAATGAGAATTTGGGAAAAATGGTGCTTAATTGTCACAAAAACAATCACTTTCAATGTAATTTTAATGGTTATAAGTAGACTATAATAATTTCTATAGACTATAATTAAAAAAGAAATTAAAGTTTGCATAAAAAAGAATATTTAGTATGATTCAGAAACAATATTTAATATAATAAATATGTAAATGAAATATTAGTTATTATATTCATTAATTATCATATTCATACCTTTTTTATAATTAATGTTTATTATTCATATAATCAGTATTTATTATTATAAATAATAATCAATTATTATTATTATTGTATAAATGATTTTTTACTTAAATGAACAGCATTTTTTTTCTAAAATGAATTGACAATTACTACCAAGTTCTATAAATGCTGTAAACAAGTCTAATTACAGTAATGAGAATTTTAAGAAAGACCTTTATGATTTTTTTTTATTTATTTGTTTGTTTGTTTGCATTGTGACATTTTTTTTTAATGACTTTTCAAAACTTTATTACATTTAAAATTTTTCAGTTTCTCAGTTTTTCTCATTATTTTTTTTAATTAATTCATTTATTTTAGGTAAAATTCTAAATAGTATTCATATTAATTAATGTAGTAAATTATTTTTTACTTAAATTACCATCCATCGATTGAATGAACTGAGAAATACTAACAATTTATACAAATAAATTAAACAAGTTTTTTTTTTTTTCTCATTAATTTGGGGAGAAATGTGCTTAATTATTACAAAATAGAAATTTTTATAAATGATTTTTAAATAATTTTTTTTATAAATAGACAATTTCTAATAGACTACAATTAAATAAGAAATTATAGTTCCGTAAAAACTTTTTTTTTTTTTTTTTTTGCATTGTGACGTTATATTTCTCTATATTAATTCTCAAATTAATTAATTAATTAGTTAATTTTTAACTAATACTTTTAATAAATACTTTAAAGTTAACTTTAATAATAATAATAATTTTAATAAATACTTGTAGGTAGCAAGGCATTTTTTGGCATTGATCAAAACTGATGATAAATTCAGATTCATCTGAATGCTGAACTTTCTATTCATTAAAAAAAACCTAAAAAATTCTACTCAGCTGTTTTCAACATAGTAATAATATTTTTGGGGGTTTTTTTGTTTTGTTTTTTTCAAATCAGAATATTAGAATGATTTCTGAAGGATCATGTGACTAGAGTAATGATGCTAAAAATCAGCTTTGAAATCACAGGAATAAATTACATTTTAAAATATATTCAAATAGAAAACAGTTATTTTACATAGTAAAAATATTTTAAAATTGTACTGTTTTTGCTGAACTTTAAATCAAATAAATACAGGCTTGATGAGCAGAAGAGAATTCTTTAAAAAACATTAAAAAACTTTTGACTGGTAGTGTAACTTATGTCTTTCAGGTTCTTGACATGTTCTCCACAGATAGTGTGAGATTCAAGTTTAACCTGCATAACCAATTTTTTTCCACCTGATCCCTCCTGAACAGTCCGGATGAGTCCGGCAGCTGTCTGACTTTGCGCAGGATGAAGGTTAAACGGCCGCACGGTCAAAAAATGAGCATAAGATTGATAGAAAATGCAGTGGATGCCTGTAAACAGGTTGTGGGTGACATATGACTGCAGAGATTAGCAGTTCATCCATTCGTCTGAGGATGAAATGGGAATCAGGCAGAGAAAAATGGCGCTTTAATACAGCGCTGAGAGAGTTATTCAGCACTTTTTCCAGCATGTTTACGCTCGTGTTGTAAGATCACAGAGACGTCTGGAGGCGACCCAAGCTTGCACTCTCTTCCTCCGTGTCTTTTGAAGTGGGTTGGGCTCGAATTACCGCTGTAAAATCACTAACAGTTTGACGGGCCCCCGTCCCGTCCGTCAGGCTGGGGGACCAGAAGGTGTCTGCTGAAGAGCATGTAATTAGTCAATGCTTTGCTAGCCTTTAGCGGCACAATGGGCACTTAACTTCTCAAAAGAGCTCATTGTTTTGAGATTGCACACTTGGCCAGATCTCTCCGACACCAGATTGGCTCTCATTGTAATGGGACACCTAGTAGTGGAAATGTACATTAGGAGCGAGTGCTCTTCAGCCCCTGGGTCTTAGAGTCCCGTCGCTGATCTGTCTGGTTGCACAGGTGGAGTTAACTGAAGTCTTGCAGATCATTGAGAGATCACTTTGGATTTTAAATTAACTTAAACTGAAGGAAGGACCCGAGCCATAATGAAAGAATCTAGAACTTCCTCTTCTTTGCATTTTTCTGCAATTAATTCAGACACGTTTTGTTCCCAATTCCTAATAAATCTTCAACAGTCTTTCTGAACAGGCCATTCCAGATAATACATCATCACACATCATCGGGGAGATCTCATTTAAGAAAAGTAACCGTTATATTGCAAAGTAAAAAAGAAATTATAGTATTTTAGACCTCACAAGGAATAACGGTCGATTTTATTATGGTTATTTTTCCTAAATAAGACATCCTTAATGACATGTGCAGCCTTCAAATGTGACCTCCGGAGGATGCAGCCTCCGAAATGAGACGCAGCTAATGTTAGCAACATGCTAACCATGATAGAAACATGATAGTAACATGCTAATCATGCTAGAATCATGCTGGCAGCATGCTTACTAGTAATGTTATCAATATGCTAGTAACATGCTAATCATGTTAGCATCATGCTAGCAACATGGTAATCATGATAGAAACATGCTACTAACATGCTAATTATGGTAACAATGTGCTAGTAACATGCTAATTATGCTAGAATTATGTTAGCAACATGCTAGTAACTTGCTAATAATTTTAACAACATGCCAGTAACATGCTAATCATGTTAGTAACTTGCCAATAATGGTAACAACATGCTAGCAACATGCTAATCATGCTAGTAACTTGCCATTAATGGTAACAACATGCTAGCAACATGCTAACCATGATAGAAACATGTTAGTAACATGCTAATTATGCTAACAACATGCTAATCATGCTAGTAACTTGCTAATTATGCGAACAACATGCTAGTCACATGCTAATCATGCTAGAATTATGTTATCAACATGTTAGTAACTTGTTAATAATTTTAACAACATGCCAGTAACATGTTAATCATGCTAGTAACTTGCTAGCAACATGCTAATCATGATAGAAACATGCTAATTATGCTAGCAACATGTTAATCATGCTAGTAACTTGCCATTAATGGTAACAACATGCTAGCAACATGCTAACCATGATAGAAACATGTTAGTAACATCCTAATTATGCTAACAACATGCTAATCATGCTAGTAACTTGTTAATTATGCTAACAACATGCTAGTCACATGCTAATCATGCTAGAATTATGTTATCAACATGTTAGTAACTTGTTAATAATTTTAACAACATGCCATTAACATGTTAATCATGCTAGTAATTTGCTAGCAACATGCTAATCATGATAGAAACATGCTAATCATGATAGAAACATGCTAATTATGCTAGCAACATGCTAAACATGCTAGAAACTTGCCAATAATGGTAACAACATGCTAGCAACATGCTAATCATGCTAGAAACATGCTAATTATGCTAGCAGCATGTTAAACATGCTAGTAACTTGCCAATAATGGTAACAACATGCTAGCAACATGCTAATCATGTTAACAACATGCTAATCATGCTAGAAACATGCTAATTATGCTGGCAACATGCTAAACATGCTAGTAACTTGCCAATAATGGTAACAACATGCTAGCAATATGTTAATCATGCTAGTAACTTGCCATTAATGGTAACAACATGCTAGCAACATGCTAACCATGATAGAAACATGTTAGTAACATCCTAATTATGCTAACAACATGCTAATCATGCTAGTAACTTGCTAATTATGCTAACAACATGCTAGTCACATGCTAATCATGCTAGAATTATGTTATCAGCATGTTAGTAACTTGTTAATAATTTTAACAACATGCCATTAACAGGTTAATCATGCTAGTAACTTGCTAGCAACATGCTAATCATGTTAGCAACATGCTAATCATGATAGAAACATGCTAATCATGCTAGAAACATGCTAATTATGCTAGCAACATGCTAATCGTGCTAGTAACTTGAGACTGAAATTTCTTAAACTTTTAAAACTTAAAATCTTTTCAAACTTTTTCAAACAATTTTCTGCTCAGGCTTTCTCAAGTCAACTTCAAAGTTTGTCTTGATGAACTCTAGTTTCATTTTTGGTCCACAGGGGCCTTAACAGTGCCCAAGTTTTGGGTTTTTTGATATTAAAAATAAATAAGCAGATCCAGCTCAGGGGACAAATGTAATTCAAAAGTAACATAATGCATTACTTTGCATGAAAAGTAACCAACGCAATTAGTTACTTTTTAATGGAGTAATGCAGCATTGTAACGGATTACTTTTAAAAGTAATTTACCCCAACACTGTCTATAGATTTAGAATAGAGTGTGTTTCCTTCAGGAAGTGCAAATGTAGTAAAATGTGTAGGAGATGCTGTTGTAGCTCTGATCAGACTCTCACAGTCGGTGAGTTGATTTCCACCTGCTCTCTCTCTGGTCGTCCCGCTGAGGACACAGACCGTTCGGAGCAGTTCAGGTGCGTTTAGTTCCCGGAGCAATTGACCAATCATGTCTTCACCTGGGGCTAAAAGGAGTCCCGGGGTAAAGCCGTGTTAATGGTTGGGGAAAGCTTTTACCTCCATGTTGGACTGCTTTACAGAGGTTTGTTGTTTGATCTTAAAATACCTGCGCTGATGAGGTCGCCGTGGCGTAATTTGTGTGCTTAGATTGGCCTGGCGGGAGTAATGGAAGAAGATTGAGGCGCGCTTTCCCGAGCGAGTGCTCTTTCACCCTGCAGACGTCAGGGGTGTGATTTGGAGCTCATTTTGCTGATCAGATTGAAACCGGCTGCTTTGGTGAACAAATGACACAGTGAAGTGGATTCAGTTGATCAAGTTTGTTTCTGTACGGGAAGATAAAGCTGGTGTTTGAGAGTTTATTTTGCAGCTAAATCTATGTCAGATATCTGACAACTTATAAGTTATTAAAATTAATAGTTCCAACTGTGAAATCTGATTGGATGAGCCACATTCAGAAAACTAAGAATAGCCTTAAAAGTGTTAAAAACGTAAAAATATTAAAGAAGATTATTTATATCCAAACAAATATAACTTTCCAGACATGTTTTGTTCAGCCTTCTTCAATGTTGGAGATTTGAAGCGTGAAGGTCAGTGCAAAAATGATTAATAATATCAAATATCATTGCACTAGACATTATTTACAGTCAATATTCTTGACAGTATTTTACTGTAAAATGATCACTGTCATTGTTTTCCCATAACAGGTTTATAAAACTTGACGTGGACAATGTACACTACCATTCAGTTTGGAGTTGGAAAGATTTTTTTTTTTTTAAGAAATTAATACTTTTATTCATCAAGGATGCATTAAATTGATCAAAAGTGTCAGTAAAGACATTTATGTTACAAAAGATTTATATTTTAGAAGTTTGAACAGAAAGTACGGCAAATTATTCTGAAAAAAATAATGACTGTCAAAAATGTATAAATTAATAAAATGTATTTAATTAAATATTAAATAAATTATTCTTAAAAACTTAAATAATATAAAAGAATAAAACATTTAATGATTTAATTTTGATAAAAGAAAAAAATAAAACAACTTAAAAATATATACAATTTTAATTAAATTCTAATAGAAATAAAATATTTAAACAGACAAATTATGAACAAATATTATTAAATGAAATGATTGTTGCAGTAAAAGTACAATATAAGCAGTTTAAATATAAAACAATTAAATATAGAAAAAAAAAACATTCAGTTTGGAGTCTGAAAGATTTTTTTTTTAACAAATTAATATTTCTATTCATCAAGGATGCATTAAATTGATCAAAAGTGGCAGTGAAGACATTTATGTTACAAAAGATTTATATTTTAAATAAATGCTGTTCTTTTGAACTTTCTATTCATCAAAGAATTCTGAAAAATAAAATGTATCTGTTTCCACAAAAATATTTTATTGATAATAATCAGAAATGTTTATTGAGCAGCAAGTCAGCATATAGAATGATTATCATGTGATACTGAAGACTGGAGTAATGATGCTGAAAATGCAGCTTTGATCACAAAAATAAATTAAGTTTTAACAGATATTCACATGGAAAACACTTATTTTAAATTGTAATAATATTTCACAATTTTACTGTTTTTAGCAGATTTTTGATCATATTATTGCAGCAGTTTAAAAATAAAACATTTAAACATATTAAAAATAATATTAAATAATATTGTAATAAAATTTAAATTATATTTATATATTTATATTCAAACAAAGTTCAGGTTTAAACAAAGTACAAAGACAAATTCTCAAAAATTATTAAATATGTTTAGTAAAAGTACAGTTTAAGCAGTTAAAATAAAATGACTTAAAATATATATTTAAAATTTAAAATATAAAATTATAATAGAATTAAAATTGTAAAATGTTTGAACAGAAAGTAATAGCTCTGTAAAAATATTATTAAATGAAAGTATTTAATTGCAGTAAAAGTACAGTGTAAGCAGTTTAAACATAAAACAATTAAATATAGAAAAATAAATTTATAATAAAAAGTTCAAGTTTGAACAGAAATTATGGCAAAGCCAAAATTATTCTGAAAAAAAATAATGACTGTCAAAAATATATAAATTAATACAATTTATTTAATTAAATATTAAATAAATTATTCTTAAAAACTTAAATAATATAAAAGAATAAAACAATAATGATTTAATTTTGATAAAAGAAAAATGCAAGCAGTTTAAAAATAAAACAACATAAAAATATATAAAAATTTAATTAAATTATAATAGAAATAAAATATTTAAACAGACAAATTGTGAACAAATATTATTAAAATGATTATTGCAGTAAAAGTACAATTTAAGCAGTTTAAATAAACAACAATTAAATATAAAAAAAACTATAAAAAAAAATCAGGTTTGAACAAAGTACAAAGACAAATTCTCAAAAATGTATAAATAAAATAATTTTAGTAAAAGTACAATTTAAGCAGTTTAAAAATAACACAACGTAAAAATATATAAAAATAAAATTATGATAGAATTAAAATGAGAAAGTGTATGAACAAAGTAATAGTTCTGTAAAAAATATTATGAAATAAAATGATTTAATTGCAGTAAAAGTACAATGTAAGCAGTTTTAATATAAAACAATTAAATATAGAAAAATAAAATGATAATAAAAAGTTCAGGTTTGAACAAAGTACAAAGACAAATTGTCAAAAATTAATAACTAAAATAATTTTAGTAAAAGTACAATTTAAGCAGTTTAAAAATAAAACAACTTTAAAAAATATCTAAAAAAAAAAAAGGATAATAGAATTAAAATGATAAAATGTTTGAACAAAGTAATAGTTCTGTAAACAAAATTATGAAATAAAATGATTTAATTGCAGTAACAAATACAGTGTAAGCAGTTTAAATATAAAAGTATTAAATATTAAAATTAAATATTAAAAATAAAATTATAAAAAGTTCAGGTTTTAACAAAGTACAAATTCAAAAATGAATAAATAAAATAATTTTAGTAAAAGTACAATTTAAGCAGTTTAAAAATAAAACAATATAAAAATAAAATTATAATAGATTTAAAATGCTAAAATATTTGAACAAAAACGTCAATGACAAAGACAAATTCTGAAAAAATAAAATGATTTAATTGCAGTAACAAGTACTGTGTAAACAGTTTAAATATAAAACAAATAAATACGGAAAATTAAAATTATAATAAAAAGTTCATGTTTGAACAAAGTACAGACAAATTCTCAAAAATGTATAAATAAAATTATTTCAGTAAAAGTACAGTTGAAGCAGTTTAAAAGTAAAACAACTTAAAATATATATATATATATATATATATATATATATATATATATATATATATATATATAAATTATAATAGAATTAAAATGATAAAATGTTTGAACAGAAAGTAATAGTTCTGTTAAAAAAAATAAATAAAATGATTTAATTGCAGTAACAAGTGCAGTGTAAGGAGTTTAAATATAAAAGTATTAAATATTATATATTAAATATTAAATATTAAAAATAAAATTCTAAGTTCAGGTTTTAACAGAAAGTACAAATTCAAAAATTAATAAATAAAATAATTTTAGTAAAAGTACAATTTAAGCAGTTTAAAAATAAAATAATATAAAATAAAATTATAATAGAATTAAAATGCTAAAATATTTGAACAAAAACTTCAATGACAAAGACAAATTCTGAAAAAATAAAATGATTTAATTGCAGTAACAAGTACAGTTTAAATATAAAACAAATAAATACAGAAAAATAAAATTATAATAAAAAGTTCAGGTTAGAACAGAAAGTACTATAACGACAAAATTATTCTGGGAAAAAAAAAATAAATATATATATATATATATTAGATAAATCATAATGAAAAAAAAAAAAGAATTAATTTTGATAAAAGAAAAATACAAGCAGTTTAGAATATTAAATATGTAATAAAATTACACAATTTCACAGGTGCCGAAGTGAGTCTGTGCAGCTCTCAGACAATTTCCACTGCGCTAAAAACCACACACACAAACAAAAAACATAAAGACCTAAAAAAAGACATAAAGCATCATTGACACACTCAATTGCAAAACAGTACATTGACAAGCGCACAACTAACATAAAAACATTCCAGGCAATCATTGAGAACCACACCTGTTGGCCCGAATTCACAACTACAGACAGAAAGCACTAAACATTTATGTTCGGCTGTTTTTACGTCATTCAACAAGCAAACATTACTCAGCTCAGACACATCAGAGACAAGACTGCAACACACACACACACACAGACGCTCTTCATGACTGCATGTGCCGCTGATCCTAATAAATCAAGATGCTGATTCCTGTGCTTCACGTCCAGGAGACTCGTCTTTTAACACCTGTATTCTCTTCAATTCTTCAAGTCAGATATTAGGCTTTCTGGAGCCCTGAGGGACATTACTGGCGTCTTACATCAACATTTACTGCTGCGCTGTGTTGAAAACAGGACAGACGCAGATTAAAACACCTCTATAAAACTAACCAAACTTCTACAGAATCCATTCATGCACCTGTTGACAAAATCACAGACGTCTCTCCAGCGCAGTAAGGGTTAAAAAGATGCTTGTTTTGACCCGTCAACACCTTCCCGAGCGAGTAAACGCTCACTTTAGAAACAAGAGCGCGGCGTGCCAAAAATCTCATTCACTGGAGAGGCAGTAAATCTGTCTTACCTTCAGCCGCGGGACACAGAGACAGCGAGACGCCTGTCACACACACACACACACATCAAACACACCTTACTGCGCATGAATAGCATGTCAACAACTGAGAACTAAAGAAACTATGGAAATAAAGGTTTGAATTTCTCAAATGTTTCTCAAAGAGAGCAAAGAAATCAAATGGAGAGCAAATCTGCCTTCAGGTTCCAGGTTTTTTTACACTTTGCTCAGATTTGCCTAAAATGTCAAAAGTCAAGACATCCCAACATAGATATTTATCAATAAATGTGCATATATATTAACACATTATAAATTTAGATTATATATAATTACAGAATATAAAATTTTTTGTATAATATATAAATTATATATATATATATATATATGATATACATGATATAATATTATAGATAAAGAAACCATATCAAATAAATGTGTGATAAATAAATGATAGTTTTATATTTGTATATAATATTCTATAATAGAATATTAATATTATATACATTTCTATTTATTTATAAAATGATACATAAATAATGGAGAGCCAAATTGTTTTCAGGTTCTATTTTTTCTAACACTTTAGGCTCAGATTTGCCTAAAATGTCAAAAAAAAAAAAAAAAAAAAAAAAAAAAATATATATATATATATATATATATATATATATATATATATAAAATCAGCTCTCTTTTTGTTTACATCTGAGATACACTTGAAATGAAGTTGAATTCATAACCTATAAAATACCTAATTTATATATATATATGAAATTAAATACTGTAATATTATAACTTTAAATATATAACATAATATATATTATAATATACATTATGTAATATGGAATTATGGAATAAATATAATATATTATGGTATTATATATATATATATATATATATATATATATATATATATATATATATATATATATATATATATATATATATATATAATCACTATAAACATTTTAATTTAAAATATATATAAGTTTTTGTGTGTGTATATATAGTACTCTAAACATTTTAACAAATATATATATATATATATATATATATATATATATATATATATATATATATATAAAATTATAAACATTATATTATAATATATAAATTCGAATATAATATATATTATAAACATTATATAATATTAAAGATAACGGAACCATTATGGAATAAGTAATAAATAATATTATATAATATAATAACTTTTCTAATTGTTATACTATATATAGAAATTATAAATATATGTAAATATATATATGTATGTTTGTGTGTGTGTGTGTGTGTATGTGTATATATATATATATATATATATATATATATATATATATATATATCCTTCAGATCATTAGATTTTTATTTTATATAATACATTTTGATTATATATAATTATATAATTAAAAACATTTTATAATATATATATATATAATACACATTATATAATATTATAGAGACCATTATCAAATAAATGTGTGATAAATATATGATAGTAATATTATATTAATATTATATATACATTTCTGTTTATTTATATATACAATATACTATTATATATATATATATATATATATATATATATAAAATGAGATAAAAATGAGATAATGATACTGAGTGAATGCTGTTGACACAGTACACGTCCATCAAATACTTTTACTTCAAACTCGCTAAAATCCCGGCCTCAGCCCAACCAGAAGTACCGGTATTTAGGTAAATATATATATGAAGAGTTCAGATGCAAAACCAGCTAAATCCATCTGACGTCTTTCTTTAAAAATACATTTTTATCAGGCTCAGATGCATAGGTTTCTATGTAAGTACCGGTACTTCTGATTGGGCTGAGGCTGGGATTTTAGCGAGTTTGAAGAAAAAGTATTTGATGGATGTATAATATGTGTCGAGAGCATTCACTCACTGGTTTTGCATCTTAACTCTTCACACAAACACACACATATATATATATATATATATATATATATATATATGAGATAGTGATGTTAAATGTTGTAATATATCGTTAAATATATAATTTTATATGATATACAGCTATGTGTGTGTGTGCATGTGATCTTCATAAACACAAGATTAATCGCATTTTTCACAATGCATCACATCTCAAAAAAAAGTGTAATTTCTGCAGTGATTCTTGTTGTTCTTGAGGTTTTCTTGAGTAGCACAGCTTCAGTCAGTCACACTGAGTCTGTAATTAAACTGTAAATGTCAGCAGCAGACTGTTGTTGAACTGAAATGCAAACACACAGATCAACACAAACCACACATCCATATCCAGTGCCTCAACATTTCATTAATGAATATCTGCTGCTGTTTTATGCTTAAAGAGACCAGAACTCAGAGCTGGGAAGTTCCTGACCTACAGTGTTTCCAGTTCATTTACTGCCCCCTACTGGACATTACTGCAGATCTCTAATATTAGATTCATATTAAGTCATATGTGAGAATCAGTGTATAAGAATATTAGGTCTTTTTGTCCTGATTGCATTCAGATTTAAACTTTAGGATCATTTCTGTACCACACATCAGAATCTATATCAGAATTTGTTTTACATTAAAGTCATTTAGCAGACACACAGAGTACATAAAGTGCTTCAGCTTCCATCAAGATTGACATTAAGAACATTAACTGTGAAGAAAACAAGTGCTTCCTTTACAAATGCGAACAATTACAAAAATACTCTTAATGCAAGCGAGAGTGGACAAATAAAGTATAAAGCAAATAAACAAAAATAGTAATATTATTATTAATAATAATAATAGATTTTTAGGTTGTATGCTTAATATAATTAAGCTAATACCAAAAAATAAAAAACTATTTACAGCATATTAGGTCAAAAAAATGTAAACACTAGACCTCGCTAGTGTAGCTTCCCATGGCCAGCAGAGGGCATCAGTGACAAACTCTGACACTCAGAACATCAGCAGCTGAGGAAGAAGAAACAACATCAGCACAGAATTTGAATGCAGGTCGTCAGTGAGTGTGAATCACACAAACACACACACATGAACACAAATGAATGTGTTTTCATTGCTGAGCCTGTTCTGAACATTACATCAGTTACTGAAATACTGATATACTGATGCAGTTTAACAAATACAGCTATAAATGTCAGGTCAAATGAACTAAAATAAAACAATAAGATGTCTTATAGCTGTGTTATCATGGTTAAGGCATGTGCCAAGTGCAGAATACAATAAAAGACACAAGTGTTCAATAAGTAATTAAGCATTTGCAAAATAGAACATCTAATGATTTAAAACATTTGTTAGATGATGCTTTTAATATTTTCAGAATTGGAACAAACATTTCATTAAAATTAGCTTTGCACATTTTTTCCTTATTTTTTTTATTTTTTATTTTTTTTTACTTTAAGTAGCACTGGTATATTTGTAGCAATAGCCAACAATACATTGTATGGGTCAAAATGATTGATTTTTCTTTTATGCCAGAAATCATTAGGATATTAAGTAAAGATCATGTTCCATTAAGATATTTTGTAAGTTTCCTACTGTAAATAAATTAAAACTTAATTTTTGATTAGTAATATGCATTGCTAAGAACTTCATTTGGACAACTTTAAAGGTGATTTTCTCAATATTTTGATTTTTTTTGCACCCTCAGATTCCAGATTTTCAAATAATTGTGTCTCGGCCAAATATTGTCCTATCATAACAAACCACACATTAATGGAAAGCTTATTTATTCAGCTTTCAGGTGATGATTTGAAGTATGAATAAAAGAAATGGACCCTTATGACTGGTTTTGTGGTCCAGGGTCACAAATGTAACCAAATTAGTAATAAGAGAATGTGATAATCATGTTTTGTTATGAAATTTTGTTAGAAAAAAAAATTATAATACTACAAATAATGTACGTTAAAACAAAAGGACATTCTCAAATTCTTGTACATTTAAAAAAATAAAATAAAATAAATAAATAAAAACAACTTAAAAAAACCATATAGGCCTATGGTATTTGGTTATTTAAATAAAAAAAATTAATATATAAAATATCGATCTTATATAATATATATAATATATTTAAAGACAGATTAAAAAAGACATTTTCTAATTTACTTAAATCTAAATGAGAAATATAATTTTACAAAGATAATTATGTTTTGTTCATGTCAGCTCAGTGCCGCTGTCATTAAAACAACAATAATATCAGCAAAAAATATTTTCAGTCTCACAAAAATATTTTTTGAAAATATAAATAACAATAGAAATAATCTAAAATATATTAACAGAGGACCTAATGTATATTTTAATATATTTTTTTAATATTTATATATAATTATTATTTGTGACAACAGAGAACCTGATAATTGTGACTGACATTTGATCATGTCAGCTCCAGTGCTGCTGGCAATAAAGCAAAAATAAATAAATAATAGAAATAAGCAGACAAAATTTTACAATTCTACCACATTTCACTGAAATATATTTGAAATTCAAATAAAACACAATACACATAATTTTACAAATATAATTATGTTTTGTTCATGTCAGATCAGTGCGGCCGTCATTAAAACAGCAGCAACATCAGCAAAAAATTTTCACAAAAATATTATTATTTTTTTTTGAAAATATTACAATTACATATAAATAATCTAAAATATATTAACAGAATAATCCGAAGATCTAATGTTCAAGCTATATGCAAGATATGTAGAGACAAAGTAGAACTAAAATGATAATTGGTGGCCAAAAAGACTCTTAAGGCCAAATTAACTAAAATAAAACAATAAGCAACAATAAGATGTCTTAAAGTTGCTTTATCATGGTTAAAGCATGCTGTTATACAAAGTGCAGAAATATGATTAAAGACACCACTCTTCAATAAGCAAATAAACATTAACAAAATAAACAGAATCTAATGATTTGAAGGATTTCTGAACTGTGTTAGGTAACTCTTTTTGTCTTTTTAGAACTAGAACTTTTTTCAGAATTTTTTGTGTTTGTGTTTGTTTTTGTGTGGTTTGAAATCTAGTTTAAACCTGGAAATAAATGAAACTAAAACTAGTAACAAGAGAATATGATAATCATGTTAAATTATAAGACTACAAATAAGTTAAAAGACATTCTCAAATTCTTGTACATTTTTCACTTAAAAAAAATAAATAAATAAAAACAAATAATTAAAAAATATATATACATATAGGCCTTATATATTATATATTTATTTTTTATTTATATATTAAATATTATATATTTATTTTCAAATTATAAATTAAAATATAAAATATTGATCATATATGTTTATAAATATATGGAAAGACAGATTAAAAAATTTACATAAAGCTAAATGAGAAATATAATTTTACAAAGATAAATATGTGTATTTCATGTCAGCTCAGTGTCATTAAAACAACAATAATATCAGCAAAAAATATTTTCAGTTTCACAAAAATGTATATAGCGCTTTTAACGATACAGATTGTGTGTATTGTGTGCACCAGTGTTCAATAAATAATTAAACATTAACAAAATGAATAGAATCTAATGATCTGAAGTATTTCTGAACTGTGTTAATACTTTTAGTCTTTTCAGAGCTAGAACAAACATTTAATTAAAACTTTTCTTTTTTTTTCTTTTCTTTTTATTTGTTTAAACCTGGAAATACATGTAACCAAATTAGTAAAAAGAGAATGTGATAACCATGTTTTGTTCAGAAATTTTGTCATTAAAAATTATAATACCATAAATAATATTACTACAAGACATTCTCAAATTCTTGTACAGTTTTTACTTAAAAAATAAAAACTGATGACTTAAAAAAATAATATAGGCCTGTGTATATATATATATATATATATATATAATCGCGATTAATCGCATACAAAATAAAAGTTTGAGTTTGCCTAATAAACGTGTGTGTACTGTGTGCAATTATTATGTATATATAAATACAAACACATTCAGGTACATATATAAGAAATATTTACAAGTATATGTATTTATTGTAATTTTTATATAATTTATATTGTATATAAATACAAATATTTTTTACATAGATAACATATTTCTCTTAAATATATACATTAATTTGTGTGTATTTATATATACATAATAATTACACACAGCACACACACGTTTATTAGGCAAACTCAAACTTTTATTTTGTATGTGATTAATCGTGATTAATCGTTGACAGCCCTAATATATATATATATATATATATATTATAAATTTTATATTATATTTCATAATAAAATAATAAATATATTTAAAAATAATAAAATATTTAAAGACAGTACCTTAAAAAGAAATATAATTTTACAAAGATAATTGTTTTGTTCATGTCGGCTCAGTGTTGCTGTCATTAAAATAATAATATCAGCAAAAAATATTTTCAATTTCACAAAAAAAAAAAAATAAAAAATTCAATCAATCTATATATAAAGTGGGTCATTTTTATTTTTATTTTTTTATTTTTTTACAGGTGTAATGTTCAAGCTGTATGCTAGGTGTGTATAGATCTATTCGGAGGGAAAAGATAGAAGAAGATAATTGGTGGCAATAAAGACTCTGCATTTCATCAGATTGCAGGAAGTGGTTTAGGTATTGCACATACATCCACACTATATGAAAACTTGATAGAATGAACAAAATATCACTTGTCAGCCGGGCTCAAGTGCTGCATAACTAACTTTTCATCAACTTACATTTACATTTAGATGCTTTAATTTAAAGCAAATTACAAATAAGCAACATGCAATAATACACAATGCCTGTTTATTAGAAAGATAGATTAGGAAACAATGACCAATATCTTTAAATCAGCTAACGCCACATTGTTTAATATTGTTATGTAATACAATGACATTCACACAGTCTAAAGTGTGACGAAAGTGTCCAAATACTTTTCGCGGCCTTTGAGGTGTCGCCATTGCAAAGAAACGGGAAGCCTCGGCTGCTATCGTACCGTTATCGTTCTGCAGCGTTTATTTATTTCAGTTAACAGTCGTGATAGATTTCAGGGCGTGTATTTGTGAGTGGGCTGTGCGTGTGTTTCGCCGAACTGGGCCGGTGGTTCGTGTTTCTCCACCCGTTTCCATTCGCCCAACCCCCACATACCACAAGAGCCCGCCCTTCTTCATTCCGAACAACCGAACCTGATAACACCCCCTTACGCAACGTCACTCCCGCCAGCATGGGATTTGTAGTCCCTTGTAGTCCGCGGCGTTCGGAATCGAACGCGCGCCGCGCGCTTTGAAACTACAAACCCCAAATGTCACCACGCCCACCGTCGATTCCCGTCCAATCTGAATATGTGGGAGGGGAGCATCCGCCCACAAAAGCCACAGCAATTTTAGTGTGCCTCAAATGCAATTGTGCATCAAAAAAGTGAACAATTGGAAATTCGGGAAATGTCGTGAGTGAATTCCGCCGAATAATCTCACACAAAAACATCCGGGATAGGTAAAAACGAAGCGGAATAGCCCGGGCATGATGGTTTGGCATTCATAGATATTTAAATGGAAGTGGGTGGGCCTTCGCGCAGACGGCGATCTCTGACAGACCTGCACATATATCCGCGGAGGAATATTATTTAATTCCGGATCTAACAGCGCAGATAAGGCCAGTACGGGACCGCCGCCGTTCGACCCGAGCCGCTCGGACTCGCTTGGCATTTTGTGCTCCGTTATTGAAGGGTGTTTTTGCATTGGCACCGCCCTTCCTGGCGGGGTGGGTCCGTGCGTCAGAGCTGCGCCACAGTCTGCGGCCGCTGGAGAAAATAGGCCGTCCTTCTGCTGGGCTGTTGCCTGCCTTCTGCCTGCCTTCCACGGCGTCCGGCCTTTTTTCTCTTAAACAACTCCTCTCCGGGTTTTATTAATGCGGAATGAGTGGTACGTACCCTCCCCTCCTTATGCGTCTCCACCCCTTAATTTTCCATGCGTGCGTCTGTGCCATCTATCCATCGCTGTCCCCCCACTTTCATATGGGATTTGCTGTTTATTTGTGCCCATTGATCAGTTTTGGGTCTTGTGCAATGCCTGTAAGGGACAGGAGAGCTAGCTTTGGCAGATATTGATGTGTCTATAGGTCTAGGAGGCTTTGCATTAGAAAAACCTGATCTTTTTGTCATGCACTTGCATTGCATCTATTTCCAACTCCAAATTCACCTTGGCTTTGGCTTTGACATTTGACTTTTTACAGATCAAAAGAAGGAAGCCATGGCCACAGATGGGGGGAAAGTCAGCGGAGGCGAAGTTGGTACGAAAGGGAAAAGTTCCGGATCGCAGGTATCACAAATGGCAAGTTTGACTTAAATGGTGTCTCTTAAGTGCCCACTTGTTTCTGCACCAAAAGCACTTCCTGATTATGGCAGGGCGCTTTGGTGCACGGTTGCACGCATTGACACTGTTCCTGTCTTAACCTGTTATGCTTTGCAGTACTTTGATAAAACATTTGTGAACCGGGTTAGGTAACACTTTTAATCTTTAGCATTTCAGAATCGGAACAAACGTTTCATTATAATGATTTTGCACAAACATGCAGTGCTGTTCAAAAGTCTAAAACAGCATTTTTGTGTTTGAAATATTTTTAACCTGGAAATAAACTGAAAATATAAGACAAAGAAATATAATGGCATCAAACTAAGAATAAACATTGAAGAATCTGATTAATTTCTTGATCACCAATTAAATCTTACCAAATTTGTCACAACAGTACATGAAAATCATGTTTTGTTCTTGTCAGCTTCATTTAAGGAAAAAAAAAAAAATAATAATTACTAAAAAAAATAATGAAATAAGGAAAAAAACATTCTCAAATTCTTGCACATCTTTTACTTAAATGTCTTTAATTAGTAATAATTAATCATATAAAATAAATAAATAAGAAAAAGACATCCTCAAATTATTGTACCCCTTTACACTGAAATGTATAAATATAATTTTTGTGACAACAAAGAAAACCTGATAATTATGTTTTATGTCAGCACCAGTGTTGCTGTCATTAAAGCAAAAAATAATAAAAAATAAAATAAAAAATATAAATAAAATAATAAAAAGTCTTCTCAAATTTTTGTACATATTTTACCTAAATACCTTTAATTAGTAAAAATTAAAAAAAAAAAAAAGTAAATAATAAGAAAAAGACATTCTCGAATTCTTGTACCCCTTTGCGCTGAAATATATTTTATTTGTAAATACAAATAATATAATAAACATAACATAACATAAATATAATTTTTGTGACATCAAAGAGATCCCGATAATTGTTTTATGTCAGCCTCAGTGTTGCTGTCATTAAAGGCAAAAATATTTAATAAATAAATAAATAAATAATAAAAATATAAATAAAATAAAAAAGTCTTTCTCAAATTCTTGCACGTATTTTACTTAAATGTCTTTAATTAGTAAAATAATAATATAAAATTAAATAATTTAATAATTAAATAAATAAGAAAAAGACATTCTCAAATTCTTGTACCCCTTTGAACTGAAATGTATTTTATTTGTAAGTATAAATAATATAATAAACATAACATAAATGTAGTTTTTGTGACAACAAAGAGAACCTGATAATTATGTGCTGCTGTCATTACAGCAAAAAATAAAAATAAATAATAAAAATGTAAATAAAATAAGAAAGTCTTTCTCAAAATCTTGCGCATATTTTACTTAAATGTCTTTAATTAGTAAAAAAAAAAACTAATAATATAAAATAAATAAATAATAAGAAAATAAGAAAAAGACATTCTTAAATTTTATTTGTAAATATAAATAAAATAATACACGTTGCATAAATAAATATAATTTTTGTGACAACAAAGAGAACCTGGTAATTATGTTTTATGTCAGCACCTGTGCTGCTGTCATTAAAGCAAAAAATAAATAAATAAATAAACAAATAAATAAATAATAATAATAATAATATAAATAAAATAAGAAAAAGATTTTCTCAAATTCTTGCACATATTTTAGCCAAATGACTTTAATTAGTAAAAATGTATAATTATATATATTCATATTTTTTATAGTTATATAATTATTATTTGTGACAACAGAGAAACTTATAATTGTTTTGATCATGTCAGCTCCAGTGCCACTGTCAGTAAAGCAAAAATAAATAAATAAATAAAATACATAATAATATAAACAATATAAGCAGACAATATTTTAAAATTCTACTATTTTTTTCACTGATATATATTTAAAATTCAAATGAAATACACTACACGCAAATAATTTTTGTGACAAGATAAGATAATGATAATCATGTTTTGTTCATGCCAGCAACAGTACTGTTATATTAATAATATATAATGAGTAAAATATATATTTTATATATTAAACTCATGTAAATTTTAACGTATATATATTTCATTTGTATATATAGATTGAGTTCTTTTGCAAAAACAGAAAACGTTAAAAGTTCTTAATTTTCAAAAATCATTTTTTTTATTGTGCATTCCAATTAATCTCAATGCAGCTGCAAATTGAGTTTAAGTAAAAATAACAAAAAAAATACACCTAACTAACACAAACACAATAAAAACATAACATAACATTAAAAACATGATTTTAAAAAAATGTTAGTTTTTGAAAATAAACTATACATGTATATGTGTATGTGTATATATACGCATTTTCACCAGTGATTTCAGACTTTTGCAGCCCTCTGTGCTTGGAATGTTTGCATGTGTGTATAGTATTCATGACTCTTTTTTTAACAGAAAAGCCTTCAAATGAGTTTTTTGTCATGAGGAGTTTGTCTCTTGAGGCCTTGATCGTGAAATGGAGAGACTGTGGTTCACACGCCCACTTACTCTTCCTGTGAGCCCGCCCACATCTGCTGACACTGACATCTCTCTCTCTCTCTGTGTCTGTGTCTGTGTGTGTGTGTGTGTGTGTGTGTGTGTGTGTGTGTAGGATGCACAGCCGTCTCCTCTCGCATTGCTTGCGGCGACGTGCAGCAAAATCGGCGGTGTTGGCGGCGAGGGTCAGGCGGCCACACAACAGCAGATCATAATCGACCCCAACCAGGGTCTGCTTCAGCTCCAGAACCCCACGCAGCAGCTCGAGCTGGTTCCTGCGCAGCTGACAGGAAATGGCTGGCAGATCATAGCCACTTCCCCTGCCGCCGCAAGCAAGGATGGCGCTCAGCAGCAGGCGGCCAATGAGGGCGCGACGGGACGAAAGGTCAAGGCGGTGGCTTCGAATAACGCACCTGGACAGCAGCAGCAACAGTTTCAAATCATCCAGGTGCAGAATCTGCCGAACTCGTCCGGCGGGATTCAGTATCAAGTGATCCCGCACCTTCAGACCGCCGACGGACAGCAGATCCAAATCAGCCCGAGTAACCCCACGGCCTTAAGCGTCCAGCCCGAACAGATCCAGCTCATTCCCACCGGAAACAACCAAGCCATTCTGGCCACGCCCCAAAGGGCGGGATCAGCCAGCATCGTCGCGCAAAACCAGACGATTCCGCTTCAGATCAGGCCGTCGTTTCCTTTGCAGCTGCAAACCATTCAGGGTACGCAAGCGCCGATGGTGACCACGCTACCCATT
Organism: Cirrhinus mrigala; assembly: GCA_036247105.1. Classification (NCBI taxonomy): domain Eukaryota; kingdom Metazoa; phylum Chordata; class Actinopteri; order Cypriniformes; family Cyprinidae; genus Cirrhinus; species Cirrhinus mrigala. Next base: position 34,867,386 of record CM070025.1, read on the forward strand.
AACCTCGGCGGCGTGACTTTGGCGCTGCCGGTTATCAATAACGTCGGCGCGGCGGGAGGCGGAGCCTCGGTGCAACTCGTCCAATCGGCCGACGGAAGCATTTCAAACGGAAACCAAGCAAGCACGGCGGAATCCACGTGCACGACGACCAGCGACGCGATCGTTGCGACGTCTACGGATGCTACGACGTTATCGACCGAGAGCCAGAAGGACAGTCAGGCGGGCGAGTCGGACGCACAGAACCTCGCTCAATCCAACGGCCTACAATCCGCGTCCGAGCAGGCCGGCCAAATCCAGCAGTTCCAAATCGTGGGGCATCCGGTTCTCCAGCAGATCCAGATCCAGTCGCCCCAACAGCAGGTCAGTGTTAATTTCGCAAAATTCAGTGAAAATTATTCATCAACGACATTTTTTCACAATAACTAAACCAAAAATTGTTTTGAATGACAAAAACTATTGACATTTTCGTAAACAAATAAAAATGAGGGACGACAGTTAATAAGAATAATAATAATAATAAAATTTTATATATATATATATATATATTTTTTTTTTTTTTCAACAAATAAAAATGAGAAAAATGTTAGGGAGGGACAGCAGTTAATAAAAATAATAATAGTAATAATAATAAAATCAGTGATGTATGTAGGGTATTATTATAGTTAACTAAAACTAAAACCATAAATAAACATTTATTACTTGGAATAAAATTAACTGTAATTGAAATAATATATATATATATAATTTCACTTAAAGTTCATTTTTATTTTTTTTTTAACATTTCTCAGTTTATTTTAGTTTAATTTTATGTACCGAAATAACTAAAACATAAACTTTATTTTTTTTATTTATTTATTTATAAAAATTCTTAGAATTTAAAGTCTAAGTATTAATAAAACCTGTAGTATTATCTCAGTGATACTAAAATAAAACTGGTATGCAATGTATGTATTTATTTTTTTTTAAATAGTTATTGAAATTCTAAACTTTAACTGAAATAAAATAAAATATTTAAAAAATTAAACTTTATCTGAGCAACATTTCTTACTTAACTAAAACAACTAAAACGGAAATTAAAATGAATAAACATTATATAGACATAACTGAAAATGGAATTTTAAAAAAAATAAAAATTACATAATTTTTTTAACAAACTAATAAAAATGACAAAAACACAAACAAAATTGCTAAAACTAGCTACAGTTAAAATGAAAACAAAATATAAAAATTAGTATAATATAAAAATGCGAAGTATGAATAAAAACTGTAATAGCATTTCAATATGAAAACAACAGTTATTTATTTAGTTATTTATTAAAATTCTTAGAATTAAAATTCTAAGTATTAATGAAAACTGTAGTATTATCTCTAGTGATACTAAAATAAAACTGGTATGCAATGTGTGTATTTATTTATTTTGAAATAGTTATTGAAATTCTAAACTTTAACTGAAATAAAATAAAATATTAAAAAAAATTCAACTTTATCTGAGCAACATTTCTTACTTTTATTTAGTTTAACTAAAATTGAATTAAATGAAAATGAAATTAAAATGAAAAACATTATATAGACATAATATAGACATAACTTAAATTGAAATTTTAAAAAAATAAAAATTATATAAACCATTTTTAAACAAACTAATAAAAATGACAAAAACACAAACAAAATTGCTAAAACTAGCTACAATTGAAATGAAAACAAAATATGCAAATTAATATAATATAAAAATGCAAAATATTAATATAATATATAATAATATATTATAAATATCAATAAAAACTGTAATAACATTTCAATACGAAAACAACACCGTTATTAATTTATTAAAATTCTTACAATTAAAATTCTAAGTATTAATAAAAACTGTAGTAGTATCTCAGTGATACTAAAATAAAACTGGTATGCAATGTATGTATTTATTTATTTTGAAATAGTTATGGAAATTATAAACTGAAATAAAATAAAATATTTAACTAAATTATTTAACTAAAATGACTAAAACTGAAATTACAATTAATAAAAATTATATAGACATAACCAAAATGGAAATAAAAAAATTATAAAAATTATGTAGACAATTTTTTAACAAACTAATAAAAATGACAAAAACACAAACAAAATTGCTAAAACTAGCTACAATTAAAATTAAAAAACAAAATATGAAAATTAATATAATATAAAAATGCTAAATATTAATAAAAACTGTAATACTTAACACTGTTATTTGTTTACATATTATTTTATGCATTATTTAACAAATAAAAAAGATGAAAAAGTGCTGCACATCTCATAAAATATTTAAAAATATCAGTATCCGGGAGTAAGAGAAGAGCAGACATACGCATAAATTTGATGACGCAAAAGTAAATATGACTAAAACTAAATGGCATTTTAGTCAAAAGATTATGACTAAGACTAAATCTAAATTTGCTGTCAAAATGAACAGGTAGTCCAGGGCTCCATACAGATCCAGCCCAGCCAGACGTTACAACCGGTGCAGCAGAACCTCCAGCTGCAGGCCTTCCAAAATCCCACGCAGGTTCTGATCCGGACGCCCACGCTCACCCCGTCGGGACAGATCAGCTGGCAGACCGTCCAGGTGCAGAATGCCGGCATGCCCCAGCAGCTGACGCTCGCACCCGTGGCGTCGAACGCGAGCGGGGGGACGTTCACGCAGATCGCCCCGCTGACGCTAGGCGGGTCACCCATCACGCTCAGCGCCGCCCAGCTGCCCACTGGGACAGGGGTGCAGACAGTGAACATCGCAGGTTTGGGGGCGGCTGGAGTGCAGGTGCAGGGCGTCCCGCTCACCATCACCGGCGTGCAAGGTAAGAGCCTCCCACCTGTCATGTGACACCTGTTGAATCTTCATAAATAATTGAGCAATTTCAGTTCATTCAAACAAAAAACATTTTCATGTTCACCTCAAAATAATTTTGTGCACGCAGATGAAGCCTGTGTTTACGCCTGTTAACGTTTTTGCATTATGACATTATTTTCATGACAGTGAGGCACATTTTATACTTAAGTTTGGACATTATGTGTCAGTTTCAATGGTAATTCTCAACAGATATTTTCATTCATGAAATAAGTTCACTGAAACTTTATGTAATACAGTGATCCTTTTATTTACATCTGTGTAAATGCAGAAAAAAGAAGTACAGAAAATACTACCATGAAGAAACACTATACAATTTAAAATGTAATTAAATACAAAAATCAATATATATATATATATATATATATATATATATATATATATATATATATATATTGATTTTAGCTAGAACAAAAAAAAGTAATAATAAAAATAACCCTTTATTACTTGCAATAAAATGAACTTTAACTGAAATAAAATATTTTAAAAATATTTTTTAGGTAGTTGCCAAGACAGCAATTATCAGTTTTTTGTTTTTTTTTTGTTGTTTAACTCTATGTACTAAAATAACTAAAACTGAAACTAAAATAAAATTAATAAATCTATATAGGCATATTAAAATTAACAATAATGCAAATGATAAAAACACATCAACAAAATTGCAAATGTAACTAAAATGAACTTAAATAATGAATTAAATGGTTAATAAAAATAATAAAAATGTATTCAATAATAAAATAATTTACTTTTCTTTCACATTATAGTAGTGAGTATGTAGGAGGGTTATTATAGTTAACTAAAACTAAAAACGTTAAAAAAAAAAAAAACGTTATTACTTGAAATAAAAGCTAAAACCGAAACTGAAATAAAATTAATAAATCTATATAGGCATATTAAAATTAACAATAATTAAAATAATAAAAACACATCATCAAAATTACAAAAATGAACTAAAATGAACTAAAATAATTAATTAAATGGTTAATAATTTAAAAAAAAATAAAAAAATAAATAATTATAATATAATTTTCTTTTTTTTCACATTATAGTAGTGAGTATGTAGGAGGGTTATTATAGTCAACTAAAACTAAGACCATTTAATAAAACCTTTTATTATTTAAAATAAAAGCTAAAGCTAAAACTGAAATAAAATTAATAAATCTATATAGGCATATTTAAAATAATAATATAAATAATAATAAAAACATCAAAAATTACAAAAACAAACTAAAATTTAAATGAAAACAGCAAGTATAAAAATAAAAACTAATTCTAAATATTAATAAAAACTATGGTAGTATGTATGTATTTATTTTGAAATATTTAGTTATTGAAATATTGTCATTTATTATTATTATTATACTATTGTTATTTAAACCTTAACTGAAATAAAAAAATATATATATATAAAAACAATAAACTTTATTTAAGCAACATTTCCTATTTTTATTTAGTTTAACTAAAATAACTAAAACTGAAATTAAAATGAATAAACGTTATATAGCCATAACTAAAATGGAAATAAAAAATAAAAATTGTAGAATTTTTAACAAACTAAAACACAAACAAAATTGCTAAAACTAGCAAATTATAAAAATATAAAAAAAAAATTAATGCAAAATATTAATCAAAACTGTAATAATATACTCATACTAAAATGACACTGTTATTTATTTATTAATTACAATAATTGAAATTTAGGCAATGAAAATGTGCTTAATTGTCAGGAAAATCATAATTTTTCCCTGTGTTTGAGGAGAAGTTTGATCTGGCAAGAGTTATTAATAGATGTTGCAGTAATTATCACAATATTTTACACCACATATAGGTAAAATGTAAAAGGTGGCCGCTGTGTTTCTTGATTAAAACTATTTGATGTTTAATTTGAAAATGACTGTTCTCTCAGACACTAGTGAACTCGTGTGGAACAGTAGCATGAAATGTAATTGTGTGTTTTTCCATAAACTTTTCATTACTCATGAAGTAAAACAGCCAATTAAGGCATTTATATTTTATGATTTGTAGTCTGAATGTTGTTTCCAAATGCTTGGTAAGGTGTCAGATTGCACACTCTTTGTTATTGGCCTTTACATGTCTGGGTCCACCGTTGACTAGCTTTTCTTATGGAAAATAAGGGCTGTTTTAACAGATTTGAACTGGAACTCACAAACATTTGTTTGGTTCAAAACTTATAGGACACTTGCTTTTAGAGGTCTAGATGTTATTTCCCAAAACTCCCTAAAATCCATTGACGTTTTGAAAAGTTGTGTCATTCAGCCGTTCACAGAGTGATTTAATCAGCTGTGCTGTTTGTAAATTCCCACAGGTCAGCAGCAGGGTCAAGAGGGGGTCAAAGTTCAGTCGGCCCCTGTGACGGTGACCGTTGGCAACATCAGCAGCACGACCCTGAACGCAGTGAGTCCAGACCAGATGGGGCAGGTCCAGAGCCCGTCGGACCAGGAAGGTCAGCCCAGCAAGAGGCTGCGCAGGGTGGCCTGTTCCTGCCCCAACTGCAGGGACGGAGAGGGGAGGTACGTCTGCAAATAAAAACAGAGAGAGCAAAGAATAAAGGAGTGTAATATGAGAGTGTTCAAGTGGAGAAACCAAAAGAGATTAAACTAGGGGATTAAAAGACTTTTACACTTTTTAGGGGTTTTTTTCTTCATGATGTTTTTTAGCAGTTAGGTACGGAAGCTTATTTCCGCCATGGGATAAAAAAAGAAAAAAGTAATTGCAACATTTTATTTCACAATTCTGACTTTTTTTTTCAAGCAAGTTTCTATTTCACTATTTGGACTTTTTGTCTTTTTGAGTTTACATCTTGCAATTTTGTGAAAAATGTCAGTTTTGCAAGATAAGAAGTCATAATTACCTTTTTTTATTCTGTAACAGAAATTAGTAGAATTGCAAGATATAAACTCAGAATTCTAATAAAATAGCTAGAATTGCAAGATAAAAATGTATCATTCTAAGAAAAAACTTAGAATTGCAAGATATAAACTAAGAATTCTAAGAGAAACATCTAAATTATAAGATATAAACTCAGAATTCTAGCAAAATAGTTAGAATTGCAGGATATAAATTTAGAATTCTAAGAAAAAAAGTCAAAATTGCAAGATATAAACTCAGAATTCTACTAAAATGGTTAGAATTGCAAGATAAAAATGTATCATTCTAAGAGAAAAGTCTAATTTGTAAGATATAAACATAATTCTAAAAAAAAAGTCAAAATTGCAAAATATAAATTTAGAATTCTAATAAAATAGATAGAATTGCAAGATAAACATTTATCATTCTAAGAAAAAAATTTGAATTGCAAGATATAAATTTAGAATTCTAATAAAATAGATAAATCTTTATCTTGCAATTCTATCATTCTAAGAAAAAAATTTGAATTGTAAGATATAAACTAAGAATTCTAAAAAAAAAAAGTCAAAATTGCAAAATATAAATTTAGAGTTCTAATAAAATAGATAGAATTGCAAGATAAACATTTATCATTCTAAGAAAAAAATTTGAATTGTAAGATATAAACTAAGAATTCTAAAAAAAAAAAGTCAAAATTGCAAGATATAAATTTAGAATTCTAATAAAATAGATAGAATTGCAAGATAAACATTTATCATTCTAAGAAAAAAAATTAGAATTGTAAGATATAAACTAAGAATTCTAAGAGAAAAGTCTAAATTGTAAGATATAAACTCAGAATTCTAGTAAAATAGTTAGAATTGCAGAATATAAATTTGGAATTCTAAGAAAAAAGTTAGAATTCCAAGATATGAACTCAGAATTCGAAGAAAATAGTTAGAATTGCAAGACATAATTTTAGAATTCTAAGAAAAAAGTTAGAATTAAAAGATATAAACTAAGAATTCTAAGAGAAGTCAAAATTGTAAGATATAAACTCATAATTCTAAGAAAAAAGTTAGAATTGCAAGACATACATTTAGAATTCTAAGAAAAAAGTTATAACTGCAAGATATAAACTAATAATTCTAAGAGAAAAGTCAAAATTGCAAGATATAAACTCAGAAAATAGTTAAAATTGCAAGATATACATTTAGAATTCTAAGAAAAAAGTTAGAATTGAAAGAAATAAACTTAGAATTCTAAGAAAATAGTTAGAATTGTAGGATATAAATTTAGAATTTTAAGAAAAAAGGTAGAATTGCAGGATATAAGTTTAGAATTCTAAGAAAAAAGTTAGAACTGCAAAATATAAACTAAGAATTCTAAGAGAAGTCAAAATTGTAAGATATAAACTCAATTCTAAGAAAAAAAAGAATTGCAAGATATAAACTTAGAATTCTTAGAAAATAATTAGAATTGCAGGATATAAGTTTAGAATTTATAAGAAAAAGTTAGAATCGCAAAACATAAACTAAGAATTCTAAGAGAAGTCAAAATTGTAAGATATAAACTCAATTCTAAGAAAAAAAAGAATTGCAAGATATAAACTTAGAATTCTTAGAAAATAATTAGAATTGCAGGATATAAGTTTAGAATTTATAAGAAAAAGTTAGAATCGCAAAATATAAACTAAGAATTCTAAGAGAAGTCAAAATTGTAAGATATAAACTCAATTCTAAGAAAAAAAAGAATTGCAAGATATAAACTTAGAATTCTTAGAAAATAGTTAGAATTGCAGGATATAAGTTTAGAATTTATAAGAAAAAGTTAGAATCGCAAAATATAAACTAAGAATTCTAAGAGAAGTCAAAATTGTAAGATATAAACTCATAATTCTAAAAAAAGGTTAGAATTATGCAAGAAATTGCAGTTCTGACTTTTTTCTTTGAATTCCAAGTTACATCTCACAGGCCTGTTTTTTTTTTTTTTTTTTTTTTCTGCCACAGATTAAAAATTAAAAAAGGTACTTAATATTTTCTTGGAATTCTGAATTTAAATCTCACATTTCTAAAAAATAAATAAATAAATAAATAAAAATATGAATTGTGACATAGAAACGTAGAATTGTGAAAAAAAAAAAATCAGAATTGTAAGATAAGTCACAATTACCTTTGTTTTTTGTATCCTGCAGAGGAAACAAGCGCAACTCATAGAAAATGTCAAATGTAAAAAGTCTCTTTAGTGGTTTACAATTTGTGTTTTTACCAGCTAAAGCAATTTTTTTAACACAAGTTCTCTGTATTCTGACAGAAATAACAGTGACCCGTCAAAGAAGAAGCAGCACGTGTGTCACATGGAGGGTTGCGGGAAGGTTTACGGCAAAACGTCTCACCTGAGGGCTCACCTGCGCTGGCACACGGGAGAGAGGCCGTTCGTCTGCAACTGGATCTTCTGCGGGAAACGCTTCACCAGGAGCGACGAACTTCAGCGGCATCGCAGGACGCATACAGGTGCGCAGACAATCACACACATGCACATAACAGGATGAAACTGATGCACAGGAGGAATAAAAATTAACTATTTATTTTCATTTATACGTCTTAGCACTGAATAAAAAATATCTTTTTTAGAAAATGCAATAATTTATATAGCATTAAAATATGTATAAATTTGCAATTAATAAACATTTACCAGTGTATAAAATTTTATATGAATATTCAACAAATAATTTCTATACATTACCTCTAAAGACAAAATTTAAATAATGCATATTTCATGCCGTTTTTCATTTTAAGGTATATATCATGTCAAATTTTAAGGTCATTTTTACATTTTAACTTTCACACCTCATAATTATTTTTCACTTTTCATTAGGCTTATAATTATTGCTTGCTACATTTTATGATGTTTTAGGTTATTTTGGGATATACTGATTTGTTTTATACTGTCTGAGTATTTTTTTTTCTATTTTAAGGTGTATTTCATGTCATTCTTCATGTTAAATAAATAAAAAAAATAATAAATTAATTTCACTCCTATTTATTTATGCTAACATTGTATTTTTTTTTATAAAAGAAGATTGTACTTACTTTTAATTATTTAATTATTTATTGCAATTTTCTATAACATATTTATTAATTCATTAATTAATAATTCACCTCATTAATTTAGTTACTTTTAATTATTTATTGCAATTTTCTGTAACATATTTTCATTATATATATGTGTGTGTGTGTGTATCAATATGTATTATTGTATTTTTATACACATTATTTACTTATTGCGACATTCTTGGACATATTTTTAATAATTTAATTCAGCTTTGCGACCACAGAAATAAATTATGTAATATAAATTTTATAATATATGAAAGTATGAAATAAACTATAAATTATGTATATTATATAATATGAATAATAATAGAAATTTTAAAATAAAAATATAAAACAGCTATTTAAATTTGTAATAAAATGTTGTATTTTTATAGTTTTTGATGTATTTTTGATCAGTGTAGCCGATTTAAAAAATATAAATTAATAAATATATAAATAAATAAATAAAAATGTTACTGATCCCAAACTATATACACACACACACACACACACACACACACACACACACGTATGTATAGTCATCTTGGATATTTTTGGGTATTTTTGGGGGGGATTGCCTTCATCTATATGATGCTTTGAAGTGCAACAAGTGGTTGTTTATATATAGTTTTGACTTTTTTGCCATCTTTACATTGTAAATAGTATTACATCAGCAGCAGGCCACTCTGACCTTCAGTTTTGACCCACGAGTCGACCACAGAACTAGTGTCTGTTCTTGCTCAGATCTGAATTAACCAGTGATTTTCTGTGTCCCGTTCAGGTGAGAAGAGGTTCGAGTGTCCAGAATGTTCCAAGAGGTTCATGCGGAGCGACCACCTGTCAAAGCACATCAAAACCCACCAGAACAAGAAAGGTGGGGCAGCACTTACCATCATCACCACAGACGAGATGGAGGAGGAGGTGGACGAGGTGCTGGGCTCGCCGAGGATCGTCACCGTGGCGTCGCTTTCACAGGATTCGAACCCGGCCACGCCCACCACTTCAAACAATTTAGAGGAGGAGTTCGAGTAGTTTCCCCTCCAAAAAAAAAATGATCGGCTGAAAGCACCACGATATCGTTTGTCGATTTGTTTATATGTTGATTTGTTTATGTTCTTCATTCTTTTTCTATCGACGATGGACAGCTGTTTGAGCGTACTCGATTTTTCATATGAAAATTTAATACTATCAAATATTATGACAAAGAATAATCTAATGGAAATATGGAATAGTATGAGCTGTTAAGAGATGCATTGAACGATGCCGGTTTTGTTACGAGTAGCACAAGAAGTACTGAAGTTCCCAGATGCTCATGAAGATGTCGCTATGCACAAAAATAATATATATATCTGTTTCAACATGATTTCGATGGAAACGTGTTTCCACAACGGGATAAAAAAGGTAATTATTTAAATTTTAAAAAAACAATTTAAATTCTGAATTTATATTTTGGAACTCTGTCTTTTTTCCTTTGAATTCTGAGTTTATTTCTTGCGATTCTGATTTTTTTTTTATTTTTTTTTATTTTGAGTTTATATTTTACAATTCTGACTTTTATTTATATCTCACAATTCTTTCTTTTTCTGCCATGGAATAAAAAAGTTTGTGAGGTGTAAGCACAGAATTCAGACTTTTTTCGCAATAGTTTTTTTCTCATAATTGCTTTTTTTCTTTGAATTGAAGTTTGAATTGAAGTTTATATTTCTCAATATTGAGATAGCGTTGTTTATATCACAATTCTGACTTTTTTTCTCGCAACTCTGAGTTTATATCAAACCGAATCTCATGCCAATTCGTACATATTTTACAAGGTGGCTAATTCGTATGAATTCATATGACCTCACTAGTACAAATTCATACAAACTGGGGAACTTGTAAAATACGTACAGTTTAGCAAAAATCATATGGATTTGTATGAGTGAGTTTGTACAAATTTGTACGAATTAGTCACCTCGTAAAATATGTACGAACTGTCATAAGATCGAGTTGGATATAAACTTAGAATTGCGAGGAAAAAGTCAGAATTGTGATATAAACAACGCTATCTCACTACAAATTCGTACATATTTTTTATGAGGTGGCTAATTCGTATGAATTTGTACGACCTCACTAGTACGAATTCATACAAATTGGGGAACTCGTAAAATATGTACAATTTAGCTAAAATCTTATGAATTTGTACGAGTGAGTTTGTACAAATTTGTACGAATTAGCCACCTCGTAAAATATGTACGAACTACTGTGAGATTGGGTTTGATATAAACTCTGAATTGCGAGAAAAAGTCAGAATTGTAATATAAATAACATCTCACTACCAATTCGTACATATTTTTTACGAGGTGGCTAATTCGTACGAATTTGTACGACCTCACTAGTACGAATTGATACAAATTGGGGAACTCGTAAAATACGTACGATTTAGCAAAAATTGGATGAATTTGTACGAATGAGGTCATACGAATTTGTACAAATTAGCCACTTCATAAAATATGTACGAATTGCCATGAGTTCGGGTTGGATATAAACTTAAGAATTGATATAAAAACCGTTAATTTGTACAAATTTGTACGCAAGAGTTCGTACGAATTAGCACTTCATAAAATATTTACGAAATGCAATGAGATCGGGTTTGATATAAACTCAGAATTGCGAGGAAAAGTCAGAATTGTTATATAAACAACGCTATGTCATTACCAATTCGTATGTATTTTTTACAAGGTGGCTAATTCATACGAATTTTTACAACCTCACTAGTAGGAATCCATATAAATTGGGGAACTTGTAAAATATGTACAATTTAGCAAAAATTGGATAAATTCGCCAACTTGTAAAATATGTATGAATTTTATGAGTTCAGCTCGGATATAAACTCAGAACTGTGAAAAAGAGTTGTGATATAAACAACGCTATCTCACTACCAATTATAATTTACGAGGTGGTTAATTCGTATGAATACTTACAACCTCACTCACACGATTTGGGGAACTCATAAAATACGTACAATTTAGCAAAAATCGTATGATTTTGTACAAGTGAGGTCGTACGAATTTGTACAAATTAGCCACCTCGTAAAATATGTGCAAATTGCCACGAGATTACGTAGAATATAAACTCCAATTTGTACGTATTTTCCGAGCTGGCTAATTTGTATGACCTTACTGGTACGAATTTATGTACGTTTTAGCAAAAATCGTATGAATTCATTCGAGTGAGGTTGTACGAATTTGTACAAATTAGCCACCACATAAAATATATATGAATTGCTAAATCGTACATATTTTATGAGTTCCCTTAATTTGTATAGAGGTTGTACGAAGTTGTATGAATTAGCCACCTTGTGAAATACGCACAAATTCGTAATGAGGTAGCGTTGTTTACAAAACTATTCTGAATTTATATCCAACCCGATCTCATGGCAATTCATACATATTTTATGAGGTGGCTAATTCGTATAAACTCACATGTACAAATTATGTTATTTTTTTTTTTTTTTTTGCTAAATCATCCGAGTTGTATATAAATTCAGAATTGCGAGGAAAAAAGTCAGAATTTAGTTACAAATGTAGAATTGCGAAAAAAGTCTAAAATGTGTTACAGATTCAAAATTGCGAGGAAAAATAGCCTGAATTGTTTAATAAAAAGTCGCAATTACCTTTGTACATTTTTTTTTTTTTATCCTGTAGCGGAAACATAGGTTTTGGATCGCTTTCGTAGGTTTCAGATCGAAAATGCAGTCGGGGATGAGAATCTCGGAGCTTCACGCGATGGTCTGTGGTTTTTGCGTACGATCAGGCTAGAAAGACGAGCACCTAACAGATCTTTAGTACACGATTAGAGCCGCAGCACAAGCCAGAACGCGACGCCGCCTGCGATTGGTTTCGCGTCAGCCAATCACGGCCTCGCGTACGGAACGCTTTAGAATTCAGGCGTATATTATAATATAATCGACGATTGAGCAGTCAAAACTTGTATGTAGGAGAAAGGAGATTATAGAGACGGGCTATTTAAAGAAAAGCACATTAGATTTACAAATAATGCATTCCAGTTACGATTTCTTTAGAGAAAAATAAACGAAAAAAACAATCTAGCTTTCTAAGACATGCTATGTTCAATGAAAGCAATACTATAAAGACAATCTTTACCATGTTTACATTGCCGAGGGGTAGAATAGGTTAAAGACAAACACCTAGAGAAGTTCTCTCTGATCTCAAGTCATATAAACTGTACTCTGATGCCTTAACAAACACTGCAGTACCACTACGTTACGGCTGGGCAGGGGAACGCGGGGCTTCGACTGTGTTTTCAGACATACTGTTGTGCAGTAGCGCCCAGGTGACCGCATTTAGCTTTTTATACACTGTGGCCGGCGAGTGAGCCTTCAGCCCTCGTGAATAGATCCACCGACCCGCGTCGATGTGTCCCTCCCGTCGCCCGTTCTCCAAAGAGATTCGACCCCGTTACGTGCACCGACTCCCTCCAAACGCTCCCTCCGGGTCACGGCGGGGCGGGAATACGCACCCCCGAAGCCACTTCGATGAGTTTGATGTTGAGAAATCTGTGGCGTGGCGTTCTTATTCGTGACTTTCAGTTGGTTTGGTTTGGTTTCATTTCGAGCCCGTTTTTCGTTCCCACACAGCACAAGTACATGCCGTGTGTGTGTGCGCGCGTGCGTGTGTCTAATTTATTATTTATCCTTCTATTAGTATTTGCTAATGTGTATTGTGCGCTATTAATGCAGAGATGACGTGCTGCATGGTTCATTTCCGCTAACGAGCTCTATTTAGTAACGATCTGTTATTTCTAAACGTGGTCCTTTTAGAAGTAAAACCATGGCTTTTAATTTATCAGATGTGTTTCAAATGGAGATACAAAAAAAAAAAAAGTTTAAAAAGAAATGGTTGATACCAAACAATTATAAATAGATGTTTTTTGGTAATATTTTCTGTGGCGAGCGATTTTCTTTAATATTTTCTAGTGACACCTCATTTGTAAATCATTTTTCTAAGATGTTCCTTTGTCCTCATGGCATTTGATAATGGGTTTTTTGCCAGGTTAGCCTAAAAGGCTGCAGTTTATTGATATTTTTAAAATAACTTTGTACAAACGTGTTATGTTAATGGGTAAAAAACAAAAAAGAGGAAAAAGAAAAAACTTTGCCTGCATAACACTTGAAATTAAAGTGAGTAATTCTGTCTTAAATATTCCACGTCCTTGTCTAATTCTTTATGTCAATCTGTGTTTATTTACAGCATGAGATTTAGTAGACATTTTGCATTAGTTATTACAGACACTTTTTAAAAAAACAGTTCACCCTAGAAATGAAAAATGGCTAAAAATGTGCTCACCCTCAGGTCATCCAAGATGTAAATGAGTTTGTTTCTTCATCAGATTTGGAGAAATGTAGCATTCCCTGACTTGCTTACCAATGGATCCTCTGCAGTGAATGGGTGCCGTCAGAATGAAAGTCCAAACAGCTGATAAACACAATAATCCACATGTAATCCACACCACTCTAGTCCATCAATTAACATCTGGAGAATCAAAAAGCTGCGTGTTTGTAAGAAACAAATCCATCAAGATGTTTTAACTTTTAAAATACAAAAAAAAAAAAAAAAATTCTAAGAATGTTTTGCTAATGTTTGCATTGTTACGAAAGTGTTTTTATGAACATTCAAAATGTCCATTTTATAAAAACATTTGAATGCATTTTTTAGTTATTTGACTGTTAAGGGAAAAATTCCATTTTATCATTTTGCAAAAATACTTTTAATGTTCTCTGAACGTTCTGAAGCAAGTAACATTTGTCAGTTACAGAGACGTCCAGTAAAGAAACATTCCTTGAATTATATAAATGCTTTAGTGCTAATGTTTTAAGAGCATTATTAAACACCAGGTAACTTTAAATGTACATTCTATTAACATTACTGAAAGAATGTTTGTTCATAACTTTGAGAAAACCTTGCCAGAACATTCTAAGAACATCTAATAAGAACATTAATGAAAACATCTTAATGAATCTTTTAATTCAGATCATAACTGTGGAGCGTGGATCATGAATCATTTGATTCAGATCGTAACTCCAGAGTATGGATTGCAAATCATTTGATTCTGATCAGAACTTCGGACCGTGGATCACAATTCATTTGATTCTGATTGGAACTTTGGAGCAGGTTCATGAATCATTTGATTCTGTTCAGAACTTCAGAGCACAGATCGCTGGAACTTTGGAACGTGGATTGTGAATCATTTGATTTAGATTGGAACTTCGAAGAGGGTTCGAGAATCATTTGATTCTGATCAGAACTTTGGAGTGCAGATCGCAATTCATTTGAATTAGATTGGAACTTCGGAGCAGGTTTGAGAATCATTTAAATCTGATCGGAACTTTAAAGGGGGTTTGTGAATCATTTGATTCTGATCAGAACTTCAGAGCGCAGATCGCGATATATTTGATTTAGATTGGAACTTCGGAGCGGGTTTCCGAATCATTTGAT
Organism: Cirrhinus mrigala; assembly: GCA_036247105.1. NCBI lineage: Eukaryota > Metazoa > Chordata > Actinopteri > Cypriniformes > Cyprinidae > Cirrhinus > Cirrhinus mrigala. Next base: position 34,882,703 of record CM070025.1, read on the forward strand.
TCTGAGCGGAACTTCGAAATGGGTTTGCAAAACATTTGATTCAGATCTGAACTTCGGAGCGCAGATCACAGTTCATTTGAGTTAGATTGGAACTTTGGAGCACAGATAGCGATTCATTTGATTCTGATCAGAACTTCGGAGCGCAGATCGTTGGAACTTTGGAACGTGGATTGTGAATCATTTGATTTAGATTGGAACTTCGAAGAGGGTTTGTCAATCATTTGACTGTGATCAGAACTTAAGAGTGCAGATCGCAAAATAATTGATTCAGATTGGAACTTTGGAACAGGTTTGAGAATCATTTGATTCTGATCAGAACTTTGGAGCACAGATCACGATTCATTTGATTTAGATTGGAACTTCGGAGCGGGTTTGAGAATCATTTAAATCTGATCGGAACTTCAAAGGGGGTTTGTGAATCATTTGATTCAGATCAGAACTTCGAAGCAGGTTCACGAATCATTTGATTCAGATCTGAACTTTGGAGCGCAGATCACAATTCATTTGATTTAGATTAAAACTTTGGAGCGGTTTTGAGAATCATTTGATTCTGATTGGAACTTCGAAACGGGTTTGCAAAACATTGATTCAGATCGGAATTTCAGAGTGTGGATTGCGATCATTTGATTTAGATGGGAGCTTTGGCAAGGGTTCGCGTAGCCAAACGGTAGAAAACATCAGATCATTAAGGCAGCACGGTTATAAAAACAAAACAAAGAAAAAAGAAAAAGCATACACAAGTACAATTCACTTAAACATTAACTGTGGTTTTACTATTGTAAAAGAGTAGTAAACAACTACAGTTTAACCTTGGTTAAACTATGGTTAGTGTAGTAAAACCATGGTTAAATATGCAGCTTTTGTCTTTTCAAGATGTTAATTGATGGACTGGAGTGGTGTGGATTACTTGTGGATTATTGTGATGTTTTTATCAGCTGTTTGGACTCTCATTCTGACGGCACCCATTCATTAAAGTGGATCTATTGGTGAGCAAGTGATGGAATGACACGTTTCTCCAAATCTGATGAAGAAACAAACTCATCTGCATCTTGAATGGCCTGGGGGTGATACTTTGAATTGGAAATAATACAAAGTAGCATATTCAAGAATGCTTGACAGGTCATGTGACCAAACGCCACTGTCATGCTGATCACCGGCACCAGGAACAAACTGCAGGAGAAGTTCATCTCTGAGTGTTTGTGAGTGTTGAGCCGGTGATGGAGGGCAGGAGTGAGGGATGATGGTGTGTGCAGGTGGAGATGGTTCAGGTGGGCGGCTCTGTTTTGTTCTTTCTGAGTTTGATTGACAGCTCTGTACCTGCAGTGCGCCACCAAAGGGAAGCATTATCCACTTTAACAGCTGCTGTGTGCGTCTCACGCTCGCTCAATCTGCATGCACACAGTAATGGAGCACCTGTCTCTTTACAGAAAGAACATTCGTTTGTCACGTCTCACCAGTTTGATGTTCATATTTCATACTGCAGGATAGCCAGATAATGAGATTCATAGATTCTGTGGCTGGGAATTTAGCTGCATCTGAAATAGGTCATACCATTGATATTACCTGAGAAGTTAACATATAACTATCACTTTGATTATCACTCTACGTTATCAATATATACTGATAAATTTAACATTTAAATTCAAATATAGCGAATTAAGCTACAAACTCCATCATAACGCACAATGTTTCCATATAACATGTATTTTGAGCTGCAGCTCGTCATACTAAGTGTTTCAGTAGTTTCACTAAACCGGTTAGCTTACCTGAATATATTCGTATTTGTGTTGGATGTTATTTGGAATGGAAATGTTGATATTTTATTTGTAAACATCATACTTTTATCGCTTATTTCAGTTAATCTAATAAAACCAGCGAGCTAAGCCAGTAGTAATACTGACATAAACATGAGTAAACATTGAGTAAATGGTTGAAGACGCAAAACGCGGACAGACGAGCCGAATCAACTGAGCGAGTCATTTACGCTGGAACCGATCCGATTGATTCAAACTCGTGACTTCGATCATTCAGTTCAAGCGATTCACTAGCAAAAAGCAGATCAAAAGAGCCATTCATTTTCGAATCTCGGCATTGCATGTCATGATTTTAAAAAGCACGTAGTAATGGATGAAAGGGAGCGTTTCGAAGTTCCGAATCAGTTGCAACGCAAATCGATTCACTGTTTGAAAGCTCTCCAATCGAATCGCGCAACGCGAATCATTTGATTCAGATCGGGATTTCATATAGCGTATTGAATCATTTAATTTAGATAGGAACTTTGGAATGCGGCTCGCGAATCATTTGATTCAAATCGGGACTTTAAATGGCGTGTCGCGAATCATTTGATTTAGATCAGAACTTGGGAGCGGGCTCGCGAATCATTTGATTCAAATCGAGACTTTAAATCGCGTGTCGCGAATTATCGGATTTAGATAGGAACTTTGGAATGCGTATCGCGAATCATTTGATTCAGATCGGGACTTCAAATCGCGTATCGAATCATTTGATTTAGATTGGAACTTTGGAGCGGGTTTGCGAATCAATTGATACAAATCGGGACTTTAAATCTCGTGTCGCGAACCATTTGATTTATATGGGAACTTGGGAGCGAGTTCGCGAATCATTTGATTCAGATTGGGACTTCAAATCGCGTATCGAATCATTTAAATTAAGATCGGAACTTTGGAACGGGTTCGCGAATCATTTTATTCAAATCTGGACTTTAAATCACGTGTACGAATCATTTGAGTTAGATCGGAACTTTGGAGCGGGTTTGCGAATCAGTTGATTCAAATCGGGACTTTAAATCGCGTGTCGCGAATCATTTGATCTAGATCGGAACTTTAGAGCGGGTTCGCGAATAATGTGATTCAGATCAGGACTTCAAATCGCATATAGAATCATTTGATTTATTTCAGAACTTTGAAGCAGGTTCGCAAATCAGTTGTTTCAAATCGGGACTTTAAATCGCATGTCGCGAATCATTTGATTCAGATTGGGACTTCAAATCGCGTATCGAATCATTTAAATTAAGATTGGAACTTTGGAGCGGGTTCGCGAATAATTTGATTCAGATCAGGACTTCAAATCGCGTATCGAATCATTTGATTCTGATTGGAACTTTGGAGCGGGTTCGCGAATCAGTTGATTCAAATCGAGACTTTAAATCGCGTGTCGCGAATCATTTGATCTAGATCGGAACTTTAGAGCGGGTTCGCGAATAATGTGATTCAGATCAGGACTTCAAATCGCATATAGAATCATTTGATTTATTTCAGAACTTTGAAGCGGGTTCGCAAATCAGTTGTTTCAAATCGGGACTTTAAATCGCATGTCGCGAATCATTTGATTCAGATTGGGACTTCAAATCGCGTATCGAATCATTTAAATTAAGATTGGAACTTTGGAGCGGGTTCGCGAATAATTTGATTCAGATCAGGACTTCAAATCGCGTATCGAATCATTTGATTCTGATTGGAACTTTGGAGCGGGTTCGCGAATCAGTTGATTCAAATTGGGACTTTAAATCGCGTGTCGCGAATCATTTGATCTAGATTGGAACTTTAGAGCGGGTTCATGAAACAGTTGATTCAAATCGGGACTTCAAATCGCGTATTGAATCATTTGATTTACATCGGAACTTTGGAGCGGGTTCGCGAATCAATTGATTCAGGTCAGAACTTCAGATCCGGTTCGCGAATCATTTCGCTAATTGAATGATTCTCGGTCCGTGCTCTGAAACTACGAAACAGTTGCAATGTGAATCATTTCATTCAGATCGAGACTTCAAATCGCATTTCGAATCATTTGATTTAGATCGGAACTGTGGCGCGGGTTCGCGAAATCAATTGATTCCAATCAAAACTTTGGATCGGGTTCGCAAATCATTTCGGTCCGCGCTCTGAGTCCCGATATGAAACGAGGATCACAAATCATTCGATTCAGATCGGAACTTCGGTACAGGTTCGTTATTTAAACTTTTATAGTTTAAATAAAATGAAAGAAAAAAGTATACACAAGTATCAGTCACCTAAGAAAATTAACCTTGGTTTTACTATTGTAAAAGAGTACCCATGTTGTTTTTTTTTTGTAGTATAACCCCAGTTTTAATACAAATACCATGGTTATATACATATATATATATATATATATATATATATTTAATCATAGCGTGTTTCACTAGTTAGCAGTAAACCAGTTAGCTCACCTCAATATGTTTGTAGATTTGTGTTGGATATTTTTTTGTTGGAATAGAAATACTGATAGAGCCAGTTTATGTTCACTTGAGACAGAAAGGACTGTTTTTGATGCCAATATATGTATTTTGACATGATCTTGTATGTATTTGTCTTACGTTTACACTTACATTTTCAGAGGTTTTACCATCTATTATACACTTTCCTCCATTCACACACACTCCGACTAAACCAGAGAGACCAAAATCTATAATTTTTTTGTTAATTAATTAAATCTTTATAACTACATATCATATATATTTAAAAAAAAAACAACAACTGGTGCATGTAAAATGTGAAATTAAAGGACCTTTATTTAAACTAATATCCAATAAAACGTTTTCAGAGAGAAAAACAAATTGTGCAAATGAGAGAAAAGGCTCTGTGATCAAAAACATCTGTTACAGGATCTCATAATATCTCTGCCTTTAATTAGCAACAGAACAGTATGACTCATTAAAACAAAATTAAAAATAAAAAAATCAGTAAAAACAGTATAACATCATGAAGCGTAAAAGAAATGACTGGTTTGCATATGGCTGCTGAAAACTGCATTCAACTCTTGTTTTCATGCTCATTGTTGAAAGTGTCGGGATCAGTGACGATCAGTGTGATTCCCATCAGGTGCGTCTGTGTCACACGGATGATCGTCTTCACTCCACGTCCTTCTGCAGACTGAAAAACAAAGAGCAGAGCAGCATTAAAACACTGCAGACTGGAGACGAGCCGCTGCTTTCTGGACAAACGGAGCCACACTCACACAGGTCAGACCAGAGATCAGAAAAATACAACGGAAAAGCTAATCATTCTTAAACCATAACATCATAACATGATTAATTAGGAATTAACTGCATGGTGAAATGTAAGAGACTTCATACGAAAACATAAACCAGAGTTTAACATACTTAAAGAACTACAGGTGGTTTGATTAAAAGCTAATGATTAATTACATCAGAAATATCTGTAAAAAAAAAAAAGAAAAAAAAAAAAAAGGAGAATGGTGAGTTGATAAAGCTAATAAATACATTAAAAAAACCCTTAAGTTCAGAAATATCTTAAAAAAAAAAAAGGTATAAAATATTTATTATGAGGGTGGTTTGGGAGTTGATAAATCTAATAATGATTAAAACTGAAATAATAATAAAAATATTAAAAAAAAAAAACCAAAACAAAATATATATATATATATATATATATATATATATATATATATATATATATATATATATATAAATAAATAATGTTCACTAACTAAAAGCTAAATAGATATTTTACAAAAAAAAAAACTAATAAATACAGCTAATAATTGAAATAAAATATAAATATCAGATAAAAACTTAAAAAAAAAAAAAAAAATAGAAGTGTTAGTTCGGCAACCAACTGAAATTAATTTTAAGTACTGAAAATTATATAATTAAATAAAAGATTAAAAACTTAAAGTTTAAAGTAAATTAAAGCTTAATTGAAAATTAATATAAAAATAATTTTCACTAATTAACTGAAAGCTAAATAGATATTTTACAAAAAAAAAACTAATAAATACAGCTAATAATTGAAATAAAATATAAATATCAGATAAAAACTTAAAAAAAAAAAAAAAATAGAAGTGTTAGTTCGGCAACCAACTGAAATTAATTTTAAGTACTGAAAATTATATAATTAAATAAAAGATTAAAAACTTAAAGTTTAAAGTAAATTAAAGCTTAATTGAAAATGAATATAAAAATAATTTTCACTAATTAACTGAAAGCTAAATAGATATTTTACAAACATAAATAAAAATAACTCTTTCAGCTAATAAATGAAATAAAACAAACAGCAGATGAAAAACTCAAATTAAAAATTGAAATGTTCGTTTGGCAACTAAAAACTCATTTTAAGTTGAAGTATTTAATTATAAAATGAATAAAATAAAAGTTGAAAAACTTAAAGTAAATTAAAGCTTAATTGAAAATAAATAAATAAAATATAATAAAATAAATAAATAATAAATAAAATAAAATAGATAAATAAAAATAATTTTCACTAATAATAATAATTTTAATTGAAAGCTTAATAGATATTTTTCAGCTAATAAATGAAATAAATATCAAATGAAAAATTAAAAATAGAAAGGTTAGTTTGGCAACTAATTAATTTTAAGTTGAAGTACTTACAATTATATAAAAATAGTTAACTATTTATTTATTAAATTTTTTTTTTTCAAATATCTACAAAAACACTTAAATAGGTGGTTTGTGAGTTGATCAATATTTAGCTATCAGAAGTTATTTGATTATTATATAATTAGTTATCAGAAAAAAAAAGTAAGATCTAAATTGTATATTAATTAGTTAATGAAAAGCTAATAATTGCATCAGAAAATTTTAGATTATCATATCTAAAATTTGTAAATAAATTTATTATGTGAGGATGGTTTGTGAGTTGATGAAAAGCTAATTAATTACAAAAATGTCAAATATCTAAATAAACAAATACGAAATAAATGTTGTTAAATTATTGAAATTAACTTAATCTCAGAGGATTTATTTTAAACAAATATTTTTGTCTATGCAAAAAGTTTGTGAATCTCTGTTAAAAATAAAATAAATAAATATTTATTTAAAAATTATTAAAAAAAAAAAACAAAAGGTAGGAAGGCAATTGATTTTTATCCATTAAGAACAAATTATATGATGGTATTTTATACAAAAATCTCCAATATGAAGTGATAAACCAGGGTTTCCCAACTAAAAATTAAATCAGGAAAAAAAAAACAAAAAAACTAAATGTGCAAACAAATAAATAAATAAATAAATTACTTAATTAAATATTTAAAAAGATACACGTTTATTTAAAAAAAAAAAAAAAAAAAAAAAGGAATTCTGTTCGTTATCTGCATGTTTTGTCATCAGTAAACATGCAAAAGTTGTTGAAATGTTATGTTGAAGTCTCAGGTTGTTGAGTGAGCAGTGATTTCACCTCTCCAGATAGTCGCGGACGTTGTCGTGTCCGTAGAATTTGGCCAGTCTGGTGAGAGCGCCCGTCGCACAGCGTCCGTCCCGCTTGCGGCACAGACTGCAGTTACACACTCCTCGACAGATGGGACACTCCCACGTCTGCGGGACACAACAAACACACAACCGCTCATTCAGTGCTGACAAAACACCAGTCTGAAACAACTCATGCAACAGTTCAACATTTAATACTTTCATGACCTTCTCGATTGGAGTAATTTTAATAATACTACTTATATTTACTTAGTTTACATTTTTATTTTAGTTTAGTTTATTATAGTTTTTATTTATATTTTGGATGAGCTTTTATTTTTAGATTTTGTTTTCATTCATGATGTTCATTCATGATGTTAGTGGGTTTGTTTGTTTTTTTCCCTTTCTTTTTTTTTTTTTAAAATCTCATTAGCTTTAATTTACTTTTATTTCAGTTTTAGCAGTTTTAATACTTCAGTTGATTTTATTTTCAGTTAGTTGCCAAGGCAAAATTTTCATTCTTTTTTGTTGGTTTTGTTAAATAGCTATTTAGCTTTGTTTCAGTTAATTAGTGTAAATATATATATATTTTTTTTAGGAATTTAAGTCATGTTTTCATTTTTAACATTTCAATCTAGTTTTTTTACACTTATTTATTTTTTATTTTTAAATGTATTTAGTTTATTTAGCTTTTTATTTCAGTTTGTTAGTTGAAAGTTATTTTTAGATTAATTTATTTCTATTTAGCTTTAATTTTTACTTTAGTTTAAGTAATTTTAGTACTTCAGCATATTTTCAGTTACTTGCTATGGGAGCATTTCTAATTTTCAGTTTATTTTAAGTTTCTCTTCTGTTATTTTTTTTTATTTATATTTTAGTTATTATTTTTAAAATATTTCTATTAGGGTTTAATTTATTTCAGTATTAGTCATTTAATACTTCAACAAAATTAATCACACTTAGTTGCCAAAGTAAAGTTTTTTTTTTTTTGTTTTTTTTTCTTATATTTATATTTGATTTCATTTATTAGCTGAAATAGTTACTTTTATTTATTCATTTATTTATTTGTTTGTTGTGTTAAATATACATTTAGTTTTATTTCAATTAATTAGAACACTTTTATATTTATTTATTTATTTATTTATTTATTTTTACATTTAGGTTCAATTAAGCTTTAATTTAGTTTTTACTTTTTTTCATCTAATATTTATATTTTATTTCATTTTAGTTGAAATGGTTACGTTTACGTATTTTTAAATGTACTAGTTTTATTTTGCTTTTTATTTTTTGTTTGTTAGCTAAAAGCTATATATTAATTTTAATTTTCTATTTAGCTTTAATTTTGACTTTTTACTTCAGTTTCAGTAATTTGTGTACTTCCGCATATTTTCAGTTACTTGTCATGGAAACATTTCTAATTTTCTAAGTTTTTCATCTAATATTTTTGTTTCATTTATTAGTTTAAATGGTTATTTTTATTAATATTTTATTTATTTTTTTATATTATTTGTGTATAAATATTTAATTAATTTATTTCAGTTTTACTTAAACTTTAAATTTCAGTTAGTTGCCAAATAATATTTATATTTTTCGTTTATGTTTTTCCAACTAATATTTATATATTTTATTTAATGTTTTTACTTTTTACATTTTTCCATCTAAGATTTATATTTTATTATTTATAATTTATTTTATTTCAGTTTGTCAGTTGAAAGTTATTTTTTTAGATGTTTTATTTATTTTAAAATTTCTATTTAGCTTTAATTTTTACATTTTACTTCAGTTTCAGTAATTTTAGTACTTCATAGTTAATTGTTATGAAAACATTTCTAATTTTCAGTTTATTTGAAGTTTTTCCATCTAATATTTATTTTATAATAATTTCATTTATTAGTTGAAATAGTTGTTTCTATTTATATTGCATTCAGTTTTTTATACACATTTCTATTAGGATCTAATTTATTTCAGTTTTAGTTATTTTAGTACTTCAGCTTAAAATTAATTTCAGTTAGTTGCCAAAGTAACATTTTTTTTTTATCTGATATTTATATTTTATTTCAACTTTATTCTGAATTAAAAAAAAAAAACATACAAACAAAAAAAAATAACCAACACTTGTAGTATTTTTATTTGTTTTCGGTGACTTACGGGGTCGAGCAGTGCGGTGCGAACGTCTTCTCCGTATCGGTTGCGCAAGCAGGGGCCGCAGAACTGACCTTTGACCCCGCCGCAGTACGGGCCCCTGCACTCAGTCTTGGTGTCGAGGGTTTTCTGACGGCACTGGTGACACGTGCTGCCCTGAGATCACACACGCGTCACGTGTTAATATATGTCACAAACACACCAAACCGCAACACAACAGTCATTCGACACTCACGTTCTCCTTATCGAGGATTTTGTCTTTAGCGCGGTCGGCGACGTTCTCCAGCTCTTCTTCAGTGATGTCCTCCGGCATTCGTATGGAATCACGCGAGCGACGCTTCCTCTGCTTGGGTCGACCGTCTCCCAGACCATCCTTAACCTGCAGAAAGAAAACAAAGTACGTCAGCTTATTTCTAATTTTCATTTCTTCTAATATTTATATTTGATTAGTTGAAAGAGTTTAGGGGGGTTTGTTTTTTTTTGTTTTGTTTTTTTAAATGTCTGTTTAGCTTTTTTTTATTATTTGTTTATTAGTTGAATTCATAATTTTTTCTATATAATTTTTTTATAATTTATTTTACTTTTTCCTTTTTTTTTTTTTAAGTCAGGAAATGATAATGCACCAAAAATACAAATTTCAGTACTTCAACTTATTTTAGATTTCATTTTAGTTTTAGTTTTTCATCTAATATGTATATTTTAATTTCATACATTAGCTGAAATAGTCATTTTTTTATTTAGTTGTTAATTAATTAATTTACTTATTTATTTATTTATTTATTTATTTACATATTTATTTATTTATTTACTTATTTATTTACTTACTTATTTCCAATTTGGGAAATGATAATGGACCAAAAAAAAAAAAAAAAAAAAAAAAAAAATTATAAATAATATATGTTACTTCAGCTTATTTCTAATTTTCATTTTAGTTTAAGGTTTTCATCTAATATTTTATTTTATTTTATTTATTAGTTGAAAGTTTAGTTTCAGTTTTTTTTAATGTTCTTTTAATTAGTTAATGTATTTATTTATTTATTTATTTATTATGTTTAGCTTTTTTATTTGTTTATTAGTTGGAATACTAATTTTTCTATTTATTTTTTTATTTATTTTTTAATTGTTTTTGTTTTAAGTTTTTCTTTTTTTGATAATGATAATGCACCAAAAATACAAATTTTGAAATTTTATTTCAGTTAGTTGCCACTGCAACATTTCCAACACTTGATTTTTACTTAAGTTTGTTTTTCATGTGATTTTTATTTATTAGCTGAAATAGTTATTTATTTTTTCTTTTTTTTTTTGTCTGTTTACCTTTTTATTTCAGCTTATTAGTTGCAATCTCATATTTTATTTAATTTTTAAATTAGTTTTTTTTTTTTTGATTCAGGAAATGCACCAAAAATGCACATTTTTGTATTTTAATTTATTTCTAATTTTCATTTTAGCTTAAGTTGTTTATGTAATATTTATATGTAATTTCATTTATTAGTTGAAACAGCCTATTTATTTAACATGTTTTTTTAAATGTCTATTTAGCATGTTTGAATTTATTAACTGAAATAAGTTTTTTGGTGTTGTTGTTATTATTATTTTTTTTTTCCAATTCAGGAAATAATGCATCAAAAATTCAAAAAAAAAAAAAAAAAAAAATTTAATTTATCTTTAATTTATTTTATTATAAATAAATAACATTTTAATAGAAAAAAATATGATGTTTTTGTCATATACTCTGACTATAGTAAGTGTAGATGACTTAGTGATTTGAGTATTTCTTGCCTCGATCAGGCGCTTGATGTCGATCTGTCCACTCTCTCTCCTCTGAGGAGCCGGTTTTTCCTCCACCTCAATCCCAAAATGCTCTGGGGGTCTCGCCTTTCGGCCTGGATTTCGTCTCTCAACCTGAACCTCTGAAAAACGCCGTTTCGGGATGGACTGCTTCTTTTTCTTCTATATAGGGCACAGAAAGACCATCATTAAAAATAACTGATTATTTATGTCATTACACTGGTTAGATATGACGAGAAAACAGAGCATTTTCTGGTGTGTTCTGTGTAGGTGTTTGGTGCAGGGGATTGTGGGATCTTACCGTAGGTGTTGTCTTAGAAGGAAGCTCAGGCAAAGAACTCAAGTCTGCAAAAAGTTTTGCAAGCTGCAAGAAAAAAATTGTTTTTAATGTAAACATCCAAGATATTATAAAAAAAGTATTAAAAATAAACTGAATAAACATCAGTATTATGTGAAAATGATTAAATGTTGCAAAATACATGCCAATACTGATATGAATTAATATTATGCTTAATCTTATAAAATTAAATTTTACTATTTTAAAACAATACAAACTGAAGAAAATGTCAAATTTAATATGCGTGTATGTATATATATATATATATATGAAAAATGCTGTTTTGAATTTCATTTTCATTTAAAAACAATTAGAATAGTATAAATATAGTACAAATATTATTTTTTTAAAAAAACTTTTTTTTTTTTTACATTATTAGCTATTTTGGAATAAATATTTAAATAAATATTTTAAAACAAAATTTTAAAAATAAGTTAAATTGGTAGTAGTAGTAGCAGTTTTAAATAAATACAATAAATGTGGTTTTGATTTAATTTAATTTTTTAATATAATTATTATTATGTACAAATATATACACATGTTGTTTTGAATTAGATTTTATTTAAAAAATATATGATAAATATTTTAAAACAAATTGAATTAAATAAGTAAAAATGTTATTATTAGTAGTAGTAGTTACAAATATATATGAATTCCATTTTCATTTAAAAAAAATATTATAATAGTATAAATATAAAAATAGTATTAGTATTAAGTATTATTTTAAAACTTAAAATAATATTTAAATAACTATTTGTATTACATGTAAAAAAAAAAAAAAAAAAAAAAATTATATATATATATATATATATATATATATATATATATATATATATATATATATATTATTTTAAAACAAAATTTGTACAAAAACTGCTGTTTTGGATTATATTTTATATAAACATTTTAACAAAATAAAAAAGGTTAAATTATTATTAGTAGTCGTAGTAGTAGAAGCAGTTATAAATTACAAATATATGCAAAAACTGCTGTTTTTAAATATTTTATTTTAAAAAAATTAATTTAATTTTTAAAAAGTACAACTATTACTAGTTATATTATTATATATATAAGATTACAAACGTATATGTGAAATGTATATTTCAAATAAATTACATTTAAAAAGTATAATATAAATATTATTTTAAAACAAAATATTTTAAATCAAAATAAATTAAAACATTACCATAGCTTTATTTTCTTCAATGTTTTTGGCCCTTTTGCTCAGTATCTGCATCTCTTCGTCGGTCAGTAGACTCTCCACACTGGTCACTTTATCGGAGGGTTTTGATTGGCTCTCTACACGCATACGCTCATATAAAGTAGGCTCTTTTGATCGTTCTGGTTCACGTCGCTTCCTGTTTCCTCCTGCAGGCTTCCTGCTAATGGGCGGAACTGGGGGCGGGGCCTCTTTGTTGCCTTTTTTTGCCGTGTTCCGTTTAGGGGCGGGGCCTCTTTTGCTGGGAAACTTGAAGGCGACACACAATCCAGAGCTGCGCCTCTTTTTAGACGCCGGTTCCTCTCCGTCAGAATAAAAGCCGTTGTCGTCGCTGTCTTCATCAGAACCCCCACTCTGATGACATTTTATTTGGATTATATATGGTTAAAGAAATAGTTCACCCCAAAAATGAGCCGATATTCATAAGTGTAAGTGGGTTTGTCATATTTACCATCGGTTTTCTCCAGTCGCACTCGTCTACTGTGAAACCCTCGAACTCGCCCTCGCTCTCGGTGTCCATGAAGGCCTGCGCCAGCTCATCTGTGATGTTTTTGGACCTGAAGCAAACATTCTGACACAGAGAGTGACAGAACGCATTATTATTCCTGGATTGTGCGAAAACCATCTCAATTATTAATAGCGCTGTTTTGCAGCTACTGCCAAATGTTCAGAGATAAACAGCATGAAGGAGACCTGCCACGCTCTTGGATTTTCTCCAGTATATTTGTATTTCGAATACAAACTCAGAAATGCAAATTAAAGATCTCAATTAGAGGAAGCTTTAAAACATTGCTTTAAGGCGTACAGCAACTCTTTTGAATACATGACAGTCTGTGGTTTCCTCACAGCAGATGGATGAGATCTGGAGACTGACAGAGACACGTCACAGAAATGCAGGCTGTCAACTAAAGCTATCCAGGGACAGCAACATAAAATAAATAAATAAATATATACATTTCCTAGATCACTAGTCCAATAAAATTTCGGGCAACTATAAATTATGAAATATTTCAAACATTTTTTTTTTTCAGTTAACATTTATTTTAATTAATTTGTGTGTGGTTTTAGTTTTAGTTTAAAAATTAAAATTAATTAATTAAAAAAAAAAAAAAAAAAAGTAAAAAACACCCTAAAATTAAAGTGAAAACAGGAAAAAAAAATATGTATATTATATATATATATATATATATATAATTAAAATCAAGAGTAAAATAGTAACAAAAACTTTTGCATTTTAATGCTTTAATGCTGTAATAGTTTAATACTGTAATATATATATATATATATATATATATATATATATATATATATATATATATATATAATATTTTTTTTTTTTTACAGCTTTTTAAGTTGTAGTAGGCATTTAAATATATATATAAATATAAATTAAATATATATATATATATATATATATATATAATATATATATATATATATATATATATATATAAATTTAAATATATATATATATATATTTATATTTATATATATATTTATATATATATATATATATATATATATATATATATATAGGTGCTTTTAGTTTAAAAAAAATTAGAAAATTTTAAAATAATTTAGTTAAAAAATAAAGAATGAATAAAAGAAATATATACAATTAAAACGTAAAAACACCCTAAAATTAAAGTCAAAATAGAAAATATGTTTTAAAAAAATAATTAAATAGTAACAAAAACTATTACGGTTTAAAACTTAAAACTTTTTTTTTTAAGCATTTTCCAGTTAACATGTATTTCAAGTAACATTTTTTGCATGTGGTTTTAGTTTAGAAAATAAATTATAAAAAAATATAAAATATATAAATAATTTTACTCTGTGTGTGCGTATATAAATGCACATGCTTTTACTTTTTTTTTTTTTTTAAGTTGAAGTACTAAAATAAACTATTAAATAAAAGAAATACCATATAGACTTCAAAAAAATAAAATCAATTATCATTTTTTTTAAGTTCATTTATTTTAGTTAAAAAATAAGAATGAATTTTTTAAAAAAGTTACTAAAACTTAGTAACTGAAATTAAAACTTTAAAACACTCTAAAATTAAAGTGAAAACTAAAAATGTTTTTAAAATACTAACAAAAACTATTACAATTTAAAACTAAACTGTTTTTAACATACAACAGGACACTGTGTTTTTATAACTTAAAAAAAAAAAAGGCACACATAAAAGGAAATATTCTTCTGCAAATCAGTTCCATATATTATTAACGAATCATAAATAGTAAATAGCATTCATTTCTGACAATGTAGATCATACTAACAGGTTTCCAGGATCTCTTTGATTGGATGCTGTCTCTGCTGTCCTCTGACAGATTTGTTACCGCCAGCTGCTTTGCCTAAAAGCAAAAGGTTTATTAGAGCAAACATTAAAGAATAAAAAGTATTATTTATATGTAATAATAAACTATAAATAATAATTATAATAATGGAAAAAAGAATAACCCATGCATTAATAATAATAATAATAATAATGAAAATAAGAATAAGCAATGCATTAATAATAATAATAATAATGAAAATAAGAATAAGCAATGCATTATTAATAATAATAATAATAATAATAATAATAATAATATATTAATAATTATTAATAATAATAATTATTATTATTATTATTATTACACATTGCATAAAAATCACGATTAATCTGACAGTTATTTGTATTAATATTATAATGTCCAACACCAAGTTTTATTATTAATGTGGTGCATATATCAAAAGATATCCATAACTTCAAAAGTTTTGAAAATCCACAAAAACCGCAGGTAAAAGTGGTTTTAACACGCATCATACTTTGCCGATGATCGGGTTGTGTCTCATTACATATGCATTCATGCGCGTTTTAAAACAATGGTCTTTGCTACTAACTTTCTGCATGCATGTGTCTGCACTTACTCAACTCTCCTTACATCGCTGTTTGTAAGATCTGAATCGCATTTTAAATGGAAAAACACTCCTTATCGCTCTTACCTTCAAGGATGCTCTTCGGGTTTTGATCATTTTACGAATTAAAGTGATTTTTCGTGCTTTTCAGTGTGTGATTAAAACTCTTTAATGAATGAAAGGTTTAAAAAACAACACGAGCGAACAAGAGCCCGTGAGGAAACCGAGGGGTGACTGTGCCCTGAGTCACAGACTAAAGAAGTCATAATTGTATTTTGACGTCGTTATTATTAGAATAATACTTATTAGATAGTTTAAATATAAACAGTTAATGAGGTATATAAGAAAAAGAAGTCTCCGTTATAAACTTTAATGTGAGTTTTCTCTACCGCGTCCCCCCACGATATCGCCTGCGGTCTGAATGGAACAGTCCAGAATGCGGCGCTTTGCAGTTTCGCGGGAAATGCCTAACGCGGACACATCATTCACTCAAAGCGTGTACGGGCAATGAATACAGTTAGACGGTGTATATTACAATTATAAACGCAGTTAAACAGACCTTCAGAGACATTTTAATGATATCAGTCTATATAGCATCTATATCATCGCTCAACTGAGCCAGAAAACTAGTTTGACCGAATATATTATATAGAAAATGGTATAGTACACACTGCTTAGTTTATGACGCCCAAACATTGTGTTTAAAGGGACAGTTCACCCAAAAATGAAAATGTACTCAAATCCTGTAGGAGTTTAGTTCTTCTGTTGAGCAGAAAAGAAGATATTTTGAAGAATGTTGCTGGTCCACTTCGCAGTCCCCATTGACTTCCATAGTATTGAAAGAAATACTATGGAAGTCAATGGGGACCAGCAACTGTTTAGTTACCAACATTGTTTAAAATATCTTCTTTCGTGTTTAGCAGAAAAAAAAAACTCCTACACGTTTTAAACAATTTTTAGGGCGAGTAAATGATGACAGAATCAGTGTTGCCAAGTCTGCAGTTTTCCTGCAGAATTGTTTTTTCTCAAAACTGTCGCAGATTGAAGCGACCCCAATAATGTGTGTTTTACTCCCGGAATGGAATTTTTACTGGAGGAGGCCACTCGAAATGCGATTTTGGGTAGCAACTGGGCAGGTTTTGTTGTGAAAACCTGGCAACCCTGGACAGATTTTCTATTTTTGAGTAAACCATCCCTAAAGTTGGCAACCTGTTTGGTTTTAAGAACACAACCCAATTTATAGCACACAAGGAGATTTCACTCACTAGGTTTTGAGACATATACTGTATAGCCAACTAGTTGTCCATGTACAGGGGTGTGTTTCCCAAAAGCATCATTAGCTAATTATGGTCGTTAGTTCCATTTAACTCTGTTGGTAATGACGAAACTTGCAACAATAGTTGCTTTTGGGAAACTCATTCCTGGTAGGTAGTTTACATTTAATGTCTAATTAGTTTACAGACACTTAATATAGTAAAATTAATTACCCTGTTACTATTTAATATATTACAGGAAGCATTATAGAATTTAGGATTATTTGGACAATATTCTGTTTCTATAAAATTAATTATTACATTTTTGGGAGAATTTACTCACTATAATACTGTTAATTTTTTCTTTTTTTATTTATCCTGTTGAAAAAAACAGCATATGCTGGTAGGTAGTTTTGATGCTGGTTTATGCTGGTCCTTAGCTGGTTTATAAACTAAGTAGTTCAGATTTTAATATCATTAGTTCATTTTTCAATTTTTTTCTCTAAACTTCCACAGACCCTTGATGAATATGTTGCCCAAAATACTGTCTAGAGAGGCTCCTCAGTAGTTTTACACCATATTTGCATCTAGTCATCGGTCAATAGAGGCCTTCCCAAAGCAAAATTTAATATATCCGCCTTTTTTGGGCGCGGCTTTTTAAGGAATGTGCGAGGTTTCCGGTGTCAGCCGCTTCCACTTATGTTTGACTCCACAAAACAACTCCGTGTTCTGTTTGATATTACAAACTGGTATTTCTTATCATATTATTTTAATGTATTGCCGTAATCATAAACACACTGATTTGCAGTGCAAATAGTTTTACTGTTCACTGTACTTATTGTTCTAGTTAGCGTCTAATGAACCGGAAGTCTCGCACACATGTACATAAAAAAGCCATTTCACGTTTTAAAAAGTGGATAGGCTATTATAATACCATTTTTAAATATATAATATTAATATCTGTGCACATAGTGCAAGGTTTGAACGCAATGGCCAATTTAATAATGTGTAGGAGAGTATATGAGTGTGCAGAAGCATGTTTTCTGCTGTAAACGATTTAAGTGACTTATGAAGTCATTGGAAGATAAGCCTCATCTAATCGTGAGTGCTATTGTTGCATTTGACGTGTGATTGCTCTGGTTGGATGCGCGTCTCTTCGCCCACAGATAATGCACGTCTCATTCTTTTTCTCTCCATGTTTTCTGCTCAATTAGTAGCTAGTGAAGCGTTTTTTTCTCGTTTGTCAGCACAAACACCTGCATCCGGAGACGTCCCCCATCAATACCGCTTTATTCCGCAAACCTTCACTTATGCGCTCAGCAAACGGGCGCGCGGATGACAGCGAAATGATACGGTACCGGCGCAACGCGCGCGGGAAATCACAGTGCGCGCGGCCCACCCGCGCAGCGCGCCATTTCACAGCAGGTAGCGGCACATAAAGAAGGCAAATTACCAACAGCTGGTTAAGCTTTGTTTAGCTGCCTGCTTTTGTGTTTTCAAGCACTTGGCACTCAAAGTCAAAGACAAACCAGTGACTGTGTCACAAAACCTAGTTGCTGCGCATTTTTAGAACCATACACACCAATTGAGCTGCCTAACCAAGCAGCATCTTTGGCCTTGTGTCTCAAATCCAAGCTAGACGCCTACTTATACATCATAACCAAATTAAAGGGAATGACTTTTGTTGTCATGCTTATAACTATTGGTACCATTGGCAGTGTATCTGGACCATGAAAATTATTCAAAAAGCAAGCACGGAAATGTAATTTAATGCAGACGTAAAGACCGCAACGTATTTAAAAAATAAAATAAAAGTAAATAAAAGTACAATAGCCTAATAATATAAGAAAAAAATTAAATAAATAAATGAATAAAAAGAAAGCAGGACGCATTAAAAGTGAGTCAATGGCGACCCCTAGACGCCATCACAGAGAACTGATATTTTCTCTGAACCAAAAAAATATAATGGGCTCTTTTCGGAAGACTATTACCATTATCGTATAATTATTATTTTTTTAATTATTATACATGAATGTACAGCCTAATGCCGTTATTTTTGCATTCTTATATGATTCATAATTTTATAATTTTAATCGAAGTACTTTTTACTTGTCTGTTCTTAAACTTAAAATGAATGTATGACAATTATGACATGTAATGAATTTCTCGGTAGTTCAAAGAGTTTGGAAAGATATTTTGGCTATAATGGGCTCTTATTTGGAAGACTATTACCATTACCGTATAATTAATTTTTAATTATTATACATTAATAAAAAAAAAATCCAGCCTAATGCCGTTATTTCTGCATTTTTATATGATTTATAATTTTATCATTTTAATTTTAGAATTTTACTTGTCTGTTCTTAAACTTAAACCAATGCTTAAACTTAAAATAAATATATGACACACCATGTAATGAATTTCTCGGTAGTTCAACGAGTTTGGAAAGATCGTATCTTTGGCTATTATATATATCTATAAATATATAAATCATGTAAGATACATAATAGCACGTAAATAATAGCTATAGAGCGCGTATAAGTAAAAGTAGACGGAGCTGAAAGACCAGTATGTACATTTTTTTCTTTTCCGCAGGTGAATTGTTTTACAGTAACGCACCTGTGTGTCATGTGATCACATGACTGACTGTACGTCATCGACGTCCAACTTTCATTTCAAGTGTTTTATGGAAATGAAAACTCCTGCGTTCTGAAAATGGGATGTTGTTGCTCCTCTTGCGATGAAGACGGTGAGGTAGGATGCTGTTTTATGCTTATTTGATTTTACAGGTGGATTAAAATAATAAAAAAAAAAGGATTTCTTTAGCTATGAAATCTCAGATTATAAGTAGGGCAGTTTATCAGATGCATCTATATCGGGCAAAAGCATCGACGTTCTTCGTTTTCACTGTTGTAGACATGGGAAACGCAGATAATTTAGTATACAAAGTAACATAGTAGGTCAGTATAGTTAGTAGATTTGTCATTTTGTTCGTCTGTTTTCACGCCTCAGTAGTTCAGAACACAAGCCTTTATCTCTCTGTAAAGTAGGTCATTAGTAGTTTGACAAGAAAGAAAAGTAAACATTATGCAAACGAAAACCATGTAGAATTCTGTCTGATTGAATAGGTGATCATTCCTGTTTAGTATTTCGTGCGTGTGTAATTTATTTAGAAGTTATTCATTTAGAATATTTTTTTAGTTGTGAATTTGTTCTCTTTAAAGTCCGTTTAAAGCCAAAGCAATTTTTGTTGTGAGTTCTGAGCTTTTCACACCACAGAAAAACTGCCAAGTAAATAAAAAAGAAAACGCCAAGTAAATAAAGTTATCAAAATGATGAAAACAAAAAAAAAAAATAAACAGTAGCGCTGGGGGCGTGTCCGCTGGCGGCGATGAAACCACGCCCACTCGCGGGAAAGCTGCCACCTCTCTCAACTGTTAAATACAAATAAATGTAAATAAGGTGAGCTAACTGTTTTGTAAATGATTGCAACCAGGTAATATGCACTTACTTGACGAAGGCATAGCTAACTAGCAAACTGTAGGCTGTAGTAACTAACCGTAATGACAATAACTCGCGACTGAGCGGCGAACCACTGATGCTAATAGTATTAGCCCATCGTATTAGGGGAGTGGCCATGCTAGGTGGCTCCACTGCATCATCGAGTCATGATTTCAGCTACACCCAAAAAAATCCTGAACACAAAAATGGTGAAAAAAACCCTAAAAATCAGTATGGTGTGTTTTCAGCAATACATCTGTAACATTTATAATGTGTTTAGAAACAATTTTTTAATTGCCTTTATATGGACTTTAAGTAGCCTATTATTTGGTGTTTTGATGTCACTTTTCCATCACTTACAGAGTCAACCTTTGCTTCAACCCAACAACGGAACACAAACTGAATCTGCAAGATCACCAGCAGCTAAAGGTATCTATCTATCTATCTATCTATCTATCTATCTATCTATCTATCTGTCGTTTATTTGTTCTGTTGTTCATTCATTGTATCATTCTTTCATTTGTTCTAACGTTCATTTGTCCGTTGTTCAAACAGAATCTGCAAGATCACCACGAGCGGCAGCTACTGGTAGGCCATCTATCTATCTATCTATCTATCTATCTATCTATCTATCTATCTATCTATCTATCTATCTGTCTAATTTGTTTTTCCTCTAGCAGATGTAACGTTAGACCAGAAGAACGGCAGGTTTATTGCTCGTCGCGTTGGTGTTCCTGATCTCGATGAGCGTTTCACTGACGTTGCTGATACGTTCAACAAACAGCAAGAACACTATGAAACGATGAAGAACAAGCTTCACACTCTTGCAAGCCACTACCACTGCCCAAATATTGACAGTCTGTCTGAATGCCTGAAGAAAATCAAGGAGAATCATGGTAAGAGCTTCACACATGAGTCATGGCCTGCAGGGGGCACAGCCTGACTGAGCAACGACTCCACACAGCCACATATGAGGAGATATTCAAGCAAAACCCTTCACTTTTAATTTAACATTACAAATAGAGTCCGTCTAGGATAAATAAGATAAGGATAAAAAATTCTGTTTTGTGCATCTCTGCTTTTAGTCATTTATAATCCTGTTTTGGATGCATGCAATTTCAGTAGTGGCTTTTGATGTGTGGATATAAATAACCATAACCAAATGGTACTTTTGAAATTGTTTTGTACATATTTTCATCCACTGTAGTCTCATATCCAGCCACAGTGAAATCCAATGCTTGCTTTTTAAGAATTTTGAGTGCTGATTCCAAAAATAGTGTATGTGTTGCTCTAGCATGTCACACTTTTTGAGAAAATATTGCATTTTGTAGCTGTTTTGGTTTTCTACTGCCATTTTTAAGGTGTAGAAGTCTCATATTCCCCCCTAATCAGCAGATAAACACCACAAATACATGACTCCAGTCTGAATCTGAGCCAGATTACTGCTATTAGTTCAATTCTCAGCCCATTTTTACATATTATTTTATGCATAATTCTGATTTCAAGGTTAGAAATATGGCCAGTGATGGAAGAAAATGCTACGTCTGTGGGTGTTTCATTACATCCAAACAGCCACAGAAAATTACAGATTTTGTTTGACTGTTTAAGTCAGGGTTATTATAGTTAACTAAAACTAAAACCATAAAATCATTAATTAAAACAAAATAAATGTTAACTGAAATAAAAAATAATTTAAAAAAAAGAAAAAAACTTATTTTATTTTAGCTGGTTAACCAGACAACATTTGTCATTTTCATTTAGTTTGTTTTCATTTACTAAAATAACTAAAACCAAGATGGAAAGAAAATTAATAAAAACTATATAAAGAATTAAAAATGACAAAAAACAAATAAAAATGTCAAATACACTCAACAAAATTACTAAAATATTAACTAAAATTAACATAAAAGCAGAAAATATAAAAATAAAATCAAATTCAAAATATTAACTATAATGTTATCTCAGTGATAGTAAAATAACACTAATTTTAACATTTTTTCACTCAGATTGTAAGTTCACACAGATTGTAAGTTAAATTACACATTTGAAATACTTTTTTTGTCATTAAAATTCACACATTTGAGTTTGAATATAACAAAATTGCTTTTGTTATTTATATTTTTTATTAATGCATTAAAACAGATACTAATATATATATATATATATATATATATATATATATATATATATATATATATATAATGGAAATACAAATTAATAAAAAACTATATAGACAATTAAACTAATATACTAAAATTAACTACAGTTAACATAAAATAAAAAAAACGGTATGTGTGTGCATGTATAGTGGAGATTAAAGAAAATAAAAACTATATAGACAATAATAAAATGACAAAAAAACAAATAAAAAAGGTCAAGTACACAACAAAATGACTAAAATATGAACTAAAATTAACATAAAAGCAGAAAATATAAAAATACAATTATAACTATAATAATAAATAACTTCAAACATTTGAGTGCTTTTGTTATTTTTATTAATGCATTAATACTGATACTAATTAATACACAAATACATATATATATATATATATATATATATATATATATATATATATATATATATATATATATATATATATATAATTTGAAAAATCTCCATGTAAGCATCATCAAATGAAAAAACGTATTATTTTTTTTAAAATGCATGGCTGTCATAATTTAGTTTTTATATTAGATGTGTTCAGTACGATTATGCACTGAATTATTTATTGTAGTTATCATACCGGATACTGAATCTGTATACCCCTCATTTCTAAACCACATCCTGCACAATTACTTCCATCTTTATCGAGCGCCCCCATCATTTTTTTTGTCTCATTTCCCTGCATCAGAGCACTGCCACATCAGTCTGGAGGTGAAAGGATACGACTTCATTCTGATGGTGAAATTCAAGGATGAAATCCCCAGCGAACTGAAGCGGACACAGGAGAACGTCACCGAGCTGAGCCGAGCCACCAAATTAGTCATCTCTGTCAGCACTAAACTCAACGAGATGATCGACTGGCTCCTTAAGGCTGAGGACAGCATGATCAGTCATATCGAAGCCGCTGAATCCAGACACCAGGAGCAGAAGAGGCTGTTGGACAACCTGAAGGAAAATCTCAAAGAAGCTCGGAGAGCCAAAGAACTGAGTCCGAAGTACAGGAAAGAGGCTGGAAATCTCCTCAATGAGGCTGCATTGCTCTCTGGGATCACACCGTGAACTGAGTTTGTCTCTTAATGTGAGCTATTAGCAATTATGAAGTATTTTAAAATGTTAAACAGTGAGAAGAACACTTATCCCAAAAGTGGGAAATTGCAGTGTTGCAGCTGCAAATAACACAGTAGCAGTACAAATATACATAAAATAACATTAGAACTATAATATAAAAACATAACATGTATGTATTCTAGTACATTAAACCTAACCAGAGCAGTAGCGCAAGTTGCCTAATGAATAATATTGTCTTCGTACTATCGTATTTGTTTTTCAGTATTTAAATGTTATTAAATATTCATAAATGTGTCCAGTATAATCTTATTTAAAATAGGAAATGGACATAAAATGAAATTAAAAAATGTAGTGTCTTGATAATTATAAAACTGTTTGAGATCAAACATTGCAAGGCATAATGACGGGATTTATTATTATTTGAGTTCTTTGGTGTATTTACTCATGTGTATTTTAGTTTCTGAAAGCATTTAAATACTTGTACTGTGAAAAGAAGTATATATGAATACTGATCCTGAATTTTGAACACTTTGCCTTTATAAACATTCATTAACCTTTTGTCTGAATTATTTTCTAAATGTTTTAAATATGTTGATGAATAACTTAAAACGGTTTTAATTCTTAAATGGTATCACTGTCATATATCACTGATATATAGGCTACTATTATAGTATTTGTTTTGAGTTTTATATATAGGCCTATATTAAAACAAAATGATGCAGTTCTAAGCCCAAAGTCCCAAACTGAATCAAAAGATTCACAAACCCACACTTCGAAGTTCCGGTCTAAATCAAATGATTCACCATAAGCGCTTTGAAGTTCCGGTCGCTGTATGAGCTTTAAACTTCTGATCTGAATTAAATGATTCGCGCTTTGAAGTTTCGATTCGAATCAAATGATTCGTGATACACACTTTAAACTAAGTTCTGAATCAAATGATTCACGAACCCGCTTTGAAGTTTCGATCTGAATCTTATGATTGGCGATTCGAGTTTCGAAGATCCGATTTGAATTAAATGATTCGCCATGCGCACTTTGAACCCTGCGTCCCAATGTGCATACTAGCCACCCTATCTGCCCTAAATAGTATTGAAATTTACTAGTATCACATAGAATTTAGGGTGGATAGTGTACACATTGGGACGCAGGCGAAGTTTCAATCTGAATCTAATGAGTCATGATAGTTTCAATCTGAATTAAATGATTCGCGATTCGCGCTTTGAAGTTCTGATTCGCGACACGCACATCTAATTTTAAAGCTGCATCAGAAGATTCGCGATACGTGCTTTAAAGTTCCGATTTGATTCAAATGATTAGCAATGTTCTGGTCTGAATCAAAGGATTCGCGATTCGCACTTATGAAGTCCCGATCTGAATCAAATGATTTGCGATTCGCGCTTTGAAGTTCCGATCTCAAGGATTCACGAACCCCCTTCGAAGTTTCGATCTGAATTAAATTATTCGCGTTACGCCTTTTGAAGTTCCGATTCAAAACAAATGAATAGTTCCGATCTGAATCAAATGATTTGCGATTCGCGCTTTGAAGTTCCGATCTCAAGGATTCACGAACCCCCTTCGAAGTTTCGATCTGAATTAAATTATTCGCGTTACGCCTTTTGAAGTTCCGATTCAAAACAAATGAATAGTTCCGATCTGAATCAAATGATTCGCGATTCGCGCTTTGAAGTTCCGATTCGAATCAAATGATTCGCGATACGCACTTTGAAGTTTCGACCTCAATGATTCACGAACCCGCTTCGAAGTTTCGATCTGAATCAAATGATTCGCGATACGCGCTTTGAAGTTCCGATTCGAATGATTCGCGATACGCACTTCATGCATCCCAATGTGCATACTATCCATCCTAAATTCGATGTGATAGTAGTTATTTTCAATACTATTTAGGGCAGATAGGGTGGATAGTATGCACACTGGTACGCAGGGTCTGATCTTTAAAGTTTCGATCTGAATCAAATGATTCACAAACCAGCTCGGAAGATTCAATCTGAATCAAATGATTCTACGCCCCTGACCATACACCATTGCTTGTGAGGAGCTGCAATGCTATTCCTTTTAAATTCTTTGTACAAGTTTTCACCCTGATTTAACTTATTTGTATGCATCTTTTTGTTTTTAACTATTTTAAAATTAAATTTATGTACTTATATAATCTAATTTAGCACACAAAACATGTCTATTCCGTCATGAATTACGCATGACATATTACTGAATACATTTAACAGTAGTTACAATAGAGGCAGTCTACCTCGCTAGTGGAAACCGTAAAGTCCCGCCTCCGATGTCATTTGATTGGCTGCTATTTGTGGACGCGGCTTTAGGTTTTATATCCTCCTCCGCCACTGGCCCGAGCCGCTGTCAATCAGAAATCCTAACTCGTTCCATGTTAGCCTGAAGTGTGTGAAAGTACTGGTGAAGGACTCGCGTGTGTTCAGTTATTTCAGCGCGTTAATGGACTAACCGAGGCACTACGAGACGAGCGGGGGAAAAGCCGTGCTTGTAGCATGATAAGTGAGTATATATTTAAAAAACATCCTTTGTAGGAGCTCTAAATGAGTCTCGTGTACATTCGCCGATGGCGTGGCGGTTGATCTCATGTGTCTGACTAAACAAACTGAGCTTATAAAGCATCTCTGATGATTGAACTCATTCATGTGTGTCTTTGCAAACTTCATATGAGGAAGTACATAAGTGGACATGTTAGATGAGAAGGGTTGATGAAGAACAAACATTGCTTTTGGTGTTTTAAGCAGTTGACAACGCAGTTGTGCATTTGCTGTCATTGCTGAAGTGTGTGGACATGCGAGTGAATGCATGTACATATGTGTTTTTGAGTGTATGTACGTATGTGCATGGGTTTGTATGACTATGTGTGTGTTTAAATGCTTGTTTGTATGCATTCATGCATGCTTGCATTCTTATATGCGTTTATGCAGGAGTATTAGTGTTTGTAGGCTTGTGCATGAGTGCTTGATGGTGTGTTTGCATGCTCATGCAAGGTTTTCTGTGTAATATGCTTGAGCATAAATATGAATGCATGAATGCATATAGTGGTATTTGTATTTAGGGAACATGCATGTGGTGTTTGAGTGCTTATTTATATGCATGGATGTATGTGAGCCTTATGGGTTTTTGAGTATTAGTGCATGCATTCTGTAAGTGTCTTAAGTTGTGTAATGCAGCTGCACACAGACATCAGTCACACGGTTCACCTTCCTCCTAGTCACTGCATGACAGATGATCAGCTTGTTTTTAAAGGAGCGAATTTATAAAAGGAAATGACCTCTGTCATGAGAGAAGCCACTCGTAAAGCGATAAGACTTGTGCACAACGAGCAGAAAATCACAGTCGTGTCCGTTCATTATCTGACGGGCGATTAGATGCGTGCAGATGTGGCTGGTGTCCTTCTGGCAGCTGTTCAGATGTTATTATGGCGTGTTTTGTGATGATCTGGAGTAGATGTGAGCAGATGAACATCACACATAGGTTCCAGTGACGGTTTCACTAGTCTCAGATTGCATGATCACAGTCTGGTAATTTATCGTCTGATGCATTTGTGCATGGAAAAGAGATGGTTGGAATCACTGCATTTGTTTAGATTTGCAAGGTTAATGGCATCTGAGATGCAAAGAGGCACTTAGATAGACTAGAAATCTACAGTTCTGTCTGTAAAAAGAGTTGAGATGTTTTAATTGCATCTTCAGTGTTTTGTGTTTGTTGAATTTTAATGTCAAATTTTCAATGCCTGTGTACTTTTGTAATGTTAATTTTCAGATTAACCCCCTCAAAAGAGTTCTCAGATGAAATGAACTCTTTAAAGAGTCTTGTCTTGTATAGGTGGGCGATTCTTGGCCAGAATAAGCTGTAAACTGCTCCAGACTTTGTGGAAAGTCAGAAGTATATCAGTGCGTCACTGGCGTTTTTTTAGCGCGGACCTTGAGGGAGTGATACTGATCGTCGGTTTCTTTTACACTGTTATCATTCCGGTCTGTGTGGTTTGGATTTTCCTCGCTGAGCGGTGATGTCTGCTCACGTCTGACCTTTAAATGGCACTTTATTACAACTGTGTGCACACCGACGCTTATTAACTTGTGTCGTCTGCCCTGGGATGTTTCATTACCGTCAGTGTAACAGTGGATGTCCACTCTCTGCTCTACATGCGTAACCCACAGGCAGTTCATTAATCTGTGATTTAAATCAATACCATACAGTCTGAAGAGACAGGAAGTACAAATATGCAAATGTGAGTGTAATTGGCACTGACAGTGTCTCCGGCATCCTCAGGGTCCGGCGCTTTAGAGCACAAACGCAGAGCTGTCATTAAAAATAAGAGCTTTATAAGTCATTGCAGATTTGACAAGACGCTCACGGCTCTGAGAAAATGTGAGATTTGTGCTGCCTCTTATCTGCAGCCTTATTAAAATTGAGATTTTTTTCCCCTTCAAGTGCCACCAGCGGCTCAATTTCTCATCTACGTTTTGGTTAATAACTTTTCAACCAAGTGGCCTAGAAATAATGATTTTTTTCCTCTTCTAATTAAATGCACCCTGGGATTGCAGTTTCCACTGTACATGCTTCCATCTGATCGTGCTCAAACTTGGGTCAGATAAATTTAAGGGAACGCTAATCAAGTATTGTTATAATTAAAAACTTTTTGATATACTAAACTGTCATATGAATGCTAACGTGCCAAATAGGAAATAGGTCTGTGTCTTCAAATAGTTTTGCATATTTAAATGACTCTTTCCTTTGTCTACCTGACTTAGGTTCCAGCCAATGGAATGCTATTATTTTTATCAAAATTGGTGAAGATTATCTTTAGACCTTTCCTCAATAAAATTATAAATTGGGTTTTTAGTGTTTGACACTGTTCTCCATAAATGTAACAAATATTGACACAAAATTCGAAGTGAGGTACTTTGTCAAATATTGTAAATGTTTTGTAAATGTGCTTTTCCTAGATTCACCACCATGGTAAGTTATGCCATTGTGTTTGGCAGATATTCAGCGATTTACAATAATTGTACCACAGCAATTATCATCCTTGTCAAATCTTCATCAAAATTGGTGCAAATCATCTTCTTATCTGTCTTCACAAAAATCACAAATAGGGGTTTTTGATGTTTGACGCTGTTCTTCAGAAACGTAACAAACTTGTTGGCAAAGGCACCAACCAGGAAATGTGGTTGTATTTCAGCAACGCTTTTGCATATTGACAGAAAAATTTAGACATGTCTTTGCCATAATTCCTTGTGAATATCATTTAAATTTGATGACTGCACCAAATACTGGTCAAATTTTATAAATGTTTTTTGTACTTTTCCTAGATTCACCAGTGATTCACCACCATTTTGCTTGGCAGGTATTCAGTTATTACAATAATTGTACCACAGCAATAACCATCTTTGTCCAATCTTAATCAAAATTGGTGCAGATCATCTTCAGACCCATCCTCAGACATATCTTTGCCACAATTCCTTGTGAATATCTTGTAAATTTGATGACAGCATCACCTACTGGTAAAATATTATAAATGATTTTTGTACTTTTCCTAAATTCATGCCATTGTGCTCAACTGTACATAGTGATTACCATAATTATACTACAGCAATAACCGTCTTTGTCCAATTGTCATCACAATTGGTGCATATCATCCCTAATATCTGTCCTCACTAAAATCACAAATTGGGTTTTTGGTGTTTGACACCGTTCTCCAGAAACGTACAACACTTGCTGGCAAAGACACCAACCAAGAAGTGAGGCTGTATTTCAGCAACACTTTTGCATATTAACACAAAAAATTTAATACATCTTTGTCACAATTCTCTGTGAATATTATGTAAATTTGATAATGGCACCAACTACTAGTCAAATAATATAAATGTTTTTTTGTATTTTTCCTAGATTCACCACCAGGTGGCAAATATTCAGCTATTACAATAATTGTACCACAGCAATAACCATCATTGTCCAATCTTAATCAAAATTGGTGCAGATCATCTTCAGACCCGTCCTCGCAAAAATCACAAACTGGGTTTTTGGTGTTTGTCGCTGTTCTTCAGAAACATGACAAACCTTTTGGCAGAGGCACCAAGCAGAAAGTATGGTTGCATTTCAGCAACACTTTTTCATATTGACACAAAAATATAGATATCTTTGCCACAATTCCTTGTGAATATCATGTAAATGTGATGATGGCACCACCTACTAGTCAAATATTATAAATGATTTTTGTATGTTTTCTAAATTCACTTATGCCTTTGTGCTTGGCAATATACAATAATTACAATAATTGTATTACAGCAATAAATGTCCTTCTCAAATATTCATCAAAATTGGTGTAGATCATCCTTAGACCCATCCTCACAAATATCACATATTAAGTTTTTGGTGTTTGACACTGTTCTCCAGAAACGTAACAAGCCTTCTGCTAAAG
This sequence comes from Cirrhinus mrigala, assembly GCA_036247105.1. Taxonomy (NCBI): domain Eukaryota; kingdom Metazoa; phylum Chordata; class Actinopteri; order Cypriniformes; family Cyprinidae; genus Cirrhinus; species Cirrhinus mrigala. The sequence continues at coordinate 34,912,740 of CM070025.1, forward strand.
ATGCCAAACAGGACATGGCGTTGTATTTCAGGAAAACATTTGCATATTGACACACAAATTTGTATGTATCTTTGCTACAGTTCCTTGAGAACATCATGTAAATTTGATGACGACAACACCTGCTGGTCAGATATTATAAATGATTTTTTACTTTTCCTAGATTCACCCCAAGGTTGAATTATGTCATTGTGCTTGGCCATACACAGCAATAACCATAAAACTTGAACAACACCTTCTACAGACAATTACAAGTTTGCTTTAGCAGTTTATATTTGTTTATCTGCTTGGTGTGGTATTCAAATGTTTACTAATTACTTGACTTACTAGTAACTGGTAAGCAACAAAACCAATGTTGTAAACATGATCAAGAACATTACACATAAAGAGTCTTTAGCTTGAACTGAAACCACTCGCTGTGGGAAATGAATGCCTACTTGATGGTGTTTCCCACTTTCAGAGGATGTTGTGTTGTAATTAGTTTCTGCTTTTAGTCTGAATGAGCAAAAACTGGAAGTGAAACGTTGCAGGGTTACTCAAGTCATGATGTCGCCTTTAAGTTTAGTCACATGCGTTAGGTGTGGTGTTTTATGTGTTGTTATTGCTTCTGTTCCTGATTGTCTTGCTTGTCTCACGATGTTTATGACAGGGCTCATTTGTTCTGATATTGCTCAGACGGCTGTGTCGTGTGTGAGTTGCATAATTCTCTAAATGGCGTCTGGAGTCCAGCAGCATTAGTGTTTCATAAAAGGTGTGATTATATTTTCTGCTAAAGGTGGATATTGTACATCTGTCAGACTGAAGCTCACGTAGGGACAGGACGTCTTGAGGGTAAGTCAAACTGGTATTTTCACACTTTCTTTACCTAATTCTGGCAACAATTTTAGTTTCATTTGAATAACTGTTGGTGTTTTGAGGCATACACATGTTCTTTTAATCAACCAAGCAGGTATAAATATCAAAATGACTAGATACGGCTAATCAATTCCTTTCATACAGTCTATCTAGCAGCTCTTTTCCAATTTGCAATGAAAGTCAATGGTGACCAAAACTCTCACCTGCCATGTTCCAAGACTTCTGAAGTCATAAAATGGACTAAAATGATGTTGTCAATCACTAATCTTTCAGTTTTGAGTGAACTGTTCCTTTAAGGTGGTTAATTAAGCTGGTCTGGGTTTGATGGAGTGCAGGTTAGCTGAACCCATTCTCCCGCTCATGCCCTGAATAACCCGCTTCTCTCTTTTGTTGGCTGTCCATTAGTGAGGTACTTTGTCTAAGTAGAATAAAAAGCTTTTCTAAGTGGCAGTGAAAATAATCGATATCCTTTTATCCTCCTTCTGATGTTCAAGACGGACCAACCTCACCTGAACGAGCGTCACGACACCTCCAGTCACCGAAAGATGCGTGAAACAATGGAAACTTGCATGCATTTAAGCTTAAAACATAAAAGTCCAGATGGCTTGGATGCATTGCAGAATTGGTGGAAATGCTGTAGCTTGATGCCTTCCTTCAATGCATTTGAGAAAGCGAGTCATTTGAAGGTTTTCAGACCCTTCAAGAACCGCCTGACGCGTGTCGCATGCAAAAATAGCTTTTTATGTCTGGCTTTGCTTGATTTCTAGAAGTCAGGCTGCTTTTTTGTGTTAGTTGTGAGGTTCATGACAACCAATTTTTGGAGCTGTTTTGAAGGATATACTGTTTTGTTTGACACCGTAGCAAGTAAACAAGATATCCTTGAGCGCACCTGCATGTCCTGTTGTGCTCGAAAGAGGCTGAAAGTCGTGACAAAGCATTGAAAATAGCAGTGTGCGAGGCGTTTGTGTGTGTATGAGTGGAACAAACATGAGGTGGTGCTTTCAGAATTGGCTACTTGAGTTGTTTTGTTTTATAAAGTCTCAGGGAATTCATGTATAGTAGGGGTGTGCGATAATGTTGTAATTGTTGTTTTGACAATGTTCAATTTGACATTGTCAAGTTTTTTGTAAAAACCATTTAAAACACTAGAAGTCTAGACTAGTGCGCATTAGTGCGTTCTTTCACTTCAAGATTCAGGCAAATAAAAGACATTTAGAATGATTACAAATTCAAGACATGGGGACATAAAATGTATAGATTTATTCCACTTCATACAGTTAATCCGTATCACACGAAGAGTGACGTTTTTTTTTCCAAAGTTACCATGATTGCAAATGTGATATTGATTTTTACAACAGTTCAAGAGACAAGAATTAACATACTTACGTTTTAGACACCATATTGCCTGTTAGTGCTGTATTTCGCCAACAAAATTCATTCCAAACACACCCACAGCACTGTTCTGCATCTCTGAACAACATGACGGTTTCTTGAATGATTCAACCGTTTAAATGATTCGGTTCAATCGCAGTGACTCACTTAATAACCGTGACTTACTGGCAGTTTTAATTACACATTTAAAGTATCTTTTTTATTATTTAAATAATTTCAAATATCAGTATTGACTGTTTTATGTTTAAAATATCCAAACATTATTTATGAATTTGTAACTGCATGTTAAATGCATTCATGACCTGCGTTAAACACTGTGTAAATACATCAAAATGCCACTTCAGATGCAGCTTCTGTGTTTCCTTTGATTTGCAAAGACGAATTTTGTTGATACTGATTTCACTTGGTAACAGCCCAAATGTAAGATTTTGACTCAAAAGATAATGCACACTTTTTGAAAAAAAAAAGGCTTTTTTTTTTTTAAAGTTAAAATGCCCATAAAAGGTAAAAATCAATTTAAACTTATTGGAAAAGACTAATTTCTATCAGTGTGAACTGACCACCATACAGAATATGAAGAATATCAAAAAATTTAGAAATCGGCTGTCCACACTCCCAGAAAATATCGAGATATTGTTTTTTGTCAATATCGCACACCCCTAATGTATAGTATAGTTAGGGTTAATATGGCCATTAAACACTGATTAGACATGTTTCTTAGAGATAAATATATATAGAGAGGCTAAACAGTCTTTTTAGTAGCATACCTGACCAATGTCACATGTATTTAATATGTCTAAATCCTTATTTAGAATTCTTATACGGGCCATTCTACAGAATTGGTGCAAACTGCTGTCCCACAACCCAAAAAAAGAAATACTTTTAAAAAGCATTTAAGTATTTAAATCTTAGATGTTTATTAAGAGCTAAGATATATAAGATATATGTGCTGATTAGCATCTTTGAGCTAGCTTCAAAAGTACCTACAATTGTCTGCCAAAACATTTGGTGGAATTTCGGTAGTGGCATCTTTGTTTTTTGTTTTTGGGTGTTATCTGATGAATGGTGTTATCATGAACCAAACATGTCGTCATTGTTTTGTTAGTGACAAAAGGGAACACATAATCCTCACATTTCCCCCCTCTTTTGGGGGAAATAAACAACATTTTAGTACAGTTATGCAATTTTTTTGTATTTTAGTATGTTTTAGTAGCGTTTTAGTATGCAAGCTAAAGGAGAAGTTCACTTCCAGAACAAACATTTCCAGATAATGTACTCACCCCGTTGTCATCCAAGATGTTCCTGTCTTTCTTTCTTCAGTTGATAAGAAATTGCTTCTTGAGGGAAAACATTTCAGGAATGTTCTCCATATAATGGACTTCAATGGTGCCCGTGAGTTTGAACTTCCAAAATGCAGTTTAAATGCAGGTTCAGATGGCTCTAAATGATCCCAGCTGAGGAAGAAGGGTTTAATCTAACGAAATGATCGGTCATTTTCAAAACAAATTGACAATTTATATTCTTTTTAACCTCAAATGCTCGTCTTGTCTCATCTCTGCGCATGCGTAGTCTGTGTAATCCGGGTCAGTACAGTTAGGGTATGTCGAAAAACTCCCATCTCGTTTTCTTCTTCTTTAAAAACCTTTTTTTTGACAATTTAGATGTTCATGTCTTTCTTTCTTCAGTCGTAAAGAAATAGTTTTTTGAGGAAAACATTTCTACCTTTTTCTCCATATAATGGACTGATATGCTGCCCCGATTTTAAACTTCCAAAATGCAGTTTAAATGTGGCTTGTAATGTTTTTTTTAAAACTCCTCTGCTCACCAAGGCTGTATTTATTTGTTAAAAAATATAGCAAAAAACTGTAAAATTGTAAAATATTCTTACAATTTAAAATGCATGTTTGCTCTGTGATTATATGTTAAAATGTAATTTATTTCTGTGATCAAGTCAGAATTTTCGAATCATTCTAATATGCTGATTTGCTGCTCAAGAAACATTTTTGTTTATAAACTGATTATCATCAACGTTGAAAACAGTTGTGCTTCCCAATATTTTTGTGGCAACGGTGATTCATTTTATTTTTCAGTATTCACAGATGAATAGAAAATTCAGAAAAACAAGATGCATGTGTGAATTACACAAGAGTGCATAAATGATGTCAAATTTGAGTTAAATCTAGTTAAACCTCGCTAATTGACTAGTCAGTGCTGCACAAAACTCTTGATGCTTCCTTTTTATTTTTCCTCACTCATTCGTCTGTTATCCATCAGTCCCTTAGGCTTGCTGAAGTGCGCTGATAAAAGCCATTTCAGACGGGTTTCCTGCCATTATTGTGCCGTGCGTAGGAGTGGAAGTGTTTTAATGGGCTCTTCTGTGTCTGTGGATGTATTGAAAGCATGTCCTCAGGGTCGTTTCGGGTCACCGAGGGTCAGGGTCTCCTCATTTGTGGCAGAATAGTGTCAGATCCTGCGGGTTTTCCTCTCTGCGGTCGTGAAGTGAGTGTGTTTTTGTGTTAAACGTGTGGATGGCATGTGTCTGGCAGCACCGGTCGAAGCAGACGGGGCAGATTTCCCTCACACCCCTCTGAAAACCAACCTCCCGCGCTCTGATTGGCCCTCGTGCCGACTGACCCTCGCTCTGATTGGCCGCCGGGTCTGAGTGGGTGGGCGGGGCTGGCGGGGTTTGAAACAGGAAATGAAGAAACGATGAGGAGGGAGTCGCTCAGTGGGATATTTCTCTGTCATTCGGACTTCGGACGGTAAGAGCACTCAAAATAAAGCACGTGTATCTGTCAGGAACAGTCAGGAATGTGAGTGTGTGTTAATGTTTCAGTCAGCATATGTGCGCTCGGGTGAGTCACACACACTCAACGGGAGACTGAAGTGTGTGTGGCGACTCGACGGAGTGTGTTTGAGCTGTCTGGATTTCAAAGTAACCTAGCATATCTTAATCTTCTTGGTCTTTGTGGGTTTTTTCTCATTAGGTATTTGTGAAATAGCACGCTTGTTAAATAGGAGCTCAAATATAAGAGGTTTAAAGTGTATGTAAAAGCACATTTGTGTAAAACCAAAAGAATAGATGGACTTGTTTAAGGTTGAAATGGGAGGTTGTTTGTTCCTCAGAACCAGTCTGATGACTTTTTACATTTTCTTTGTTCTGATTTTGTGGTAAAGTCATGGTGAAGTGTTAAACAGCTGATAGTATGACACTTTTATAGCCAAATTACAGTATTTTTTTGTGGGGTTGTTCTTGTTAAGGTTTTGTGTAATAGTGCACGTATTGACAGGTTTTGTGACTTTGCATTTTCTTTTCTGAGTTTAGTCATAAAATATGATAAAATGTGTTAAACTAAGATGATAATATACATACTACACTTACTGGTAGATTATGTATCATTGAGCCTTTTTTTGTAGAACTTTTTGGTTTTGTGGGTTTTTTCTTGTGAAGGGGTTGTGAAACTCAGATTCAAGAGGTCTAAACCAAATAAAAATGCATATTTATTTAAAACTAAACAGTAAACATAGTCATGTTTTGAGGTTGTTTGTTGCTGAGAATTAGTCTGAGAACTTTTTATGTTTCCTTTTTACTGATTTTGTGGTAAAATGTATGGTAAAACTTGAACTGATTGTACTAAACTTTCACTGGTAGATTAGATTATAGTTGAATTTCGCTAATATTTCAATAGATCTTGTTTTGTGGGCTTTTAAGTGCACTTATTGGCAGGATGTCTCATTTTTTTTTTTTTTTTTTTTTTTTTTTTGCTTTTATTTGTGGTAAAATTCTGGTAAAAAATGTGTTAAACTGAGCTGATGATAATAAAAACTACACTTTTACTGGTAGATTATAGTTGGATTATGCTTTTTATTTTTTTTTTTATGTGATTTTGTGTGTTTTTCTTGTTAAGGGGTTCTGAAATAATGCACTTATAAATGTAGACTCATTTAAGAGGTCTGGACCAAAAATAAAATGGCAGATTTGTTTAAAACTAAACCGTAAACGAATAGATGAACATGTTTTGAGTTTTGTTTGTTGCTGAGAATTAGTCCAATGACTTTTTATGTTTTCTTTTTGCTGATTTTGTGATTGAAAAATTATAGTAAAATGTGATAAACTGAACTGATGGTACTAAAATTTTACTGGTAGATTAAATTATAGTTGGATTACGCTGATTATTCAGTAGATCGTCTTGTTTTGTGGTTCTTTAAGTGCACTTATTGGCACATTTTCTTTGCTTTATTTGTGGTAAAATTCTGGTAAAATGTGTTAAACAGCACCAGTAGTGCTACGCTTTGACTGGTAGGTTAAATTATAGTTGGATTATGCTGATTTTATATATATATATATATATATATATATATATATATAATATAATATTTTTTTTTTTTTTTTTTTTTTTTTTTTTTTTGGTGAAATAGTGCACTTGTTAAATGTGAACTTAAATATAAGAGGTTTAAACCAAAACCAAAACCAAAATAAAAATGCATATTTGTTTAAAACTAGATGGGAGATTATTTGTTCCTGAGAGCTAGTCTGATAACTTTTTGTTTTCTTTTTGCTTTATTTTTTTGTGTGAAATTTTGAAACTGAATTTATGGTAATTTACTGGTAGATTAAATTATATTTGAATTACACTAATTCAATAGATCTTGTTTTTGTTTTGTCTTTTCTGCAAAGATATTTAACAAACGATTTGTTTAACATTTACATGTATTCTAGAATAGAATAGAATTTTCTTTAACTGGAGGGTTAATAAAGAACAAGTTACTTGAATCATGTTCTAGTTACATTTTTAAGTTGACTAGTTAAAAATCATAAATCAAGAATCGGTCAAACCTTCTGAAAAATGTAAATTTTTTGCCATATTTTCCATTTTTCCAGCCCTAACTGCCACTTATAATAACTATAATATAATAAATCTAATTCAAAAGCATGTCTTTTGTAATCTTTTAATGGATAATTATTCTTCTCTTCTATTCTTCTGATCTTTTCTTTTTGCAAAAATCATTGTTTTAATGGCGAACATATTCGTAACTTGCACTAATGGCAGTTCACTTCACCATCTGCGTTGTGATTTCGGACAATCAGTTTAGCATTTAAGATTGATCATAAGCACAACATCCATAGGCAAGAAAACATGCAAACTAGCTGAGGGAGGACGTCTTTCACTACTGTAAGTTAATGTTGTTAAATAAAGAAAAAAATACTTTTTTAACTTTAAATTCAAGCGTATTCTTGGACCTCATTATCGGGCAGTCTACACTCTCTAAATTCTCTTTAATTAAAAAATATGCATTTTCATCCATTGCATGGTTGCAATAACATATTAGTTTAAAATTTTAAATACCAAAATGCTTTACTGACTGATATTTTCATAGACTTTCAGTTGTTGTGTTTTCAAATTATATGCTATTTGTAACTGCGGACACGGAAGTGATATGCACTTTGTGCACAGTACAAATATTTTGAGAGTCCCTTATTAAGGAAACACAGTTCTCTTTTATTTTTCTTTTGTGAAGTTGGCAACCCAATGCAAATGTGAACTTAAATTTAAGAGACTTACACCAAATAAACGGGCATGTTTGTTTAAAACTAAATAGGAGACGAGTGGATAGACACATTAAAGGAGAAGTCCACTTCCAAAACAACAGTTCGCAAATAATTTACTCACCCTCTTGTCATCCAAGATGTTCATGTCTTTCTGTCTTCAGTCGTAAAGAAATTATGGTTTTTGAGGAAAACATTTCAAGATTTTTCTTCATAAAATGGACTTCATTGGTGCCCCGATTTTGAACTTCCGAAATGTAGTTTAAATGCAGCTTCAAACGATCCCAGCCGAGGAAGAAGGGTCTTATCTAGCGAAACGATCGGCCATTTTTTTTTTTTTTTGAAATATAAAAATTTGTATACTTTTGTGTAGCACAGGCTCTCGGATGCGCGTCCATGGGTCGTTCTTGAACGATTCGTTCATTTTGAACGAATCTTTAATGTGACTCGGGAAGAACGAGTCGTCTCGGGGCGTGATTCGTTTAGTCGTGCATGTGCAACATCCTATTAGGTTCTGTAAGTCAAGTCGAGTCAAGTCACCTTTATTTATATACCGCCTTTAACAATACAGAATTGTGACAAGGCGGCTGTACAGTATTAAATAGGAAATAGTACATCAACAATGCAAAGGGCAACAATAAACACTCAATTTTCACGTAAAGGTAGTTAATCAAATACAATAAAATAAAATACAATATCGTGTGAAGAGAAAGTGTCCCCAACTAAGCAAGCCAGAGGCGACAGCGGCAAGGAACCAAAACTCCATTGGTGACAAATGGTGAAAAAAAAACCTTGGGAGAAACCAGGCTCAGTCGGGGGGCCAGTTCTCCTCTGGCCAGACGCAGAGGACTCACCAGGTCCCGTGGTCTTGTGCCGACAGCCGTCTAGGTGACGAGGTCTTCACTGGGGATCCGTCTCTGGGGCTCATCTAGTCGATGTGGTCTCCGCTGACATTCAGGGCTGTAGAGGTCGTCTCTAGGTGCCGATCCACCGTCTGGGCTGGGTTCGGACTGGATCCGGGGGACTGCAGTGACCATCTGATCTGGATACGGACTGGATCTGGTGGTTAAGGTGACTTCGGAATAAGAAAGAAACAGACTAATATTAGTGTAGATGCCATTCTTCTGACGATGCACTGAGTACATCGGGTGTTATGGGAAGTGTTCCCGGTTCCGGTTGACCTAATCAGTGCAGCCTAACAATCCTTTACCTAACAATCCTTTAACGGATTTGAATTATAAGAATATGTTGATGCGTTATGTGTAAGCAAGGTTAAAGAGATGGGTCTTTAATCTAGATTTAAACTGACAGAGTGTGTCTGTGTCCCGAACAGTGTTGGGTAGATTGTTCCAGAGTTTGGGCGCTAGATAAGAAAACGATCTGGAATTAGTTCACCTGTTTCGAATCTTCAGGATTTTCGAGTCTTTTGTTCATCTTTTGGGGCTGTCACGTGATGCTGATTTTGTGAAAATTAATAAAATGACTCAAAAAGATTCGTTCATTTTGCTGAACAAGACTCAAAGGTCTGAGTCGGTAAAATGATCCGAACTTCTACAAATCACGTCTAAGTTCATCGTCTGTGTACTCCGGCTCAAAAAGGTAGTGTATGGTGGAAAAACTCCATCTTATTTTCTCCTTCAACTTCAGAATCGTCCGACATCGTTGTACCTTTTTGTTTGTAAACAGCGTTTGACTTACTTGCACTTTCTTAGTCTTTGTGCGTTGCTTTGTAAACTCTGGGTCTGTAGTTCCGCCTACGTTCGGCGTGACCTTTCGACGTGATTCAATAGTACGTAGCGTAGTGAACGCGCATGACACAACCTGTGCTACGCGAGCTTTTGTGCTTAAAAAGTATACAAATTTTTATTTTTCGAAAAAAATGACTAGAAAAGACCCTTCTTCCTTGGCTGGGATCGTTTAGAGTCCTTTGACTCTACATTCTCAAAACTACATTTTGGAAGTTCAAAATCGGGGCACCAATGAAGTCCATTATATGGAGAAAAATCCTGAAATGTTTTCCTCAAAAACCATAATTTCACGACTGAAGGCAGAAACACATGAACATCTTGGATGACAAGGGGGTGAGTACATTATTTGTGAATTGTTGTTCTGGAAGTGGACTTCTTCTTTAAAGGTTGAAATGGGAAGGTTGTTTATTTGTGAGAACAAAATTTTCATCCAGCACTTTATAAAAAAATTAGATATGCAAGTATCTCCAACTTTATTTGCATATGTATGGCACACTCAGAGCAAAATATATAGCATATCTCAACTGCTTAATCACTTGTATTGTTGCATGATGTAATTATTTTGTTTTTATAGTACCTGATAAATGCAACTACGAGGCATAAAGATGTTAAAATATTATAAGCATAAACATCATGATTTTCTGTAAAGCTCCTTTTGAAACTGTAGTGTGAGAAGCCTGTACATATAAATTTGCTAGACTGAATCATAGTCGTATTGTAATTTTCTAATAAATAAACAAAGGGGCGGGGCGTGAGATTGATGGGCGGGGCGTGAGAATGATGGGCGTTCCCGTTCTTTGCAGTTTTGTTGGTTTCTGTTTTTCTGCTTCAAAAGAAACTGGCTCTGCGAACATTACTGTATCATGAGAAGCTGATGTTTGTCGCCATTCCTGAAACCTGTTGGCCGAGCGCTCGCCGCCAGATTTCCTGCGCTTGCAGTTTTCCTTTCCTGAGGATGCTGGAGTGTTGAGTCGATGTGATTGAATCATCCTGTCAACATCTCGGCTCTCTCAGTGGACCGCTTCTGTCTTGTTATCGGCCTAAAGCGATTTGATCCAGACTGATTTGATTTTAGGTGTGTGGTGGTTTGAGGTTTGCCTGAAGAGGAAGATCCACAGCTCGTCTGGCAGAAATCTGGGTTGTGGCCGGCAGCGGATGGATGTTTTTAGATCTGGCTGTTTCGCTCCTGTTTTAGACTACGGCGCTCATGCCAACAGAGATTGATGTGCTGTGGAGCGATACCATGTGATTTCATGTTTCTTTAGTGATAATGTGACAAAGTAGCACATATTAATGGTGAAAGTGTTCACACAAAGTGTGACACGAAATTTTGTGAGCCTGTTAAAAGAGTTTGCATGTTTTAATGTGCTTTAATGCCAAATACGACTTGGATTTAATGGGTAATTTGCAGTATAATGATCGTTATACTGGTCTAGTAATATATTGTACATTTATATTAAGTGTAACAATACACTAATTTCACGATTTGGTTCAATACACTATCCCGATCTCACAATATGACATTTTATTTCTTGAAATAAAATGCACATGAACTTCAAATTTTTATGTGTATATATATATATATATATGTATTTGCCAAGGCAAGTACTAAAATAAATAAAATCAAAACAATTAATTTTAATGTTATATTACTATTTAATATTTTATATAGTTAATACACTTTTTATATACTTAATATACTTAATACACTTTTTGTCATTTTTGGGTGAACTATAATGCATATTGTTGCGGTCAAACAAATCATATTGTAGTATTTTTGTTATGATATTGCCATAAACACTGCTCTGAATGTTTTATATTTTTATTATTATTAATTAATATTTACATTTCTTTATACATATTATTTTTATTATTGACATTAAAATAATGAATAATAAATACATTTATTTATTTTATTGTTTTTTATGTTTATATATGAGTGTATATGTTGAATTATTATAAAATTTTATATAGATTTGTGTTGTTGTTATCATTATTAACATTAAAATAATTAGTAGTAATTTATTTTAAAAATTTATTGTAACAATAATAATAATAATAATAATAATAATAATAATAATAACAATAATAATAACAACAACAACAACAACAATTTTACCTTGATAAAATTCTGTTCCATGTTTGATGTTGTAAATAATTTCTGATAATTGTAAAGGATAACTGATCTATTTAATTAATACCATTTTCAGTTTAATAACTAAAAAAAAAAAAAAAAAGTAATATGATTTTGTTTTCCTGAAATTTTGTGCTGTCTGTTTTCATTTTTCCGAATTCAGTTTTTGATGTTTTAAAGTTTTGATAATTTTAAAGGATAACTAATCATTTGAATTAATAACATTTTTACAATTTAATAATTGAAAAAAAAAGATAATGATTTTGTTTTCCTGAAATTTTGTCATCTGTTTTAAATTCTTTTTTTTTTTTTTTTTTTTTTTTCAGTTTTTGATGTTTTAATTAAATTTCTAATAATTTTAAAGGATAACTAATCAATTGAATTAATTTTTTTTTTTCAGTTTTTGATATTTTAATTTGATATTTTAATTTTAATTTACAATTTAATTACAATTTAATAATCTTTTTTTAAAAAATGTATAGTTTTATGATTTTGTTTTCCTGAAATTGTGCTGCATTTTATTTTTTCTAGATTCTATTTGAATGTTTTACATTACTTTAATACACGCTCATGGTCTAAAAAAGAAGTTTTTCATTAAAATAAAATCTCTTCCTTTATCTCTAAAACAACTTTCCCTCACTGATGATGTCATCAAGGCCTCTCGTAGCCCCTCCCCCTCCAGTCCCTTACAGCAGCTCCTCTTCTCCTGATCCAGTCACCTGCAGACAGACAAAATCAAGTCATTTTTCCAATATCTTATTTCAATATATCAGGTTGCAGAAATAAAATAGGTTGCCAGCGGCATTTCAGATTGACTTCAGCCTCTTTTAACATGTCTCTGTGTGTGAATAGAGCTGCTGCTGTGCAGGATCATCTCAAGTGTTGTTGTGTAGGTTGGTCTGTGATGGCAGGTAGCGCTTTACCGTCTGCAGGGATTGTCGGAGACTCTCATTAACGTCTCGACACCCCGTATATTCGCAGTGAGCCGCAGCAGGGGCGCAGTATTTACCTCTCTGTGGGCTTTAATCAGACTCTCTGCAGTAATTCAGGAGTCTGAAGCCTCTAAGTCTCAGAATTGAGCTCTAATGATATGTTTGTCATGCTGCTGCATCTAAAAGGCCTGTAGTTTCCGTCAGATGAGAAGTGAACGGCGGCGTCTGCTGCTGGAGAATGAATATTTACGGTTTCCATTATGGAGCAATCAGAGGAGGAGAGCTTTAGTGCTCATGTAATGATCTAAATGAGCTCTCTTTCTGTTCCGGCACGTCTGCGTAATGTCAGCAAGATACTGGACTGTGGAATTCTATGACATCTGTTTTATTTTTTCACAAGTTCTGTTTTAGTTTTCCTCCAAATTCAGTTTTTTAATTTTCCCAAATTCTCTTTTACTTTTTTCCCCAAATTCTGTTTTATTTTTTTTGCCTAATTTTTGTTTTATTTTTTTTATTTTTTTATTTTTTTTTGCAGTTTCAGTTTTCCCCCAAATTCTTTTTATTCTTCCCCTTTTCTTTTTCATTTTGTTTTATTTTTTCCCTGAATTCCATTTTTTATTATTATTATTATTTTTATTTATTTATTTATTTATTTATGTAAATTCAAAAATAAAACAGAATTTGGAGAAAAAATAAAACAGAGTTCTGTTTTATTTTATTTTATTAATTATTTTTTTATTTGAATTTGTGAGGAGCAAGCAAGCAAACAAAAACAAACAAACAAACAAACAAACAAAAAACAATAAAGCAGAATTTGGGGGGAAAAATTTAATTTGTGAAAAAAAATTAATAATATATAAATAAATTAAAAAAAATATATATTTTGGGGGGAAAATTAAAAAGAAGTTGGGGGAAAAAAACAGAATTTGGAGAAATTAAAAACTGAATTTGGGGAAAAAATAAAACAAAATTATGTTTTACCCCCAAATTCTGTTTTATTTGTTTTTGCAAATTACTTTTTTTTTTTTTTTTTTTTTTCCCCACCTCTTTTTTTTCACACATTCTGTTTTATAATTTAGGGTTTTAATTTATTTTTTGTAATTTAGTTTTAATGGTTTAAATACATTTTAATATTTTTTATGATTGATTAATGATCAATTGAATTTATAACATTTTTACAATTTATTAAAAAATAAAAAAAAGTAATGATTTTGTTTTCTGTTATTTAATTTTCTTAGATTTCTTTTAGATTCTCTTAAATTTTTTAATGTTTTAATTAAATTGGAATAATCTGAATAGATGTCAAGTCAATTAACATTTAAAAAATTATACAACCTTTTACAATAAGCAGGCCCTATGATTTATATATATATTTTATACCTGACTTTTATTATAGACACAAGTCCATGTCACAAGTTAATTAATTGTACTTTTGATTTATTAATTTGATTTATTCATCCAAATTTTGCCAAATTCTGTGACTTTCTGCATCACGCAGTAAATTCCTTTTTCATGACTGGATTCTGCAATTCTGTCTGTGTTTTCTGCATTGCGGAAATCCTAACGCCCTCCTGCTGTAAAGCAGCCAAAATGAGGAAAGCAGTGTTATATATGTAGTGCGTGGTGATTTCCAGTGTTGAGCGTGTCTGTAGGTTCATATGGAGGTTCAGCTCTCGTGTTCTGGATCTCCACACTCGTCTGACTCACTCAGTTCTTCCATGACGCATCCTATAAATATGCTCCATCAGCACGGCGCGGGTCGCTGACTTCTGGGCTCTTCTTCTGTACTTTCAGCTCTTGGCAGAGATTATTTTTGGTCAGGCTTTTGTGATGTGGAAGTGTTCAGGGATAGTAAGCGCTTGCTTCTCAACCCTCGACTACTTCAGTTTGCTGTGATACGATGCAGGAAAAGCAGTCGATTTGACACTTTTATGTTGAGTTTAGCTGGAGAAATAAACTAAAGCACCTTTTTATTGTTGATATTCAAGGGTTTGTTTGCTTACAGGTCGTTTATGTCATCAAATCATCATTTTTCTGCCAAACAAGCCTCAAAAGGACATGAAACAGCTTAAAAACACTCCTTGTGTAGTATATTTTAAGTAGGGATGAACACGATGCTGAATTTATGTTTGTTTGACTGTTATTTTATCTGTGTTTTCAGGGTTATTAGTTTTTATCTGATCTCTGAGGGTTTCTCTTCACTCTTGATGTTTGGTGGTTTTCTGGACTGAACCTGAGACGAGGGTCTAATGTTAGCACATGGGGCTTTGTGGTATGAGTGGATGCTGCTTCCTGTTTCCTGTAGCGTGTGTAATTCAGCCAGTGGCATCGAGTTAACTTAGTAAAGCTGCTTTAGAGTTGTTCATTTTTCTTGCTATGTAGATGCATTTGTTTAGTACATTTTTAATTGAGAATTTTATGTAAATCTCCAAATTTTGACTGTCTGATTCAATAATGAGTCGACAGAGACACACGACTGTCTCCTGGCTTCTTTCTGTTCTTTAGTCTGCAGTTTTTTCCTTTTTTCCTCCCTTTTTTGCCTTTTTCCCTCATCCGTTTACCACTCTTTTTTTTTTTTTTTTGTCTCTTTATATCCATCATCCTTCCAAACTTTGTTGGCTCTTATCATCCATTCCTCCATACCATTTTTTTTTTTGCCTCTTTTCATCCTTCCATCCATTCTTTTTTGCGTTATTTCATCCATCTGTTCATCCATCCCTTTTCTTTTCCTCTTTTCATCCATGCATCCATCCAACCCTTTTTGCCTCTTTTTGTCTGTCAATCCATCTATCCCTTTTTCCCCTTTTCATACATCTATCCATCTTTACCTATTTCCATCATCCATTACTTTTGCCTCTTTCAATCCATCCATCCATCCATCCATTCCTTTTTTGCCTTTCCATCCAACTTTTGCCTTTCTATCATCTATTCATCTTTTTTGCCTCTTCTCGTCTATCATCCATGCATCCATCCAACCCTTTTTGCCTCTTTTCGTCTGTCAATCATCTATCCCTTTTTTGCTTCTTTTCATCCATCCATCCATCCATCCCTTTTTTGCCTTTCCATCCGTCCATCCAACTTTTGCCTCTATTATCTATTCATCTTTTTCGCCTTACCGTCCATTCATCCCTTTTTTGCCTCTTTTCATTCGTCCATCTGTCCATCCATCCATCCATCTTTTTTTACCTCTTTCCATCTATCCATCCATCCATCCATCCTTTTTTTTTTTTGCCTATTTTCATCTCTCTATTTTTTGCCTCTTTACATTTACCCATCCATCCTTTCTATCATCCATTCATCTTTTTTGCCTCTTTCCATCTGTCCATCCGTCTTTTGCCTCATTCCATCATCCATTCATCTTTTTTTGCCTTTCTATTCATTTTTCTTTAATCCTTTTTGCCTCTGTCTATTCATCTTTTTTGCCTCTTTCTATCTTTTTTATTCATCCATCCATCCACCTGTCCCTACTTTGCCTTATTTTATCTATCATCCCTTTTTTTTGCCTCTTTCTATCCGTCATCCATCTGTACCTTTTTTCTTTTTGCTTCTTTTCATCCATACATCTTTTTTTTGCCTGTTTTAAATACACTTATCCTTCCATCCATCCTTGCCCTATTTTATCCATCTGTCCAACCGTCCGTCCATCAGTTCTTGCTTTTTATCTGTCCGTCCATCCATCCATCCATCCATCCTTGCTTTATTTTATCCATCCTTCCATCATCCGTCCATCCATCCATCTCTTTTTTTTTTTTATCCTTCCGTCTGCCCGTCCATTATTTTATCCGTCCGTCCATCCATCCTTCCTTTCATTTGTCCATCCATTAGTCTATCCATGCGTCTATCCATCCGTATCTCAAACCATCCTTCCATCCTTCCCTTTATTTTATCCTTCCATCCATCCATCCTTTCTTTATTTTATCCATCTGTCCATCCGTCCATCCATCCTTGCTTTAATTTATCCATCCGTCCATCTATCCATGCTTCCATCCATCTGTATCTTAAACCATCCTTCCGTCCGTCCATCCATCCATCCCTTTATTTTATCCTTTCGTCTGTCCATCTGTCCACCCTTCCATCCTTGGTTTATTTTATCCATCTGTCCCTCCGTCCGTCCGTCCATCCATCCATCCATCCTTGCTTTATTTTATCCATCCTTCCATCATCTGTCCGTCCATCCATCCATCCATCTCTTTTTTTTTTTTTATCCTTCCGTCTGCCCGTCCGTTATTTTATCCGTCCGTCCATCCATCGTTCCTTTCATTTGTCCATCCATTAGTCTATCCATGTGTCCATCCATCCGTATCTCAAACCATCCTTCCATCCTTCCCTTTATTTTATCCTTCCATCCATCCATCCTTTCTTTATTTTATCCATCTGTCCATCTGGCCATCCGTCCATCCATCCTTTCTTTAATTTATCCATCCGTCCATCTATCCATGCTTCCATCCATCTGTATCTTAAACCATCCTTCCGTCCGTCCATCCATCCATCCCTTTATTTTATCCTTTCATCTGTCCATCTGTCCACCCTTCCATCCTTGGTTTATTTTATCCATCTGTCCCTCCGTCCGTCCATCCATTAATCCATCCTTGGTTTATTTTATCCATCTTTCCATTCATCCATCCATCCATATTTGCTTTATCTTATCAGTCTGTCCATCCATCCGTCCATCCTCTTTCCACCCATTCATCCCTTTCACTCTTTCTCTCTCTCTCTCTCTCTCTTTCTCTCTCTCTCTCTCTCTCTCTCTCTCTCTCTCTCTCTCTCTCTCTCTCTCTCTCTCTCTCACTCTGTCTGTCTCTCTCTCTCTCTCTCTCTCACACATTTTCTCTCTCTCTCTTGGTTTCCCATCTGCCAGCATCTAGTCTGTGTTAATCTGTTTGAATGTGGATTACAGTTCCAGGATGTGTGTAGTAACAGATATCGTCCCTCTGGCTCTACAAGGTCAAAGGTCTCCCGTATTTAAATTCCTCAAAAGACTCGTCAGCTGATAAACGAGCGCTGTTGAATTAATAATTAACCACTCAAGCACCAAACATTCCCATTTGTCCATTCAGCAGCGTCGGCTGATTGTGCATCCAGAGCCGATTGTTTAAAATAACTCTGAATCGGGATGTTTGACCACCATAGAAGGAAACCAGGGCAAAACCCCTTTCCTGGAGCAGAAAGCCGTTCCTGGCACTGGAATCTCTTAATCCAATCGCTCGTGTTCAGGATAAGACTCACACAAGCTGTGCAACAGTTTATTAATCCATGAGCGGGGAAAGGAGGGGCCGTTCAGGCTAATCAATAAAGCCGTGAATGAATGAGTGTTTACAAAATTCTCTCTCTCTCTCTCTCTGCTGTCGATTTCTCTCTGCGCTAATTAAAGAGCGTTTTGAGAGCTGCAGACTAATGGCTGTCAAAGACATTGACTTTAAGACGCCGTAGAGGTTATAAACAGACCCGAGTGACTCACACATGATATGACGGGGGAACGGACAGAATTTTTGGGCAGAGAGACAAAACGAGAGGAAAAACTGACGACAGTAAGTTAGTGTGAGAGAGAAAGACAGAAGGAGTGGATGAACATTAGACCAACGGAAAATGAGTGAGAGGATATAAATATATCTTTCAAATGGATCTTTTGTCAGAAATGAAGGAATGGGATTTTCTAAGGCATTTTTCTTGATAAAGTTATGAAGTCATCTCTTCTGCTCACCAAGGCTGCATTTATTTGATCAAAAATACAGTAAAAATAGTGAAATATTTCCAGTCTTCAGTGTCACATGATCCTTCAGAAATCATTCTAATATGCTGATTTTCGGTTCAAGACGCAAAGAAAGTTCAAAAGAACAGCGCTTATTTGAAATGGAAATTTTTTAAAAACACTGTAATTGTCTTTGTCACTTTTGATCAGTTTAATGCATCCTTGATGAATAAAAGTTTTAATTTTCCTACTGAACCCAAACTTTTGAAAGGTAGTGTTTGTTTTGGAGTATCAGGTTTGTTGTGATCTTTCCAGTATTTCCAGTGACATTGAGTCTGTAGCGACACGCCATAAAAATACGAATTTACAGTCTGAATTTTACTCGGATTCACAACCAGATGACTCTAAGTTTGATCCAGTTTAGTTAAATCGGTCAGAGAACATTGAACGTCGCAATTACTTTTTAAATTATTAATTATTATTTATATTATTCATATTTTAATTATTGAATTATTTTTAAAATGTTATTTAATCTTAATTTTAATTTATTTAAATTATTTTTATTGTTAAAAAATAATTACAGTATTTTTTTTTAATATATTTTTTTATTATTTTTTTTATTTTAATTATTTTAATTACATTTATTTTAATATTTCTTTTGTTTTTATTATTTAAATATTTTATCATAAAAATAATTAGAATATTATTTTAATTATTTCATTTAGTTTTTTATTATTTTTATTTTAATTATTTTAATTAAATTAATTTAATTTTTTTTGTTTTTATTTAAATATTTTTTATCGTTAAAATAATTAGAATATTATTTTAATCATTTCATTATTTAGTTTTTATTATTTTTATTTGAATTATTTGAATTAAATGTATTTATTTTTTTATTATTTAAATATTTTATTGTTAAAATAATTTGAATATTATTTTAATAATTTAATTTATTTTAATTATTATCTTTTATTATTTTAATTAATTTTATTAATTATCTCATTAATTGCAATGTTTTTAAATTTTTGTAACTTTTTAGTCTGCTACTGTGGAAATTGGAGTCACATTGTTTTTTTTGTTTTCATATCACATTTCCATAAGTTGTAGATCGTTTTATACAAATCACTGTTGACTATATAATTTTAAGAACATTTTGATATAAAATTCACTACGTAGAATTAAGCTAAATCTGACAGAACTATTTATTTTTAGTCTGTGGTCATAAAAACAAGTCGGTATCCATGTTTATTTGACTAGGTAAAGTCTGTGTTTTTTTTTTTTGTTTTTTTTAGAGGCAGGTTAACCAGCACAATTATCTATTGATTTAATTTGTGGGGATCCCTGGAGTAAAAACAGCATCTCTGTGTTTAATTTTGTCCTTACGCTACACATGTTAATCTGATTTTCCTCACCACACGCCAGAATTTTAAAGCCACAGTTTTCATTCTCTCTGATTCTCTGAACACTGTTGCTGCTACTGTACCTTTAAAATATGTTAATGAGCTCTGTTATGATTGGCTGACATTGTGTAGTTCAGGCTGTTGTTCATTAGAGTACCTGTAGTTTCTGAATTTTGTTGATTTGAGTTTTTGATGCGTTTGTGTTTCAGGTTGAGATCTCCTCACACCAGATGAGGGAAGATGTTGGCCATGGATCAAGGCGTAGTGGAGGAGTGGCTGTCTGAGTTTAAGGTTTGTCGTCTTCCTCATGATCATCTTCATAATTTCTCTGAGATCTGGCTTGTGTTGTGAACCTGTTTTCTCCTGTGTTTCAGACTCTTCAAGAGACAGCCATCTCCAGCTATGCCGTGTCTCTGAAGGAGAAGGGCTCTCTGGTTCCTGCGCTCTATAAAGTCATCCGGGAGAATTACAGTGACGTAAGATGATTTTTAATCGTACTCGACTCAATATATCTCTCTCGTTATTTTGTGTGTTTATTAAGCTATTGCAGGCTTTTTTCCAACTTAAAGGTGTAAAGTCTATCTTAAACAAAATATTACATATATTTCTGCTTTTCCTTTTCATTTAGTTCAAATTGATGTACTAAAATAACTAAAACTCAAACTAAAATAAAAATTAATAAAAGCTATATTTATATACATATTTAAAAAATAAATAAATAAATAAATAAATAAAAATGGCAATTACTAAAATTAACAAAAAATAAAATGAAACAAATTCTTTATAAATGTATTCTTTTTTTAATGTTTTATATATATATATATATATATATATATATATATATATATATATATATATATATATATATATATATATACAAAATTAATCTTTTCCTTTTCATTTAGTTCAAACTGATGTACTAAAATAACTAAAACTGAAACTAAAATAAAAATATAATTAAATCTGTATTTATATACATATTTAAAAATAAATAACCAAATAAAAATGCTAATTACTAAAATTTTAATTTAATTTAATTTTTCATTTTATTAATTTTGTAATGTACAAAATGTATTTTTTTTAACCAACCAAAAATTAAATATTTAAAATATTTAAAAAAATTAGCTTTTCCTTTTCATTAAGTTCAAATTGATGTACTAAAATAACCACAACTGAAACCTAAAAAAAAGCTATATTTATATACAAATTTAAAAAATAAATAGATAAATAAAAATGCCAATTACTAAAATTTTAACCAAAAATAAAATAAAAAAAAAATCTTTTTAATTTAATTTATTTTTAGTGTAAAATGTATTTGTATTTTTTAAAGTATTTGTGGGCTGTTGCAGTATTTATTAATATTCCGAGTTAGCTTTCATTTTTTTAAATTTTTTAAATTTTAATTTTAATTGAATTAATTTAAGTAATTTTGTAATGAATAAAATAAAAAATGAAAATACAACCTTATAAAGCTTATAAAATAAATCTGTAGAAAATAAAATGTTTAGCAATTTTGTAATGGAAAAAAAAAACTATTAATAAAAACTATAATAGTCTCTTAACACTGCTATGTTTTTTTTCTTCTGATAAAAATGTATTTTTAATTTAATGTATTTTTTTAAATTATTTATTAAATTACTGTGCTAATATATTAAATGTATTTTTATAATTTCTTTTCCTTTTTTAGACATTAAACCAGAAGTTCGAAGAAAAGTTATCTTAAAAGGACGATTTGGTCCTCAAACAATTTTACTGAATTTACGCAAGTGTTTGAACAAAAATATGAGCGTGGCTTTTTGCTCTTGCCTGCCAACTTTTCATCTTCAAGTAGTTTCAAACTTTTCTAATAGTGTAAACACTTGATCTTCTCAGAGACGTCAGGATTAAAATAGCTGGGAATATTATTTTGAGATCAGCATTACTGAGGTCTATTTGTGTGTGTTTGTTGTCAGTGCGAGTTATTACAGTCCGAGCTCGTTTGATCGCAATCATGGGGTCTGTTGTCATGGCAGCATAACATTACGGTGATGAATGACGAGGTGTTTTCTGTGGGTCGGGTGTGTCTGTCAGCGTCAGTGACACAATCACACAGGAATCTCTTAACAAAAAACTTCTTACTACAGTCGGTCTCGTATTTCAGACTTCGCAAATGTACTGATAAAATCTTAAGTTCTTCCATTAGTAATGGGCTTTATGTTCATTATGCTCAACAAATAACACTCTAGTACTACTAATTAACATCAACTATGTACTCCAGAGTTTGCTCTGTTGTTACTTTTTTTTTTTTTTTTGTTCTGTGGGCACATACAATGTACACAAGATATTTAGTAAAATAAAATAAAATAAAATAAAATAAAATAAAATAACATAAAATAAAATAAAATAAAAAAATATTAAGTATATTTTATAGTAAAATGTTCTTTTCAAAGTAATAATAATAATAATACAATAGTATTTTCATGTTTTAATTTTAACAGTAGGTTTCTGTTGTGCAGCTTTTTGTTTACTAAAAATAATGTGAATTTTCATTTTTAATTTGACTACATTTTAAAAGATTAATTCATTTAATGCTTTATGCCTAATAGATTACATAAAAATAAAAATAGAACACAGAGTTTGGGGAAAATAAAATGGAATTTGTGAAAAAAATAAAATGCATTTCATGGGGCCCATAAACTGTGTTAAATTGTGTTACTTTTCATGATTCCAATTAATAAGTCATGTGTTTTGATTCATAACATTTAATTTAACTTTAATAAAACAGACAATGGAATAAAGAATAATTGAAATACAAAAAATGGAATTTGGAAAAAAAAAAAAAAAAAAGAAAAAAAAAGAAAAGGTCCTAATATTGTTAAAAAATAATACATTCGTAAGTTATTGTAGTTTTTTTTTATTCAATTGATTAGACATGCTTTATGATTATTAATTTTAATTAAACTATTTAAATAGATTACATAAAAATTAAAACTGAAAACAGAATTTAGGAAAAATAAAATGGAATTTAATTGTTAATTTTATTGTTTTATAGGGCCCTGAAAATGTGTAATTTTTAAAAAATGGAATTATTAAATTGTATACGTTTAATGTTTTCAATTAATTAGGCATGCTTTTTTTTTTTTGTTTCAAAATTTGATTTAATTTAACCATTAAAACAAAGTCCAGAAAAAATTAAATGGAAAACAAAGAAATGAATAAATAAATAAGAATAGATTTAGATATATAGAATAGATTTTAATAAATAAAAAAAAAAAAATTATATATATATATATATATATATATATATATATATATATATATATATATATATATATATATATATATTAATTATCATTAATAATCATAAAGCATGTATGAAAAAATATCTTAAAATATATATATATTTGTATTTTATTATTATTATTTTTCATACATGCTTTATGATTATTGATTTTAAACCATTTAAATGGATTACATAAAAATTAATACTAAAAACAGAATTTGGGAAAAATAAAATGGAATTTAAGAAAAAAAATGTACATAGTTTTTTTTTTTTTTTTTAATTACTGTTATTAAATTGTATAAGTTTTGTTTACAATTAATTAGACATGCTTTTTTTGCTGCTTTTCCCCCCTGATTTTTATTATTTAATTTAAGCATTAAAACGAAGTCCAGAAAAATTTAAATGTAAAACAATTAAATCAAAGAAAAAGTGTTTTGTGTTTGTTTTTAACATGCATCCCTGTTTTCTATTCTTTCTTTATTTCTTTAACTTTCTAAAGCTGTTTTTGACACAAAAAAATGCCTTGACGAAAAGGCACTGCTGGAATATCACATCTTAACAAATCACAAAATTACAAACATGACGTGTGTTTGCAAGAGGATCTGGCTGGATTGAGATCAGCTGTTTTGAAGTTGGAAAAAGTCACGCAGTTATTGTTTTTGTGATTAATGGTCACTTTCGAGTGTCAGATAGTGAGTCTGTTCGTCTGCGTGTTGAAGTGTTGTGCTGATTTGTTTCTGAAAGTCAGACTCTGTCACGGCGTGTCCCTGAAACCTGTCTTCTGTCAGTCCTGCAGATGTCTCAACATGGACTGAAGGAGGCCGGTTTTACTGCTCATATCTTTCAAAACAGCATGAATGATGAAACTTTTTTAATAAATGCTGCTGGTCTTATTGTGCAACAGAAAAACACTGTTTGTCCTCAACACTTGAATTGAGTGTTTCTGCTGATGTAATCAAGCCTGATCTAATATGATATGAAATATTAACCAGCAGTATTGTAAACCATGTAAATTACTCTTGATAAAATCAGGTTTCGATCAATGTCATTTCACTCAGAAAAGCCACACTACACTAAGATTTATTTCATTTAAATTTAAGAGTTTAAATGTATGTGTGTATATATATATATATATATATATATATATATATATATATATATATATATATAGATATATATATATATAGATATATATAGATATATATAGATATATATATATGCTTTATGCTTTATTTCCAAACATTCTGTTTGCCATTAATTGTAATAATCCAGTGAGATTTTTGTTTGCACAAGGAGTCTGACAACAGCCTGTGCTCCATACAAAAATCTCACTGGATTATTATAATTAATGGCAAAATGAATGTTTAGAAATGTAAACTGATATTTCCTACTGACACACTACAGCAAAAGACCGACTTTAACTGACTTTAAACCATTTTTTAGCTGATGAAAATACAAGTGGCCTAAGACTTTTTCACAGTACTGTATAAGTGTGTATGTATGTATATATGTATGTGTATATATATATATATATATATATATATATATATATATATATATATATATATATATATATTTTTTTTTTTTTTTTAGACATTTTTTAGACATTTTTTTGACATTTTAAATAAAATAAATATTTAATTTATAAAATGAAATATATTATATATTTACATAAGAGTTTATTTATGTAGTTATTTATTTATTTATTTTTTTACATGTATCTTTACATTCCCCAGTTTGGGAATTAGCCTTGTTTTAATGATTTATTTAATTTAAATTCAAATATTTATATATATCAAATAAGTTTATCATTAAAAGAAATTAATTAATTAAT
This sequence comes from Cirrhinus mrigala, assembly GCA_036247105.1. Lineage (NCBI taxonomy): Eukaryota > Metazoa > Chordata > Actinopteri > Cypriniformes > Cyprinidae > Cirrhinus > Cirrhinus mrigala. The sequence continues at coordinate 34,937,531 of CM070025.1, forward strand.
TTAACTTTTTTACATGTTAAGGATTTTTTTATTTATTTATTTTTTTTTTTTAAAGCATTTTCCAACATTTTATACACAATAAAATAAGTATTTAAATTTATATAATTAAATGTTTATAATGTTTTTGTCTGTAGATACCCCAGTTTGGGAATTAGCCTTGTTTTAATGATTTGTTTAATTTACATTTAAATATTTAAATGTTTATAAATTAAAGAAGTTTATAAACTAAATAAATAAATAAATTAATTAATTAAACTTTTTTACATTTTAAGGATTTTTTTTAAAGTATTTTTAAACATTTTATACACAATAAAATAAGTATTTAAATTTATATAATTAAATATATATAATCCTTTTTACATGAAGAGTTTATTCATTCATTCATTCATTCATTCATTCATTCATTCATTCATTCATTCATTCCTTTTTTTTTTTTTTTTATTACACGTGTCTGTACATACCCCAGTTTGGGAATTAGCCTTGTTTTAATGATTCATTTAATTTACATTTAAATATTTAAATACATTTAAATTGAAGAAGTTTATAATTTAAAAAAAAAATAAATAAATAAAAAAATAAAAAATAAAAAAATTAAATAAATAAATAAATTAATTAATTAAACTTTTTTACATTTTATACACAATAAAAGAAGTATTTAAATTTATATAATTAAAAAAATTAAATGTATATATTATTTATATATATTATATATATATATATATTTATTTGTTTATTTATTCATTTATTTTTGTTTATTTATTTATTTATTTATTTATTTTTACATGTGTCTTTACACCAGTTTGGGAATGAGCCTTATTTTAATAACTTATTTAATTGAAATTGTAATATTTAAATATGTATAAATCAAAGAAGTTTATAATTAAAAGAAATTCATTTATTCATTTATTTAACTTTTACATTTTAGGGAAATTTTTTTTTTTTTTTTTTTTTTTTTTTTACATACACAAAGTATGAACTTTGTGTATGTAAAAATACAATTATATTGAATTGTATAAATAATTATTTTATATATATGTATATGAAACACTGCTTTGTTTGTATTGTATTTAAATCAGATTTGTGTTTATTTTTGTAAACTCGTGCACTGATTGGGTAACGGTGATGTGTTTGTGTGTTTCAGCTGCTGGAGCCGGTGTGTCATCAGTTGTTCGAGTTTTACCGCAGCGGTGAGCCGCGTTTACAGCGTTTCACTCTGCAGTTCCTGCCGGAGCTGGTGTGGAGTTACCTGTCGGTGACGGCGGGACGAGACCCGCACTGCAGCGGCTGCATAGAGGCGCTTCTGCTCGGCATCTACAACCTGGTCAGTGCTCTGATACACGAACACACACACGACACGCACACCACACACACAACACACTTAATATGATGAAATATTATAATATGAACTGCAGTGATGCTGTCGGGTGATAACTAAACCTGAGCTGAGCTGATCTGAATAACACTGTTAACTTCTAAAGAGGTCATTTATACTGTATTATTGAAATTAATTGAATCAACACTGAATTGAGTTAAGAATAATGACAGCACTGTCCTTTTAGAGCTGCTTTATGTTTTAGAGCTGTTTTAATTGTTCATGACGTGTTAATGGTTCAATGAAATTTTAGTATTTAAAAGGCACATCTAATTAATTAAAATCAATGTATTAAATCTACTTTTAGGGCCCTATGAAGTAGTTTTTTTTCCCCTCAGATTTGGTTTTATCTATCACCAAATTCTGTTCTCTTTTTCATTTTAATATTTCTGGATTTCTTGGTTTATGGTTTAATAGCATTTTAATAATCAAATCATGTCTAATTAGTTGAATTCATAAAACTAACTTAATTTATTACTTAAAGTAATCAAATGAAGGCATAAAACATTAATTTATCTTTTAGTCAAATGAAAATTAAACAAGCCCTTTAATTTAATTTAATTTAATTTAATTTAATTTAATTTAATTTATTAATAAATATTTATTAATATTATTTATTTTGTTTGGCAAAGAAAGTGTTGCACATCAGAGGTTTACTATTAAAATTGTTACTCATAAATTGTGTTTTTAATAATAAGTTTGATAAATATATAATAAAAATAAAATATAAACCAATTTTAGTTATATAAAATTTGAGTAAAGATTAATAATAATAATAATAATAATAATAATAATAATAATAATAATAATAATAATTATTATTATTATTATTATTATTATTATTATTATTTTTATTATTAGGGCCAAGTACCTTTTTGGTATTTAGTTATTTATTTATTTAGTTATTTATTTTTACCAAATTCTGTGTATTTTAATATTTCTGGATTTCATGTTTTTGGTTTAATTACATTTTAATAATCAAATCATGTCTAATTAGTTGAATTCATGAAACCAACTTAATTTATTTAAATACAAAAATGTTAATAAGCTCTTTAATTTTGTAAATGTAATTTAATTAAAATAAATCTAATAATAAATATTTATTAATATTATTTATTATTGTTGGCAAAAAAAGTGTTGCATGTTAATGTATAATAAATTTTAATAATATTAATTTATAATAAAGATCAACTATTGTGATTATTATTAGTCTTAGTTTTTGTACTGTGATTTATTATTATGATTTATTATTATTATGATGATTATTATTATTATTATTATTATTATTATTATTATTATTATTATTATTATTATTATTATTATTATTATTCGTGTTAGTTTTTGTATGATTATTTTATTTTATTTTATTGTATTTTATTTTATTTTAGATTTTATTTATTTATTTTTTTTCCCCATACTGATCCCAGACACCCTTAACCCTTAAAAATCACATCAAGAAATGTTGTGGATGTGTGTCAGAGAGCAGCTTCCTCTGGCTTTTCCTGTGAACTTTAGCTGTGGATTTTGCCGTGAACAGGAAGTCTTGTTTTCCAGCCGGCTGTGAGAAGGGAAGCCCGGCGCTCAGCGTCGTCGGTGGTCTTTCATGGGTTTTGCGCCCCGTGCAGTCGCCCTGAATAACAGAGTAGGTCATCTGTCAATCTCGCTTCATCATCCGACGCCAGCGGCTGCGAGCGACAGACGGCCGGTGGGCGTCCTGTGTTTACAGAGCGACGCGCTGAAATCTCACTCGATCTGGTCTAAAACTCCTGAATCATGTAAACCAGATCCGCTCTGCTGTTTCATCATGACTCTGCTCAAATGTGTTTCCACATCTTGTCACAAACTTTTGACACTTTCACCATCAGTGTTGAGGAGTGACGAGGTGCTGAAATTTATACGAGCTCAGCTGCGTTTCTGACAGCAGCTCGGTTGTTTTTAAAGCAGCTTTTCCGGTTACGAGCTACTTGTTTTGTCATTTTATACATAAGCACAGCTTCAAATCCTTTATACCTGAAATGTGTTTTAATAAGATTGTGTTGGGTTTAACCTTGAGAAACCTTTTTTTATGCAGTTAGCACTTTGAAAGATATCACAGTTTTACAAAACAGTTTTTTTTTTTTGCAAAAAGTTTCTTTTTTTTTTTGTAAACAAACAGCACAGTGATGTTTGCAAATATGTAATGTATACATCATTATATAAATAAATTATTTTGTTTTATTTTATTTTTTTTATAAATAAGTATATAAAATAAAGTAATGTTTGAGAAAAAGTGATTTTGATTTAGTAATTTATAGTAAATTTCTTTGTAATATTGATATATTTAATATTTATTTTTATTTTTTAAATGAAATATATAGATTATAGTATGTAGATTATACATTAACATTATATAGATAGACAGAGTATGTAAAATTTCATGAATAATGTTTGAGGAAAAATTATAAATTGATAATTTAAAAAAAATTGATTTAATAATTTATAATAAATATTTCAAGTTACACAAAACATAGAATTCATTCATTTTGTCAAATTGATTTCTTTGGATAGTTTTTTGGCGATTATTCTATTATACTATATTATATATTATTTTTAGTATAATTATTTAATATAATTTAATATAATTATTAATTAAAGTAAGTAATTTTAAGAATCATTTAAAAAAAAAATCTGTTTTTCTTCTTTATATATGTATTTGTGTTATAAATAATTATAAAAAAATTTAAATTTTGAGGAAAATGCTTTTGAAATATTGATATTTAAGATTTTATTTTTATGAAATATATAGATTATTATGTTATATAAATAATATACTAATATTATATAGATAATACATATAGATAAAGTATATAAAATGTAATAATGTTAAGGGAAAGTGGTTTTGATTTAATCATTTATAATATTTTAAATTAATTTTATGAGATTGTTTCCTTTGGATTTTTGGTGAACATTTTTTTTATATTATTAAATTTTTTTTATTATAATTATTTAGCTTTAAGTTTTAAAGTAATTATAAAAATAATTTCAATTTTTTTCATTTTTTTAAATTTCTCTGTATGTGCTTTTATAAATAATTATAAATAATTACCCCTTTTTTTGAGAGAAATGTTTTTGTTACATTTGATGAATTTAACATTTTATATAGAAATATTTAAAATGAAATATTATATAGATTATTATATTAATATTATATAGATAAAATATGTATATTTTAGGGAACACATTCGTGTAATTGACGCTTCATCTGGTTGTGTTTCATCATTCTGAAAAAAAGACTGATGGGAATTATTTATTTATTTATTATTTTTTTTTTTAATGCAAGCCTGTGGTCTTAAAATGATTATTGTTTTCTGGCAAGCTTTAATGCTGTTCAACAGCACATACAAATACAAATAATATGATGATTTATATGACTTAAAGGCATCGTAGTTAAGGTTATTTCATGTTCATCATCATTTCTCTCTCTCTTCCTCTCAGGAAATCGTTGACAAAGACGGTCAGAGTAAAGTATTATCCTTCACCATCCCTTCCTTATCCAAGCCGTCGGTTTATCACGAGGTGAGTCGATCGAACGTCCCGATCCGTTTATCCGTGTCTGCATCTGTCCTGACTGCCCGTCCGTCTGTCTGTCTGTGTGCCCCTCCCCCAGCCGTCTTCCATTGGCTCTCTGGCCTTGACGGAAGGAGCCTTAGCCAATCACGGGCTGAGTCGCGTGGTGTACAGCGGCCCCCACCTGCAGCGCGAGACCTTCACCGCGCAGAACAGGTGCGCATCAAATATTCATCCCGCGCGCCATGCCTTTATTTTACACATCAATTTTTAATCAGCAAATGAGTGCTGACTGTGGGGGATTGAGTGCTGTGTTTTCAAGTGGTTTCTGCTCTAATTTGATGATGTTTGTGTTGCAGGTTTGAGGTGCTGACGTTTCTGCTGTTGTGTTATAATGCGGCTCTGAGCTACATGAGCAGCTCGTCCCTGCAGTCTCTGTGTCAGCTCAGCTCCAGGTTCGACATATAGCACACTAACATACAGTTTTACTACCTAAAACTACATGCAGTCAGGATTTAGCGCCAGGACCGTGTGTTTTGTAATGATCCCTGAGGGTTATTTTGGATCAGCACAGAGCGTTTGTCTGAAATGTCAAACCTTTGAGCACCAATGTTTTGTATTGTCAAAATCATATGATTCATTGCTTTAATTGCTTGTTTGCTTTAAAATATATATAATCTTGAGCTCGTCTCCTGCCTCTTGCGGTGTGTATCTGCCAAATTTCGAACCAAACCTACACACTTGGACCGACATACATCAGCCAGGGCAATAATTTGGCTGATATTTGACTTTTTTGAGATTACGGACGTAGGTCAATCTCCATTTCTCCATTTAGCTGATTAAAAATAAGTTAATCTCTTGTATCACTTTAGAAAAAAAAAAATCATTAATTTATTCATTGGTCCCCAAGCCTGTTGGTATTTATTTATTTATTTTCATTTCATTGTATTGAAATAGTTATTTAGTTAGTTAGTTAGTTACTTACTTACTTACTTACTTACTTACTTACTTATTTATTTATTTATTTATTTATTTATTTATTTCAGTGTATTGAAATGTTATTATTTATTTATTTATTTATTTATTTATTCATTTTTGGTTAATATTAGTGTGAAACAAATCAGTAACAATGTACTTAATTTACATTTATTAAAATCTATTTATTTAAAAAAAATGTAAAATATTTTAAATAAAATATTTAATTTTTTATTTAAATCATTTTATTTTAATTATTTAGTTTGTGTTTAAATCAGGTTATTTATATATATTTTTTTTTATTTAGTTCCTTTATGTAATGTTAAATTGTTAATATTTAGATCAATTTAATGAAATACAGTTTTATTTATTTACATGTTTATTTATTTAAATAAATATATTTTTTAAATTTCTATTAATCTTTTGGTTTAATATTTGTGTAAAACAAATCAATAACAATGAACTTAATTTACACAATTTTTAATTTTTATAAAAATATTTTAAATAAAAATATTACGTTTTATTTATTTAAATCATTTTATTTTAAATACATTTTCGTTTACATCTTTTAAGTAATTTAAAAAATGTATTTTAATTTTAATTTTAATTTTATTTAATTTGTGTGTTTAAATTAGTTTATTTAAATACATTATTATTTATTTAATTATTTTATTTAAGTTTAAATTGTTAATATTTAAATCACTTTAATGAAATACAGTTTTATTTATTTGCATATTCATTTATTTAAATAAATACATATTTTTTTAAACTTCTTTTTTTTATTTTTTAATTAATATTTGTGTAAAAAAAAAAAACAGTTACAATATACTTAATTTACACATTTAATAAAATCAGTTTATTTAAATTTTTTTATAAAAATATTTTAAATAAAATATTACATTATTTATTTCAATCATCTTATTTTAAATACATTTTCATTTACATAATCTTTTAGGAATTTAAAAAGGGAATTTTATTTAATTTTTGTTTAAATCAATTTATTTAAATACGTTGTATTTATGTAATTCTTTTATTTAAGGTTAAATTGTTTATTTATTTAATAATTTCATTTTAAATACATTTTTATTTACATATTCATTTAAATTATTTTTTTAATTTATTTTTATGTTTTAATTTTATTTAATATTTATGTTTAAGTACAATATTATTTTTTCTTTATTTATTATCCATTACCAAGACTGTTGGTTGGATGAATGAATGAATAAATAAATAAATAAAATAAATAAATATTCACTTACTTATTAAAATGCATTATTTATTTAAATACATTCCTTATTTGTTTTTAAATACATTATTTATTAATTTTTAGTTTAAATAAAATCTAAATAATATTACATTTCACCTAGTTTATGTGCAATTTATGTACAATTGTGTTTAATATATCAGCACAAAACAGCCCTCTCTATGCACCTAGACATTAAAAACCCACACCACTCAACTAGTAAGTTAAGGGAGACTCGTGCTGTTCAGATCTGCTTCAGGTCGGGTGTTGGTGAAGGTAATGCGTCTCTTCATCTCAAATCCACCCATGATCCTCTCTGCTTCCAGTCACCCTGATCCTCTTATAGACCTGAACCTGTGACTGCTCTTTTCCCACACTGAGTGACAGTCACATGACTCATTACTCAACCAATCAGCTGATGTTTACAGCTGAGCGAGCAAAGAGCACTTCTCTCGTCTGCAGGTCAAAGGTCACATTACGCTGATAACTAAAAAAAAAAGTGATCACAGAGATGAATTTAACCAAATTGAATATGCTTTCACATTTTGGCTCATTTGCTGGTGTTTTGGTCTGTTTTCAGAGTCAGTATCTGCGGGTATCCCAGGCAGCAGGTGCGGCGGTATAAAGGCATCAGCTCACGCCTCATGGTCACGTCAGAGTTCCTCGTTCAGCTCATCACCGGCATTCATTTCGCACTGTGAGTCTTTCAAAACAAACCAACCTTGATATCAGATGTGTTTATGCGAGTGACTGATGGGGGCGTGGCCTCCAGTCTCCACACACACACACACGCCCCGCCCATCTCGTTATCATTATTCACACATTTCTTTCATAGTTGCATAACGTGAGTGTTCTGGTCAAAGTGCAGCTAGGGAGCTGTTTGCTAAAGGAATAGATTATTTTTTTTAATTAAAATACAGGTAGTTCATTAATTGTATTAAAAATGCTATTGTTATTAATCAGAATTTAAGAAGTTTATTATTTTATTTTTATTCAGCCATTTCATTCCAACCCTGTGTATCTTCATTTTATTATTATTATTATTATAATTACAATGATATTGTTTAAATTTAAAAAATTTTAATTATTTTTCTCTGCTAAATAATTTTGCTCCAAACCTGTGTATCTTAATTTTATTATTATTATTAGTAGTAGTAGTAGTATCAGTATTAATTTATTGTTGTTGTTGTTGTTGTTGTTGTTATTGTTATTATTATTATTATTATTATTATTATTATTATTATTATTATATTAATTAGTTATTGTGGAAATGTATTAGTTTTATTAAAATAAATTGATTCATAACCATATTCAAGAAGTCACAAATGACATTACAGCTGAGAAATTCAGTATATATAACATATAATGTATTATATCTATTTTATTCATTTTTGTACAATCACATTAAAACTATATATTTATATATATAATTATAAAATGTAATCATATTTTATTAAATATATTATAAAATATATATTTTTTTTCTGTTAAACATAAATTTGAGGTTATCAGGTTATATCTACCAATAATCACTTCCATTTGGCTAATTAAAATTGTTTAAAATTTCCAATGTTTTTTTAAGCTTTTTAATGTTTTTAATTTTTTTCCCTGCTAAATAATTTTAGAAATTAATAATCATTTAATACATTTAATATATTATTATTATTATTATTATTATTATTATCATTGTATTATTTCATTAATGTAGAAATGCATTATTTTTATTTAAATAAATTGATTTAAAAATATGCAAGAAGTTAGAAATGACAACAGTTGCAAAATTATGTATATATAACATATATGGTATTATATAATTAAATATATTAATTTTTGTACAATTATACATTTATTCTTTTAATTTAAAGTCATTTTATGATTTATAACAATTTACAAACAGTTGCATAATTGAGCATGTAATATATATCGTATAATATATTTCTATTTATTTATTATATATGGTTTTTATACATTTTTTTTAAACTTAACTTGCAGCTGTCAATTATAAATTCGAATATTAGATTAATATTATAAATTAGTCATATTATTTATACAATTATTTAAATAAAAAAAAAACTATTTTTTTCTACTAAATAATCTATTAAATAATTTTGCAGCAAACCTTGTATATATTTATTATTATTATTATTATTATTATTATTACAAAAATATATTTTTTATGGTTACAGACATTAAAAATAAGTTGCTTCTTTTGTATCAGTTCCCAAATGTAGAAGTATTTATTACTTACTTTCTTTATTTAATGTTTTTAATTATTCTTTTTCTACTTATATTGTTCCAACCCTGTATATATTGATTATTAGTATTATTAATATTCTTCCACAAATAATTGGCCATTTTTAAATTTTTAGCATCTGACAATAATTTTCATTTACCTGGGGTTTTTTCACTTCTGTATAATTTTCAAAAACATTAAATAGTTATTTAGTTTTTGTTATTTTATTATTATTATTTATTTACTTATTTTTTTTTAATGTAATGTTTTTAAGATTTTTTTTTTTTTTATTTAATCATTTTGTTTCAACCCTTTATACCTTGTGGAATACAATAAATATTTTTCAGAAATGTATTAGGCCGGTATTTTGCCGGCATCTGCCAATAATCGTCTCCATTTGGCTGATTAAGAATAATTAAATAAATAATTGTTTTGTGTGTCATGGATAACACCATATGGGTTTGGACTGACATGAGGTTGAGTAAATAATGACAGAAATGTTATTTATGTTCAAACTCTGTCTGAGTGTGGTCTTGTTTTTCTATGGTGATGTGTTTCTGAATATGTTTGTGTGTTTGTGTACAGGTGTAACGGCGAGGTGGAGCTGGGCTGGAAGGCTCTGGATGACGTGTTGTACCGAGCGCAGCTGGAACTCTTCCCTGAGGCTCTGCTGGTGCGTTTCACGCTCGCGCTTCAGCACAGATTACACTGATCCGGCCAAAGCGCCGCCGATTACCAGCATTTCTCAAATTCATTCACTGATCCTGTTAGAATGACCAACTGTGGCTCTGTGACACAAACACAAGCACTCGCAACACCACAACAACACCCGCAGAGCAGGAATTACTTATGTTCAGGACAGTAAATACTTACTCTGACGATGATTTGATTTGATAATGAGCCTTTACATTTACATTTAGTTATTTAGCAGACGCTTTTAACCAAAGCGACTTACAAATGAGGACAATGGAAGCAATCAAAATCAACAAAAGAGCAATAATATGCAAGTGCTATGTTTTTTTTTTTTTTTTTTTTTTTTTTGTTAATCAAGTAATAGATAAAAAGGAAACAAATCAATCTTTTTTTTTTTTTTTTTTTTTTTACGAAACAAATAGAATGAAAGTCTTAAAGGGTCAAGTGTTTTGTTTTGTTTTTAAAGAAAACAGATAAAATAGAATTAGAATAGAATATATATATTAGTTTGAATGCAGTTACCTTTTATAGAATTATAAAATTATATATTTTATTATGTTTTATTAAATATAATTAGGATTTAGGATTTAGAACAATACCCAAATTACATAAGTTGCAAAATTGTATATAAAATGTATATTATTTTTTATTATATATTATCCTTTTTTAAATATATTTTTATTGTTGTTTGTTTTATGTATTTTATATATATAATTTTCTGTATTATTATCTATTTGTATTAGTTTATTATATTTGATTTATAATAATTTTAGAACTGTTGTTTTGCAACTCTCTCTAAATTATTAATGGTATTAATTAATTAATTAATTAGTAAATGTAGAATTGGATTAGTTTTATTTTTAAAAATTGATTTATAACAGTATGCAAGCAGTTACAAATGACGTAAGCTGTAAAATTCTGTAAATATAGAATACTATAACATTTATTTTAGTAATTTTTATACAATTAAATCAGTTGTTAAAGTATGTAATTATAATTTAATTAATTTTATTTATAATTTATATTTAAATTAATTTATGATTTATAAAAAAAAGATTAAATTACATAAGTTGCAGATTTACAGTTGAGTATATACTATATATTATATAACCTATTTGTTTTCATTTATTATATGTGGTTTATAACAATTTTGCAACTTAAATATAAATGAATGAATTCATTATTTAATTAAATAAAATAATAAAAAAATAAATGAAAGAATAGGTATCAGTTAAAAAAATTTAATTTAAATACAAAAAAATACAGGATTAAATTGTATTACAAACAAATTTTTATAAAAAATATTTTAAATATTTTAAATATTATTTAACATGTATTTAAATAGTTTTATTTTAAATACATTTTCATTTACAGAATCTTTAAAATAATTTAAAAAGTGTATTTTAATTTTTATTGAATTTTTAATTTGTGTGTTTAAATCAATTTATTTAAATAAATTTTTATTTATTTAATTCTTTTAAGGTTAAATTGTTTTTGTATTTATTTAAATCGTTTCATTGTAATACATTTTTATTTACATATTCATTAAAGTTAATTATTCATTTTTATGTTTTTAATTTTAATTAATTTTTATGTTTATTAAATCAGTTTAAGCACAGTTTTATTTTTTCTTTATTTATTAATTTATTATCCATTATTTTAATAATCATGTAATTTAATTATAATATTTTATATTAATAGCAAGGCTGTAGGTAAATAAATAAATATTCACTTATTTATTAAAATACATTATTTATTTAAATACATTACTTATTTTTCTTTCTTTACATTATTTATTGATTTTTAGTTAAAAAATCTAAATTATATTAAATTTTACTTGATGTACAATTTATATAAATATAAAATAATTAAATATAAATATTTTAAAGTGAATGTTAATTTGTATTCAAATATATTATTACTATTAAATTATAATTAGTGCAGGATCAGTTTTATAAACATGTTTTATAATTATACTAATATTACAAAAATTATATTAATAATAAATCTTTATATTAATGGCCATATATTATAACCATATATCATAATTAATTATAATGTAATTTAATTATAATATTTTATATTAATACCAAGGCTGTTGGTAGGTAAATAAATAAATAAATCGATAGATAGATAGCTAAATATTCACTTATTTATTTAAAATATATATATATTTTTTTTAAATACATGACTTATTTTTCTTTCTTTTAAATGCATTTGTTCATTTTTAGTTTAAATAAAATCTAAATAATATTAAATTTAACTTAATTTGTGTAAAATTTCTGTAAATATAAAATATAAAAAAAAAATGATAAAAATAAATAAGTAAATAAAAGTTAAAAAGAATAAAAATAATAAAAATAATAAAGAAAAATTATAATAAAATAAATCCAGGATTACCTTTTATTATATATAAATTATTGAAATGCAGGTCAGGTTTGGTTTTTCATACAATACGTCTTTTTTTTTTTTTTTTTTTTTGTGTTATTGTTAAAAACATTTTTGCATCTGCAAATTGATCATGAATTGTGTTTTAGATAAGAAACGAACACTTAACACTTTTTTTTTTTTTTAAATGTAATATGGAATAATGCATTGAATTATTGTTGCCAGGTGTATCTGTGCATTTTTACGCCCTTAATTTGGGAATATATTCACACCAAACAGAAAATAATAATAATCTGCATGGCTGTATATAAGAGTATTCCTGTATTGCTCTAAAGTGTGAATCTCGCTCAGGTGGGAAACGCCATCAAGTCGTCTCTCCACGGCGCGTCTCTGAAGGCCAATAAAGAGGGAACTCGCTCCATCCAGGTGGAAATCACACCCACGGCCTCCCGCATCTCCCGCAACGCCGTCACCAGCCTGTCCATCCGCGGCCACCGCTGGAAACGCCACGGTGAGACGCCCCGCCGACTCGCTTCCTGCAGCCGCGACGGATGTAGTATTAATCGCTCCGGGTTTCTCCCTCGTGCGACGTCGGGTGACTCAGGCGGAGCGGGATTCCTGCTCGCATCAGCGCCGCTTAATCACAGTCATGATGTGACGCGATCGCCACTGATTTCAGCTTCCACGCTCATCCAGCTGCTCGCCTTGACGTGGCCATCTGACTCATTAGCGCTCGCTCGTTTCAGACGTAATGAAGGGTTTTCTGATCGTCAGCTGTAATTAAGCAGCAAACGCACTCATTAGGGGGGTTTGCTGAGGCAGGCGTCACCATTACTAGTGCTCATACGTGGGTTAGTGAGGATAAATTTTACACGTTTGGTGTCTAAACCTCACTAAACGGTGTGAAACATCTGTGTTACACATAAAAATGATGCATCAGATCATACGGAGTATTTCTTTAATTAGAAATTGCATCATAAATATGCATTTTATAATATTAGATTTACTATTTCAAGCCTTTTTGTTTGCAACTGAAGTGGTTCATTATATAAAGTGGATGTTAATTTAGATTTAAATGTATTATTAGTATTGAAATATAGTACAGAATCCATTATATTTTATAATTATACAATTATTATTAAATTATTAAAAATTTATTTTATTAAAAATTACCATTTTCTTTGTAACTGAAGTATTAATATTAAAATATAATTAGTACAGAATGACATTATATTAATATTAATAATTATATTAATAATAATAATAATAATAATAATAATGTAATTTATGCACTTTATATTAATAACCATATATTATAAATAATAATAATAATGTTTTATATATATATATATATATATATATATATATATATATATATATATATATATATATTTAAATGAATTATTAGTATTAAAATATAATTAGTACATAATTATATTAATAATTATATTAATTATATTAATGTAATTATCATATTTTGTTAATAAGCATTGTAATTATTAAAAATTAACATTTCTTTGTAACTGAAGTGTTTCATAATGGGTGTTAATTTAGATTTAAATTAAGTATTAGTATTAAAATATAATTAGTACAGAATGACAGTTATATTTTATCATTATATTAATGTATATATTAATAATAATAATAATAATAATAATAATAATAATAATGTAATTTATAGATTTTATATTAATATAACATTTATATTAATAACCTGTATTATAATTATTAAAAATTAACATTCTGTTTGGATCTGAAGTGTTTCATAATATAAAGTGGATGTTAATTTGGATTTAAATGAATTATTAGTATTAAAATATAATTAGTACAGAATCACAGTTATATTTTATAATTATATTAATAATAATAATTATGTAAATAATGTAATTTAATTATATTTTATATTAATGACCATATATTATAATTATTAAAAATAACATTTAAACAGCATTAAAACAATTCTATCAAAAAAAGAACATAACATTAATATATAATCAATTATATTTTATAATGTAATTTAAATGTATGTTGTTTATTCATAGTAATATTTCATAATATTACATTATAATAAAACTTAAAATAATGATTTTATTAAATAACTATAGATTTTAATAATTATGGAATTAATATAAAATATTATAATTTAGATTAAAATAGTATTGTGATAAAATATAATATAACAATATAATTTAATTTTCATATTAATTATAGTAATCATTTTAGGTTTATTATAAGTATAATATAAAATATATTGTTATAATTAATATTATATTATTATAATAAAATATTCTAAAAATCTAATTTAATTTTCATATTAATTATAGTATCTCATTTTGTAATATAAGTATAATATTAATTTCTTGGTTATTGTGTTTATATGATTTAACTATAAATTTATAACGTTATAATAATATAATTCCAAGTGGCATCATTTTCGATGGGGAAAAATGAGTCGCATTCATTTCATTGTCATTCGTGTCCATTTTCATCTTATGATTTTGAAGTGTTTCTGTTTGTGTCAGATTTGTTTCAGATTTGATTTCCATGTGTGTCTCATCAGCCGTCATGCATGTGTCCGTGTGTGTTTGTGTGTGTTTGTGTGTCTCAGAGTCTCAGGAGGACAGTGTAGACTCCCCTGACTCCTGCCCGACGGGGCCCATCCCTGAGATTAGCGTAACGGGTGTCGCCGGCGAGCGGCTGCTCAACGGAGAGGCTCTGCGCAGCAGGACGGAGGGGGAGGCGCTAGGGGGCGCCACAGAGGTGGGGGTCGACCCTAGAGGTCAAGAGGTCAGGAGGCAGAAGTCCGTGCGGAGGCACCTAGAGGATGGGACGCCCTCCGCGGGGCGGGTTCAGTTCTAGAGCCCCACCCACCCCTCGTCTCGCACACCCCTCCCCTCTCCCTCGGGCCCAGAGGTACTTGGTGTGGGCGGAGCTTCTTGAAACGCCTCTTAATTATTCATGAGGTGTAACATATCACACAAACTGCCGTCTGGGGAATTTCTTTTCAGTATGAGGTTTGGCTTTAGTGTTTTCCTGAAGGAATATGTCTGGTTCAGAAGTAAAGCTCTATCGACAGTGTTCGTGACGGTGTTTATTACCACAGCAGTTCAGTTTCGGACAAAGTTGTGCATTAAAGCAATTTAATGGATAGAAAAGCTGAATTAACAATTTCCTTTGTGACAGCAATATATGTACATGCATATATACGATATAAATATACATAAACAATATGCAGATATTTTTGTAACTTTTCATGTTTAAATTGGTCATGACAATTTGAATATACAAAAAAGTAAATTATTATTATTATAAATTACGAAATTATTTTATTGTTGTTATTATATATCATTATTATATAAGCACTGTACTGTATATGTACTATATATAAATATATTGTGTTGTAATTTGTATTATTATATTATTTTATACAATTATATATATTATTTATATTTTATATTATAATAATTATAAATATTATTTCCATAATAATAAAAGTTATATTTTACTATATTATTAATTTTTATTATTATGTGTATTACTTAATTTATTATATCATAATTTATTAATGTTATTATTAGTGTTATAATAATAATAATAATAATTATAATAATAGTAATTATTATTATTATTATTATTATTATTATTATTATTATTGGGCAAATCCAAATGTTTAATCATATATTACTATATTACTATTTTATTATGATTAAATATTATAATATATTATTATAAATGCACTAGATATATACTATGTGTATAAAAATATGTGGTGTCTAGCAATTTAATAAAATAATAATAATAATAATAATAATTATTATTATTATTATTATTATTATTATTATTATATGTTGTAATGAGACATTTATACTACTACTACTACTACTACTACTACTACTACTAATTATTATTATTATTATTATTATTATTATTATTATTATTATTATTATTATTATTAGGGACAAATCAAAATGTTTTATTATATATTACTATATTATTATTTCATTATAATTATATTTTTAATAAAAGCAGTGTATATATACTATGTATATACAAATTTTGCGTATAGTAATTTTATAATAATAATAATAATAAATGTAAATGATAAATTAAATTATTATTATATTATTTTGGGGGGGCAAATCAAAATGTTTTATTATATATTACTATATTATTTTATAAATATCTAAAATTATTATTATATCTAATTATTATCATGGTTGTTGTAATTCAATATATTTATAATTAATATTTTATTTTAGTTTTTATTGTTTTTTATTTGAGGACAAATTGAATGTTTTATAAAATATAACTATTATTTTATTATAGTTAATATATTTTTATGAAAGTACTGTATGTACTTTGTAAATAAAATATGTAATATAAAATGTAATATAAAATGTATGTAGAATGTTATTATTATTAATGTTATATCTCATAATTAAATATATTTATAATTAATATTTAAATAAAATTGCATTTATTTATTTTATTTATATATATATATATATATATATATATATATATATATATATATATATATATATATATATATATATATTATTCCTAAGCACTGTTGTGTATAGTAGTAGTAATAATAATTATTATAATTATTATTTTTATTAGTTGTTGTAATCATATTTAAATATATTGTTATTTTAGTATAATTATTATTATTATTTTATGTGTTTTTTTTAACTGTGGGCAAATCTAAATGTAGCTTTTGTGGTGATTATGTGGAGAACGTTATATGAGATGTGGATAGAGCTTGTGTTGAACCAGGAATATTCCTGTCTGGTTGTTATTAACAGTTTCCTGAAATGATGAGCTCCACTCTGTGATTGACCCTGGACTCGTGTTCTGTCTAACACTCTCACGTCTATTCCTGTCACATTCGTCAACTTCCCTCTGTACTTCTGTTTTCTTCATTTCTCTGAGTGTTTGTCATCCAATCAAACCTGCTAAACTCACAGCTGACCAATTATGGAAATGAGCTGCGGCGGTTAAATCCCGTCTCACGTTTGCCGCTTTCAGAAACTCCATTTACAAAACCTCCTTCCCGACACTTATCCGCTGGGTTGCCAAGGGAAACGACCTCCCTGTTGATGAGACGGACTGACAGGAAGTGATGCGTCTGATAGAAACAAAGCAAAGCAAATCAGAGCAGATCACCAATATGATGAGTGGATCAACTAGTGCTTTAAAACCACCACACATTTTGTGTTGGACTCAGTTTGAACTTCCTGTCAGTCTGTGTTTCTCTTCTAGTTTGAGCTTCTGGTTTGTAGAGTAATTCCTTCCTTTTTTCTCAAAACATGTCAACAGCTTCCTCTGCTTTCAGACCTTTATTCCTGTAAATCACTCTTATAGTAGAGTTTGTGTTTTCATCTGTTTGTTCTGCTGATGCTCTTAAATGTGGTTTGTGCATCATATTGCTTTGTTGAAGCATTTTTTTTTTTAATATTCATGTAAATTTCATCATCCCTGATTCTAAAATCTGCTGCTTATTAACTAATTAAAAAAACGAATGCAATTAAAAACTAGAAATATTAGAATAAATTGCTAAATTAATCTGGTTTGTTGGGTGAATCTCACAAAAACTGTATTTTAGTATTTTAGTGTTTTATATTGATTGTTTTTATATTAATTTATGTACTATTTATTTTAATTTTTTATTTGTTTAATGTAATTAATGAAATTAAATTCTCAGTATTCCCAATTAAATTCCCTACATTACAATAATGTGAAAATGCACTTAATTTGGATTTTTTTAATACAATAAAATAAAATATAATAATGAGAAGAATAAAATGGGCTTAATTGTCTCTATGCACATTATAATTTTCATATGTTTCATTTTTTGTTTATTTATTTATTTATTTTTGTGAGATTCATCTTATAATATAATAATCTAACCTTTACCTATAATAATAATAATAATAATAATAATAATAATAATAATAATAATAATAATAAATATACACTTCTGGTCACAAGTTTGTGATTAAATAAGTTTTTTTTTTCATATTCTTGAAGTCTCTTCTGCTGACCAAGGCTGAATTTATATAATGAAAAATAAGGGAAAAAAAAAAAAAAAAAACAGTAAAATTGTGAAATATTATTATTGCAGTTTAAAATAACTGTTTTCTATGTCAGTAGCTGTAAAAATATAATTTATTCCTGTGATGAAATTACTCCAGTCTTCACTATCACATGATCCTTCAGAAATCATTTTAATATGCTGATTTGCTGCTCAAGAAACATTTGACTCTTATCAATGTTCAAAACAGTTGTGCTGCCCAATATTTTCATGGAAATGGTGATTCTTTTTTATTTTTCTAGATTCTTTGATGAATAACAAATTGAAAAAGAAATATAGAATGTATAGAATGATTTCTGAAGGATCATGTGAGACTGAAGACTGGAGTAATGATGCTGAAAATTCAGCTTTGATCACAGAAATAAATTACATTTTAACAGATATTCACATAGAAAACAGCTGTTTTGAATTGTAATAATATTTTACAATTTTTCTGTATTTTTTTTCTGTATTTTTCGTCATATAAATTCAGCCTTGCTGAGCAGAAGAGACTTCAAAACATTAAAAAAAAAATTTAAAAACACATTTTTTACTCGTATTCTCTGTCCCGTCGCAGACGCAGTGGATTTGGGTTCCCCGGATGAGCTGACGGAGATCGCGGAGGTGGACGAGGGCATCTGCACGCAGCCGTCCGCCGGTCAGAGCAGCCCGCCGACCATCGTCATCAGCAACAGCGGCGCCGCGGCGACAGCCGGAGGCGGGAAACTGAGCGGGAAGGGTCTGCGGCGCCTGACGGGCCGATCCAGCAAAGAGAAGGACAAAGACAAGGACAAAGAGAAGGACGCGGTCACCGGCATGGATCAGCTGACGCGCAAGCAGGCCGCCGTCCGCGCCATGAGCGAGAACCTGGAGCTGCTGTCGCTCAAGCGCCTGACGCTGACCGCCAGCCAATCGGTGCCCAAGAGCGGCTCGCTCAGCCTGTCTCGCACCGCCAGCGCCGTCTTCTCGCGCTCCTTCGAGCAGGTCAGCAACGTCCTCGCCGCCGCCACCGCCGGCAACCAGCCGTCCAGCCGCGCCTCCAGCCCCACCTCCAATCACGTCGCGGAAGCCGACGACGGGGGCGTGGCTTATTTGGAACACATAAGCCCCGCCCACCGACAGCGCTCGCCCACCATCAGTATCCACGTGACCTCTGACCTGTGACCCTAAACGGAGACGCGTACCGCCGCTGCCGCCTAGTGGCGGGAAACCGCAGCACCTTACAGGACGTCTGTTTTTTTCCTGTCGGTTTTCGTCGGTCGTGATTGATTACCAAAGTCATGTATTTTTGAAGTGTTTTTAAAATCCACGTGAAGTCAAATGTGTATTTTTAATGCTGATTTGGACGTTTTCGCCGTATTTTTACGTGTGCGAACTGCAGTTCCTCTTCTCTACGTATCCCAGCATGCACTGGGCTCGAACCCGAAGCCATCACTGTTTCCAGGAAGTTGGACGCTTGAGTGGGAATCAGACTGTCTTCATTTATAGTCGTCCTTTTCATGGTGTTTCGAAAGCAATATGGTTATTATATGAACTCCTGTATGTGAGACCGTAAGAGATGCTTTAACACGAGACGGCGGTTTAGTGTTGGTGGTTAAACAAGCGGCCGCTCGTGTGTCGCACTGATGTCATGCTTTGAGAGACCTAGAAAACAGTGTGATTATAAGGCAGAAATCGTTTCTTGATTTGAAAATGAATCTAACGAAAGCATTATTTTTCTTCTTTTATTGGTGCGCTGTTGTTGTTGCGCCAGTATTTGTCTGGTTTTATGCTTTTTTTGTTTTTTTAGGATGATGTTTTTGAAGACGTTTTTCTGCTCATAATGGTTTGTGTTTTTAATTTGAAGTGGTTCTTCAATAACAGTGCTCGTGTCTGTGCTCGGATTATTTGGAGAATGTGAATATTTTGTTGTGAATTGTAAATATTATTGTACTAAAGTCATTTTTGCCTTTCGTCACAAAAGAAGTAACATGGTTACAGTCTCTGAAAATAAAGATTTCTATTTCAATGTGCTTCTGGGTTATTATATGTTGAGAAAAAATCTTTATAAATGTTTTGTTAATTAATGTTTAATTAAAATTAACACTTGTTTTTTTTTCCATCTAAACAGTTGTAAGTATAAATCACTGAACTGTGAATTTATGTTTAAATTAATTCAAATTTATATTACAATTTAGACCCTTATTTTTCATTGATTCTTTAAGTAAATAAATAATCATATAATCAAATAAGTAAATAAATAATTTATTTTAGATATTTAAAATAACACTGGTTTGTAATAACAACAATAATAAAAATGTATGTATTTATATTGTGTAATAAAATATGTCTGTTTTTCTGGAATTTTATTTTATTTGTTTTTTATAATTCAGTAAAAAATCATACAGTTATCTGTGACTTTTATTTTATGGATTTATTTTTTTAAATTAAAATTAATTAAAATTATTAAAATTTATATTACAATTTAGACCCCTATTGTTATTGATTCTTTAAATAAGTAAATAAATAATCATATAATCAAATAAATAAGTAAATAATTTATTTTAAATATTTAAAATAACACCAGTTTGTTGTAATAATAACAGTAATAATAATAATAATAATAATAATAATAATAATAATAATGATAATTTGTGTAATTATATTGTGTAATAAAATAGGTCTGTTTTTCTGGAATTTTATTTGTTTTTTTTATAATTCAGTAAATTGTAAAAAAAAAAAAAAAAAAGCATACAGTTATGAATGTAAATCACTGAACTGTGAATTTATTTTTATTTTATGGATTTATTTTTTATATTAATATGAATTAAAATTGTATTAAAATTTAGACCCAAATTTGTCATGAATTCTTTAAATAAGTTCTAATAATAAATTACTTATTTAAATAAATAATCATATAATCCAATAAATAAATAAATAATTTATTTAAAATAACACCAGTTTGTAATAACAATAACAGTAGTGATAATAATAATAATAATAATAATAATAATAATAATGATAATTTATGCAATTATATTGTGTAATAAAATATGTGTTTTTCTGGAATTTTATTTGTTTTTTATACTTCAGTAAATTGTAAAATAAATAAATAAAAACAAGCATACAGGTATTAGTGTAAGTCATTGAACTGTGAATTTATTTTATTTTATCAAAATTATATTAAAATGTAGACCCTAATTTTTCATTAATTCTTTAAATAAGTAAATAAATAATAAGTAAATAATTAATTTAAAAATATTTAAAATAAATAACATTGGTTTGTAATAACAACAATGATAATAATAATAATAATAATAATAATAATAATAATAATAATGTATATAATTATATTGTGTGATAAAATATGTCTGTTTTTCCGGAGTTTTTTTTTTTTTTATATATATATATATATATATATAATTCAGTAAATTGCAAAAAAAAAAAAAAAAAAAAAAAGCATAGGGTTATGAATGTAAATCACTGAACTGTGAATTTATTTTTATTTTATAGATTTATTTTTTATATTAAAATGAATTAAAATTATAATAAAATTTAGACCCAAATTTGTCATGAATTCTTTAAATAAGTTACAATAATAAATAACTTATTTAAATAAGTAATCATATAATCAAATAAAAAATAAGTAACCAGCCGTCCACCCACGGAAGCGGACGCCGGGGGCGTGGTTTATTTGAACCACTTAAGCCCCGCCCACCTGCGCCAGCAGCGCTCACCCACCATCAGCATCCACGTGACCTCTGACCTGTGACTCTAAACAGAGACGGGCACCGCTGCCACCTTGTGGCAGGAAACTGCAGCACCTTACAAGAAGTCTTTTTCTTTCCCATCAGGTCACAGTTTCCAGGAATTCGGACGCTTGAGTGGAAAATCCTGTTAAAATCAGACTGCCTTCATTTATAGTCGCCTTTTCACGGTGTTTCGAAAGCAATATGGTTATTAACTGAATTGCTGTATGTGAGACCGTAGGAGATGCTTTAACACGAGACGGCGGTTTAGTGTTGGTGGTTAAACTGGTATTAGTTAAGCGGCCGCTCGTGTGTCGCACTGTTTTTGTTTTGCTGTTTTTGTTAAATAAGTAAATTGCTAATTAACGTTTAATTCAAATTAACGTTTTAATTAAACGTTAATAATAAAATAATTAAAAACATTTTCATCTAAACAGTTATGAGTATAAATCATTCAACTGTGAATTTATTTTATTTTATGGATTTTTTTATATATTTAAATTAATTACAATTTATAATACCATTTAGACCCTTATTTTTCATTGCAATAAATAATCATATAATCAAATAAATAAGTAAATAACATTGGTTTGTAATAACAGCAACAACAACGACAATAATAATAATAATAATAATAATAATAAAAATAATAATAATAATAATACTCATTTTTGTAATAATATTGTGTAATAAAATATGTCTGTTTTTCTAGAATTTTATTTTATTTGTTTTTTTATTTTTATATTCCAGTAAATTGTAAAATAAATAAATGAATAAATCACTGAAATTGTGAAAAAAGTCACTGAATTGTGATTTTATGATTTTCTGAATTTTATGGATTTATTTTTAAAATAAAAATGTATTAAAATGATATTAAAATGTAGACCCTAATTTTTCATTAATTCTTTAAATAAGTTAATTACGTAATTACGTAAATAATTTATTTTAAATATTTTAAATAAATAACATCGGTTTGTAATAACAATAATAATAATAAAATGTATATAATTATATTGTGTAATAAAATATGTCGGTTTTTCTGGAAATTTGTTTTTTATAATTCAGTAAATTGTAAAAAAAAAAAAAAAGCATACAGTTATGAGTGTAAATCATTGAACTGTGAATTTATTTTATTTTATGGATTTATTTTTTTATATTGAAATTAATTACAATTATATTAAAATTTCATTCTTTAATTAAGTAAACAAATAATCATATAATCAATAAATAAGTAAGTAAATAAATTATTTATTTAAAATATTTAAAATAACACAGTTTATAATAATAATAATAATAATAATAATGATAATAATAATAATAATTCATGTAATTATTGTGTAATAAAATATGTCTGTTTTTCTGGAGTTTTATTTGATTTTTATAATTTAGTAATTCAAGTAAATTGTCAAAAAGCATACATTTATATATAATATTTAATTTTGGTTTACTGGTGTATTTTACATAAAGCAAAATTAAAATTAAATAATAGTGTAATTTAAAATATTTTTAATTAGGTTTTATTTGAACTTTTATTTAAATATATATATATATAATTTATAATTAATTAATATATTTAATATAGTTTATTAATGATGCATTTTTCATAAAGCAAAATAAAATAATTGTGTAATTTAAATATATTTGTTTGAATAGTATTTTGTCATTTCCATTATTCTGCAATTCAAATAAATTGTCAAAATGCATACATTTATATATACAACATATTTAATTTAGTATTAATGATGCATTTTTTAAATAAATAACAAAGCAAATAAATAATATTGTATTTAAAATATATCTGTTTGACTAGGATTTTGTTCAAATATAAGTAAACTGTCAAAATGCATACATTTACACAGAATATTTTTTGTATTAATGACGCAGTTTTTCATTAATAATAAAATAAAACAAAATAATATAAACGTGTAATTAAAACAAATGTTCGACTACGATTTTATTTGCCTTTCATAATTAAGCATTTCAAGGAAGTTGTCAAAATACATACATTTATATATAAAATATTTAATGTGGTGTTAATGACGCATTTTTCATAAATAACAAAGCGAAATAAAATAAAATAAAATAAAATAAAATAAAATAAAATAAAATAATTTCCATGTTGTACGTGCTGGCGTCCCGATGTGCTCTGTGTGGCCACTAGATGTCAGCGTGGCGATTTTTTTGCAGCTGTCGCAAAACTGAACGCCGCCGATGCACGCTTTACGGCATACACGTGCTTCCTGCGCTCTTCTGTGCCCTTCACCGCACCGCATCGGATCCAGAGACAAGATTTCATAAAATCTGATTGAAATCATGCCTAAATTGAGCAAAGAGACCAAGCAGCGCCTGCAGCAGGTGTTCCAGTGCGGGCAGTTCGTCATCCGCTGGGGCTTCATCCCCACCGTGCTCTATCTCGGTCAGTAAACCACACTTACCTTACTGGCGCAGCAAACCTGCTTGTTTACATGATTATCCTCAATGATTTGTGTTCACATGAGGCCTGTGATGGGTTTTTGAAACGCATATAGCATTTGATAAGTCAAACATCTCTATTAATAGCGAGCAAATCAGCATATTAGAATGATTTCTGAAGTGTGACTGAAAACTACAGTAATGATGTTGAAAATTCAGCTTTGACTCATAGAAATAAATTAAATTTTAACAGATGTTCACATAGAAAATAGGTATTTGAATTTGTAATACATTTTACCATTTTTACTGCAATTTTGATTTTGACTTTGATTTTTGGCTGATACTATAAAAACACTGAAATGGAAACATGAAAACAGACTATATATGCGTTTAACGTTGACAAGACTAAAGGTAAATATTAAGGTGGTCACATAA
Source organism: Cirrhinus mrigala (assembly GCA_036247105.1). NCBI lineage: Eukaryota > Metazoa > Chordata > Actinopteri > Cypriniformes > Cyprinidae > Cirrhinus > Cirrhinus mrigala. The sequence continues at coordinate 34,962,632 of CM070025.1, forward strand.
GCCAGTCAAGTGTAGTTATTGGCCAATGTTTATAATCCACAAACATTTATAGTTGCAGTCAAAATTATTCAACCCCTTTGACCTGCAATTCCTGCTATTTTGCTGCAGAGAACAAATTTTTATGAAAGCACTTCAAGCAAAGCATCAGTAAACTGTTGTAGAAAGTGTGTTATTGCACATTTGAGTGATTCTGAGAAAGCAAAGTTGATAAAAAAAAAATATATATATAAAAGAACTCAAATTGGCTCTAAACATTCATGTATAAAATTATTCAACCTCCAAAAGTCACGTTTGATGCAGATCCTTTTATTCTTTATAACCTCCAATAAGTGCTTCGTGTAAGTGCTTAGAAGTTTTTGTCACCTCTCTTATCTTTCTAATCTCGGCCTGTTCCTTGCTTGAAAAAGCACTGATAATTGTTGGTTTCCTTTCTTCAAATCCCACTGAATATTTTCAGTGACGTTTAAGTCTGAAGACTGAACAGGCCTTTCAGGAACATTCTATGAGTGATCCCTGAGCCAAATTTAAAGGTATAGTTCACCCAAAAATTAAAATGTTGAAGAATTTTGGTAACCAAACAGCTGATGGTACCCATTGACTTCTATAGTATGGAAAAAAATATTATGGAAGTCAGTGGCTCCCGGCGGTTGTTTGGTTACCAGCATTTACCTTTTTTGCACCAAACGTACTGTTGATCCATGTATATTAATAGCGATATATCAAGCAGGCCAAAAAAATGGTTTGACTTTTGCTAATTTTGAGATGATGATCAGCGTTGACAGATAAATGTATATCTGTAGATTTTTCCTTTTTTTTTTTTTTTTTTTTTTTTTTAATATTTATAAAAATGTAAATAATTTATAATAATACTTTTTAAATATATATATATATATATATATATATATAAATATGTAAATATTTTATTAATCTCATAGTATGTATCTCACAGTTCTCAATTCTCATAGTTTTGACTTTTTTTTTTCAATATTGAGATAAACTTGCAATTGTGAGAAAAGTCAGATTTGTGGGATGTAAACTCACAGTTGTGATAAATAGTCAGAATTGCATGATATAATCAATTCTGAGTTTTTTGTCTCCCAATTTTTCTTGCAATTGCAAATTTATAACACAATTTTGACTTTTATATCATGTTTATATCTCGCAGTTCTGACTTTATAACATGCAATTGCAAGCTATAAAGTCTAATTCTAAGGGGAAAAAAGAGTTTTATTTCCAATTGTGAGTTTCTATCTCACAATACTTGTTTTTTCCCCTCAGGATTGTGAGATATAAATTTGCAATTGTGGGAAAATTCAAAATTATGGAATATAAAGTCAGTTTGGAGAATAAATGGCAGAATTGCAAGATATAAACGACATGTGGACAACTTTTTTTTTTTTTTCCTCACAATTGTGAGTTTTTTTTTTTTTGCAGTTCTGACTAAAACTGATTTATGAAGTCAGAATTTCAAGATTAAAAACTAACAACTCTGAGTTTGTGTGTTTATAACATGCAGTTGTCGCAATTTTGAGGAAAAAAAGTCAATTTTGTCTTGTGTTTCTGACTTTTTTTGTTACTTTATTTCTCAGAACTGAAAATTTATATCCGTCAATTCTGACTTTGTAATCTTATTCTATGGCAGAAACAGGCTTCCATAAGGAACTGTGTGCATGTCAACTTATTATTATGATTTTTTTGTGATTGGCATCACATCAGTTAGTTGATAATTCATCTCTGGTGTTCTCATTTAGTTTGTCATCATTAAATTGTTTTATAAACGGGCCATTGTTCCGGTAATGTCATGGCTCGTGGAGCAGTGTTTCACGTCACTGCAGGACAGTCAGTCAGGATGAAGGGCTTCTGGGTCTCGTCTCTTTGTGAATCTGCATCATTTCGATTAGTAATGTTGAGTTTATTAGTGTTTGTTGCGTGTGCACGGCTGTTAAGTGTCTGAACCGCATCACTTCCTGCCGCTGTGACGCTCCACCATCATTATTACGGCTGTAGTTAATGTTCTTCCGTACGGGACGGGACGTGCGTGGGGTCAGAGTTTGTGCTCCTGCAGCGTCATCAATGTAAAAATGTTCATGAGGGTTTAGGGACTCTGCTCTCCATTCTGATCCGCACAAATTTGCCTGCTTCTGTATTTTTGGCATGATGGGAAACGTTTAGAGACAAATGAGATGTAAAAGGAAGTTGTAGCTTTTTGTGTGTCCGTTACGCAGAAAAGCCCCATGAGTCAAAACATTAGCATTTCTGGATGACGACTCTGACCACAGAAAAGACAGACTATTATAAAAATATAATTGATAATGTAATAGATAATTATGATAAATATATATTTATAATGTACTACTGCTACCAATAAATAAATAAAAAAAAAAATATATATATATATAAATACAAACATACACACAACTATTATAAATATAATAGCATAAAAATATAATATATATATATATATAACCATTTTAATTCTATTAAATTATTACATATATACATTACATAATATACATAAATAATAATAATAATACAATTATCAAATTATATATATAATAAGAATATTTTAATAACTGTGATTTTTAAAATGTATAGAATAAATAATGATATACTTGTATCACAATTATATTATATTACATATTACATATAATAAATATTTGATTTAATAACTATCAAAATAGATATTTTATTATACTTAGTAATTCTAAATTATATTTCTATTTTATTTAGTAAATCTACATTGTTTATTTTATACATGTGTAACATAAAAAGTATAGAAATATATAATAATTTTTAATATATTTATGATACAAGGAGGCTATAAAAACATTTATAGTATGCAACTTTTATAAAATAAAATAGTGTAAAGAACCGTACAATATTATCAATACATAAAATATATATAAATATATAAAATATAACATTTTATAAAATGTTATATTTTACATATATTTATTAGAATATATATTTAGTGTATATATATGTGTATGTATATGAATTTATAGATATTTCATGAATATATAATAAAATAAATAAAATATAATTAAATATAATAGATAGAATTTATTAATATTGTTATTAATATATTTATAATAAAAGGCCACTATAAAAATATAACAAATATAATAAATATATATATAAATAAAACGTTTATAGTACAACAATTTAAAAAAAAAGACAATTAATGAAAAAAATATAATATATATAAAATGTTGTTATTTCTATTTTATATACATATGTATACATATAATAATACACAATAAATATATATAAATAAATAAACAATTTTAAAAATGTAAAAGACAAGCAGTTAAATAAAAAAAAAAAAATATATATATATATATATATAGAAACCTATACATCTGAGCCTGATAAAAATGCATTTTTTAAAGAAAGACGTCAGATGGATTTATCTGGTTTTGCATCTGAACTGAATATGATCTTTATATATTATAATATTATATTTTATATATATATATGTATATATTGATTATTAAAAAAAATAATAAATTGCACCACACAAACCAACAATTAACCCAGCCTGAGCTCTCTCTTTTTCCACATATGATAGTTTCAACTAAAATCATACTGTGTTTATTTAGCCAATTAAATACATTCAATTAAATACTGTCCAGTCAGTCAGGTATCCAGCAAATCTGTGTAATATTGAAACGTGAAAAGCTGAAGAGAGCAGTGAGAAGTGAGTGTAGTCATTCCTCATAACTCATTACATGAGCGTGTTGCTCAATAAATGAGGTTGAGATGAATCAGCTCTGACGTCTGAATTCTTCGAGTTCTCGCACGGATGAGGCTTTTGTTGTGTTAGTCAGTCAATATCGGATGAAAACAGGAAGGATTGGCTGTATCCGCTGCAACGCAGGAGTTTTTTTACTCTGGACTCCGGATCTGAGGCGGATGTGAGGCAGTTTCATGATGCTAATCGAGTCCAATCACTCAAGAGTTTCTCTGTAAGTTCGCATGAATCCAGACTTGCTAAAGTAAGAGTGAGAGCAAACGCTGATGCAATAAAAACATGGACAATGTATGTCAACAATTCTGTCCTATATATCACTCTGCATTAGGCCATTTGGTAATGTTTGGTAATAAACCCTCAGATGAAACTATGACGGGACAGACAATTCTAAAAATATATTATAAACATAACATGGACTTGTAAAACATGTTATATGTATAATATATAACTTATAAACATGGTATTAGGCCACATCTGATTGGCTGAAGTGTTGCCAAATGTAAAACCCTAAACTAAATGCGCTTCACTAATATATAATGTATTTTTGTTTTCTGTTTCTGATTTTTTTTTTTTTTCAGCTATTTTGTCTTTCATTTGTTATTATTAAGCATACACATATCAGCATTGTATTGAAATCCACCTGCTCTGTAGATCAGTAAATCTCACAAAAGCTGTCAAGAACACAAAAAATTACCTCAAAATAAATTGCATTAAGAAAAGGATTTTTATTTTTTTTTTTTTTTTGCATTATGACACTGTTAATGACATTTGAACAATTTGTCAGTTGCATTGTTTTTGCTATAATGCAAGCAAATGTTATGCTGAATTAAATGAAAGAAAATTGAGTGTTACAGTAATGAGGAACACTGTTGAGAATTAATGGAATTACAAAAACCACAAAAGTAATGGGGAAAATTGCTTTAATTGTCTTTGTGTATACAATTTAGATTTACTAAATAAAATTGAAATATATCTAGAATTACTAAGTATAATAAAATACTAAAATAAAATACTAAAAATCTGTTTAAATAGGTATTAAATAAAATATGTATTTTATGCTTTGCAAAATTGTTTGTATATTATATACATCAAAAATGTATGTTTTTATTTATAATTAATAATTAACTGTAATATAATTGTGACAATTATATAATTTATTCTATACTATATTATACTATACTATATTATACTGTGTATATATAGTTATTATATCATTGTATAATAATTTATTTTTGTAATTTTAAACTTCATTTGCTTGTGTGTGTAATTTTATATATAATTATCTAAAATATATAAATACATAATGTAAATAACCTAATTCTGCTATAATTTTAATAATATAAATATTAAATATATTATATAAAATATATCACAAATCACAAGAACCACAAAAGTAATGGGGAAAAATTGCTTTAATTTTTATTGTATATACAATGTAGATTTACTAAATAAAATAGAAATATGAAATATAATTAAGAATGACTAACTAGAGTAAAATAATAAATCAATTTTGATAGTTATTAAATAAAATATTTATTATTTTATTATGTAATATGTAATATAGTTATAATTTTGATGCAAGTATATATTATATATAATTTAATAATAATTCTATTATTTTTGTATGTTATGTAATGTACATATGTAATAATTTAATAGAATTAAAATGGTTATATATACTTTTATATGTTATATATATATATATATATATATGTATATGTTTCTTTTTTTCTTTTCAGTTAATATTTTTATTCATGTGTTCAGTTTTAATGAAATGTGACCTGGAGCAGTTCCCGTTTACCAGTTTACGTGTCTGATTCTGTTCCATGTTTCAATAGAAACGTATGTTTTTAAATGTATTTCTTGCTTTCCCAGGATTCAAGCGGGGAGCCGATCCAGGAATGCCTGAACCCACAGTCCTCAGGTGAGTTTTGTGAGTTGGTCATGTGAAAATCACAGCATTTTAGCTCTGAAAGCTGCTGAAGATGACAGTGGGATGATCTGTTTTGTATTTGCAGTTTGCTTTGGGGTTGAAGACGTTCCTGATGGAAACTACGGACCAATCCGCAAACTCAGCCAAGACTCTGAAAGCAGCGAGTTCTCGTCCATCATCTCATCACGGGACGTTCACTCGGATCCGAACGCTGTGCTGGGATGTAAATACTTCTCTGTCACGTCCACCCAGCGTTTTGTGTTATTTTAAGACTTTTGCTTCCTCTTTCTGAAACATTGCATTGAGAAACACACAAAATGTCACTGAATTTTCTGTTTTTTTTTTTTTATTGAGATCATTGTAAACAATCAGCATATTCCTCCATTCAGGTTCAAATAAAATAAACCAGTTCATAAATAATCATCAGCACCGATTTTCATTGTCATAAAAATGAGACAGTCTCATTTACAGTCATTTGAAGTACATAAATATTGCATTTTTTTAAATACAAGAGTTGCACAACAATAAATAAATTAAGACTTATAAATATTAAATTATAATTTCGTAATTTCAACAATGTTCAATAAATAAATAAAAACAGTTGAATAAATTAGTTCTTGTCGGAGCTCCAGTGTCCGGGTCGCTTCATGTCCTTTCCTCGATGTGCAGTTTTGTGTTTGCTCATGTAATTGACGGCTCTGCACGTGTCGATCATCACGCTGGTGAAGTTGAACAGGATGGAGTGTGCGGTGGTCTTGCGCGTCCATGCGGATCTGACCGATAGAGGAGCGCTAGACATCTGATCCGCCTGTCCGTCGGCTATCTGCAGCTGCGGGGACAAAAAAACATCAGGTTTTGTTCATATGTGAGCGCTTACACTGCTAATGAACGACTGCTGAGCTCACGTCGGTAGGTTTTGCAGCAGAGTTATTGGTCTGAAATGCTAAAATGCCATTTTTGGATCCGTTTGTGTCAGTCTGGAATATGGGTCGACCTATTATCGGCGCCGATATTAAGTATTTTTATGGTTATCGGTATCAGCCATTTTTAAAACCCGTTTGCTGATAAAATAATTTAAAACTATTTTATAGAACGTTTTTATCAGAGCACTTGTTCTTAATTTTGACAAATTTTTTACACCAGGCGTATATATCGGTTCGAAATATCGGTTATCGGTCTATTAACTAATGATTGAATGAGATCTGTTTTGATTAATTCATTGATCTTTAAGCTTTAACATTTAGTAATTTAATTTTTTTTATTGTATTAATTTATTAATTATTAATTTTATTAATTTATTATTATTATTATTGTATTATTATGTTTATATAAATACACATGCATGGATATATTTAAGAATAATATACAAAGAATTATAAGAAACTTATGTTTGTATAATAAAAATATTTATAAAATTAATTATATGAATGAAACAAATAATATTTTTTAAATATATACTGTATGTGTGTGTATTTATATATACATATACACAGTACACATATTTTGGATGCGATTAATCGTTTGACAGCACTATATACTTTAATCAAAATTTTATATAAAATATAAAAACATGCAATATAAAATAACATAATGAAATGATTTAATAATATAAATTTAAAATGTTAAAAAAATATATAAAATATAATTTATAATGAGTTTTTATTGTTTTAAAGTGTTTGTAATCTTTGTTAATGTTAATAAAATCTTACAAAAAATGAACTTTGTTCATAATAGTTTATAAAGCAGTAGAAAAGGTTAGCATGCAAGTTGTTTTCAGTCATTTATTAAAAATTGCTGTTAATTGGTAAATGAATACTACCTAAAGTTAATAAATGCTGTAGTTGTTGTAAAATATTACCAAATATTTTAAAGTTTATGTTTTAAAAGCAATGCCTAAATTAAATTGCCTAAATTGTCAGTTATTCACAGATGATTGTAGTCATTGTTTTGTATAATATACAATAGAAAAATGTTTTTTAAATGTTGTTTTATACAAATGTAATTTAATCAATTATTTTATTTTTTTATTTTTTGTGAACTGTGACCTATGTTTATGCTCTTAACATAAAATGCAACCACAACTCGTAATAAATCAAATAGGCAGGTGTGTATGAATAAATAAAGAAAAGTAAATAATCTGACAAAAAAAGAAAAAAAAGGCGCAATGTATGTGCGCTTTTATTATCATTTTAAGAATGTGTCGCTTTATGACGTTGACGTGACGTCAGATTGCGCGCGGCGGAGACGTTGAGGTGTGTTTACCTGGCTGTTAATGGCCTCCAGCAGGCGTTTGATCTCCTGTTTGATGTCGTTCACCAGGCTTGAGGTCAGGTTTTCGTTCTCGATGAAGCTCCAGTTCTCTTTATACCAGGTCAGGACGCTGTAAATGCGGGTCAGGCACCGTTCCTGAAACATTCATGAGAGGATTCGTCAGGTATGAGCGTTTAACAACACTTAGATATTGGACGAAATCAAATGAAAACGTTTATGGCATCATGTGCTGGATAAACGATCTCATCACGGTCTTGTTTAGCGCTAAACGGCCTTTAGTTTGTTTAACGGTAACCCGATCTTAAACGTACAGTAACTATTTTACGAGATGACGATCTTGTACGAATTCGTACGATGTGTTTTGTTCGGAACTGTTCGTTGTACCGTTAGCGGGGAGCAGTTCGTACACATTCATACAAATAAACACTTTTATTTTCCTTTGTTAACGTAAAGCAGCATTGAATCAATCAATATTGTATAAAACGCGTTATAAATAAAATTGATTCGACAAATTAACCACCATTTCGCCAAAACTTAGTTATAAAGTTATGAATTGCCATGAGAGTGTGTTGAACGCTAATAACATTTTTCAAATTTTTGGAGGGAAAGTTCGGTTATCTCCAGACTCGCTAATACAGCACATTAGCTAGTAGTGAACTTATGATAACACTAAATTGATTGTTTCTGAAATAAAAATAGATATGTTAATGGCCTAAGCTTATTAATCATGAAAATCTGTTCTGGAAAAAATACACTTCACTGCCTATTTACAAATATAAACATTTTTGGAAAACACTGTTATGATAAAATGCTTGATTGAATGATTTTAAAGTAATAAAACATTACAAATGCAGTAAAGCTTGCATGAAGTTAAATATTTGGACACATCTACTTATTTATTTTAACAGTTAAAACAATATAGTTATTATATGTGACCCTGGACCACAAAACCAGTCATAAGTGTCAATTTTTGGAAATTGAGATTTCATCTGAAAGCTGAATAAATAAACTTTCGTTTAATATCTGGAATCTGATATGGAATATGGAATCTGAGGGTGCAAAAACATCGAAATATTGAGAAAATCACCTTTAAAGTTGTGCAAATGAAGTTCTTAGGAATGCATATTACTGATCAAAAATTACGTTTGATATATTTATGCTAGGAAATTTACAAAATATCTTTACCTAACATGATCTTAATATCCTAATGATTTTTGGCATAAAAGAAAAATTCATCATTTTGACCCATACAATGTATTTTTGTCTATTGCTACAAATATACCCGTGCTACTTAAGACTGGTTTTGTGATTTTTCTGATTGCATTTTTTTTTCTCAGTTAAAATTTGATTTAAATGCATTAAAAAATGCCATATATATATGAAATACCTCAGTTGAGGAGCCAAGATTGGGTAAAGTTCAGAAATAACTGGGGCTAAAGAAATGCCTGCAGTTAATGTCAAATAGGTTTTTAATGATAATAAGGCCTTTGCGTCATTTGGAGTGACCACTCATCGTGGTGTGACCAACAATAGGAATAACTGTATTAAAATAAAAGTAAAATATCTTATTTCTTTGGTTGAAATATGAATCAGTGCTACAGCATGCTTAAGTGAATGGTATTCTTAAAGCTCCTAACTACATTTAACAAAAGTATGAGGTGATTATTTACAAAAACTCTAAATAATAATAATAAAAAAAATAATAAATTCAAATACTGTTTCTAAACAATCTAATTACTGAGAACATCTAAAAAAATATTAGGCACGTTAAGGAAATTAATTTTAATATAAATCACGGTCGCACCACATTACATTTTTTAAGGGTATGGCCAATTCGTCGGGATGAAAATACACTAAAATCACTTAATTTTAAATTTTAATATGAATTTATGTGTACGCAACATTCTTAATGTTTGAACAATTACAAAGGATATTATTTATTTGTATTTTAAAATTGGCCTGTTGAAAATCCATTTATATATTTTTATGTATTATTATTATTTTTAGAGTTATAATAATAATAATAATAATAATAATAATAATAATCAAAACTATGAAATAACACGCATTTAAAATGGGGAATTATAAAGTGACAAAAAAAGATATAAATGTGAAATTAACCTTCTTAAAATTTCATAAAGTAATTAAATTATTTAAATTATTAAATATTTGGTAACGCCTTAAGTTGTGCTATATGTAATTTTACATCATTAATCTTTGTTAATGTTAATAAAATGTTAACAAAAATACAACTGTTATTAGTTCATAAAGCATTAGGAAATTAATGCAATTAATGCAAAGTATTTACAGAAACAATAAAGATTTTAATGAACTAGATTTTTTATGTTAGTATTTTAAAATGAGGCTTAGGGCTCAGGAACGTTCTTCTGGTTGAACAGTCAGCCGTAAATAACCATTTGAGAGAAGTTTGTTCTTACTGTGCTGAAGTTTCTGGACATGCAGCCGTCTGAGGGTTTGAGGAGAGGCGTTTTGATTCTCACGCCTTCATATTCTGTCATGTTGACCGTCTCTCTGAAATCTCTCTCAAACTGTAGATAGAGGAACCCCGAGTTAGTTTTAGTAACACAAAGCATGTTTGCATTAATGTGTAGTGAACTGCACCTGTTGGTCTCTCAGCATCTTGACGTCCCGGTGCAGATCTCTGGCCATCAGATGCCACTTCTGCCGGTCGCTCAGAGGACTTTTTCCATCCACGTCCTGAACTTCGTCCCCGGAAATTTCGGATAGTTCAGCCAAACCACTGTACGTTGGCACCGCGTCCACCAGACATATGAAAGCCGCCTGTACGGCAGACAGGAAGAGCAATGCGTCTGCAGAGAAAGTGAGAGAGAGAGAAAGTGAAGAGTTGCGTCTGTTGTTGCACGAGCATCCGTCCGGTCGCTCAAACCGCTGCACTTACTCAGAGCTGATGGCATCCTGATTGCGCAAGTTTATGTGCGACGTCTTGAAGAAAACTCGGGAGACTTGTGAAGCGCACTTCTCAAGTGGTTTTTATACACACTTAGAGGAGTTTCCACGCCTTGAAATAATTCACAGCATTATGGAAGAGGGGAAAATTGCTTCTGATTTTCATACATGGAGTTTTGTTCTTTTACTTTTTCCCCTAAACTTGAAGGTTTCCACAAGTTGATTTAGGTTTTAATACTCTTACTGATTGATTGAATCTATTTTTCTGAAACTTTCAGTATGAGTATAGAGGCTTTTACAGTAGGGCATGTTGTTACAAAAGTAGTCAGCTATTTGTTGAAGTTTTGAAATGCACATTTTTTTACAAAAATAAATAAATAATAATTTATATAAACATGTTTTTATATAAAAATCTTTTCATAATTTAGAAAGGGAGAAACACTGCCCTAATTTTAATTTTCATTAATGGATTTTATGTTTTTAATTTTTTAATTTATTTGTTTATTTATTTATTTATTTATTGGTTTAGATGCCTATATACAGTAACTTGATACTGATATAAACTGATACAAGAATTGTTGAAATTCACAATTTTTCTAAAAAATATTTTTATTACTTGTTGTTTTTATTATTCATTTTTTAATACTAATATTAATTAACTCATTAGTTAATGCTCTTTGTATGTGTATGAATTTATTTATTTATGGGTGTAGATGTCTATATACAGTAAATTGATACTGATATAAGAATAATTTTGGAAATTCACATTTTCAAAAAAAAATTATTTTTATGATTAATTTTGCTATTAATTCATTCATTAGCTAATACTCCTCACATGTATGCATTTTTTTATTGGTGTAGATGCCTATACAGTAGCTTAATATTGATATAAGAATTTTTGAAATTCACATTTTTCAAAAAAAAATGTAAATTATTTAATTATTATTTTTATTATTATTTTTGCAATTAATTGATTAGCTAATACTCCTTGTACATATATGCAGTTATATTTAGTTATTTATTAGGGGTGTAACGGTACACAGACGTCACGGTTCGGTACATACCTCGGTTCGGGGGTCACAATTCAATATAATTTTGGTACAACTGAAAAAAAGAAGCAAATCTACTATGCTAGATTTCTTTTCATTTATTTTAAACAGACAGTAGTACAAATTACAATTATTTTTTTTTCCACCTACATGTCAAAATAATAAATATTATATCAAATTATAGTGTCATATATATATATAGGCTATAAAATCTGCAGTATATATATATATATATATATATATATATATATATATATATATATATATATATATATATATATGTATATATACATACAAGGAATAAATGCTTGACATATTTGATTTAGTTAACTGTTAGACAAGGGGGAAAAAACAGTGCGACACGTAACGTAGCATATACTTGCTGAGTTTCAGTTCAGTTTTGTGACCGAAATGAAACTGAAATGGCAGAAAGCGACATCCTATTTGTTTTTTAAGTTGCCGGTATGAGGAAAGAAGTAATCGCGCCGCCGCACACAAACACAGGTTAAACGCCTACATCAGCGCGCCCGCTTCACTTTGTCACCGTAGGAACGCGACTAAAGTACAAAGTGTGAAATTTACACAATAAATAATGGTTTAGCATTTGGATACATCGTCAATATGAAAATATTATGTAAAGTTTGGATTTGTGCCGAATGAGAGAGGTAGGATACAAGAGCACAAAGCTCCATTTCGCAAAGAGTTAAGTAAGCAAGCCTTTAAAGTAACGGTGTATTTCAACTACAGCGTAGCCAGCAGAGCAGCGTGAGCGTTTTCCATTCATTCCTACGGGGTGCGTTATGGAATTGAAAGCGGCACAGAGAAAGCGTTGAGAGCGGCTTTTTTACCTTCAATTTCACACGCCCCAAAGCAGCGTTGTAGCGTTGCTGGTGGCACTGAGCGCGGATCTGTAGTGGAAACACACCGTAACGTTTTACTCCTTTGTCAGTAAGAGCCGCGTTCAGAATCAGCACATGATCAGTAGGCGCGTTTCCATTACAGATTTGCGCAAAACTTTGGAGATATTTTATAAATGTCGATAAAAATAAGTATTGCGAAATGACAACGTTTCCATTAACCGATGTTATGCGACTAAAAAGTAATTTGTTCCTTTTGCGATAAGTCATGGCAACGGATTTTGGTGGGATTTTGGCTTTATTTAATCGAAAGAGGCGTATGCTTGTTAGGGCTGTTCGATTCCGAAAATTTTGGAATCGATTCCGATTCCTGGTTCTGGAATCGATGGGATTCGATTCCAAGAATCGATTCCTCACTGTTGTTTTCGATTCTTTTTCGATTCTTGTTATTTTTTTTTTTAAATTGGAGGAACCTAATTTCGCCCTCACTGTAGGATATGAAAGTCTTAGAGAGTAACATTTTCATAATATGAAGATTTTTATTTTTTTTTTTAAATTGATACATTTAAGTATTTAAATTTATTTTTATTTTATCTGCACTGCCCATGAAATTAGTCATAGCCCTTAAAACGATCTATCCGAAAGAACCTTTTCGTGGAAACGAATCAGACTTCTAATCACTATGAGCAAGAGGCAAATTAATAAGTGCTTAACGGAAGGCTGCATCCTCAAACTCAGATATGCTCAGTACCGACTCTTTTCATTCAGTTTATTTTCGTGAATCGACGTTCAGCGCCGTTTGATGACAGCAGCCGAGATATGCAGCCTTCCTATGATGCAGCCGTTCGTTTGAGAGGCGCCCATATATACGCTTTGTTTTAACTGAAAACTGCTCTGAATGGGGAGTCGATTCCCCCTAACGGAATCGATTTCAACCTTTGGAATCGACTCTCGATTCCCAACGCCTCCGAATCGAGGAATCGATTCCCAGCCCTAATGCGTGTATCTTTTCAGAGGCAGCGCGGAGAGCCGCTTCAGAAACTTGTGCGGCGCTGCTGGTATAAACATAACATCAGCTCCGGTGGCCGCGTCAAAGCCGTTACACGCCGCAGATGCGTGCAGCGTACACTAAGCATTAATATCAGGGAAAGCGCCTTAACCTTGAGAACGGCTACGTATGAAGTGTTTCTTGGAGTTTATAGTACATTAAAGAATGATCATATGACTTTTTACATGTGCCATGTGACCTGTAAATGTGAAAAAGCCGTTTCCATTGCAGTTTTGCGAAGTATTCCTTTTTCGAATTTAGATTTTTAATTCTAAAATTCCTTTTCGAATTTTAGAATTTAGATGCTTCTACAGTAACTTGATACTGATAGAAGAACTTTTGAAATTCGCATTTTTCAAAAAATGTTAAATTATTAAATTATTTTTATTATTAATTTTGCTATTAATTCATTAGCTAATACTCCTTGTGCATGTATGCACTAATTTTATTTATTTATTTATTTGAGTTTTTTTTTTTTTTTAAACATAAGCCTAAAGCAAACATAGACCATCTTCTATGGCATGTTTTTATCAATTGTTAAATTATGCATTGTAGGCTCTTCTCAAAAATTTGGAAAACCATGAAGTGTTTTGATGATAGAAACAAAAGGTTTGGTTGATAGAAATCACCGAAATTATTTAATTACGATTGAATATACTAACATATTATATTAATTACTATATTATAGCCATTTGAACAAATGCACCGTTAGAAACTTGACTTTAAACTGCATAGTTACTGAGATACAGACCTTGTGACAACTTGCCCCAGTCTTTGCTTATATCTTGTGAATGATGCATGTCTTTAAGTTCAAGTCTCTGATTGTTTTCAGATCTTTCTGAACTCGTATTTAAAGTTGCATCTGTATGCATAATATACTGCATTCCACAGAATTTCTCATGTATATCATCCAATATCACATCTTTGAAAGATTCCTAATATATCATGCAAACTGCTGCACATACAGTTTCAGATTCTTAGTTTCTTTTATTGTAATTCTAAGAAAGAATGCATGCATGAGCTTTACAAATAAAAAAAATGAAAGTAAAAAAGTAATGTGTGTCTCAGTCTTTTCCTTCTCCTTTTTGAATTCTGCTTTCTCTAAGTGATCTCATTCTGTAATATATTAGCTTTGAGTGGTGAGTTGTCAAGGACTTCAGTGAAGACCGCAGACCTCTGGTTAATATGCATGTTTATCGTGCTTTGTGAAATGGAGGATTCCCCTTCAGTAAGAGGGGAAATAATTGTATGAAGCTGAGGAGATCTTATAATGGAGTGTGAATGATTAATATTTTGAGCAATGGTGGAAGTTTCCAGGTTTTGCTTTGCCAAAAAGGGACCAAAAAAAAAAAAAAAAGATGCCTTACTTTTATTGAATAAACTTTTTTTCTGGGCCTGTGGGTTTTTGTTGAATTTTGGATATTTGCTTTTCTACTTAGTCTAACATTTTGTATATATAATATAATATAAAATGTATATTTTAGTAAATTTTTTTTTTTCCATATAGCTTTATTTTATTCCATTTTAGTACTTGTTTTATTTAGTTTCAGTTTAGTTGCCATGGTTTACTTTAGTTTTTATGTTTGTTTTTCATACATTTTGTTATATATATTGTTTGCATTAGTTTTAATAGTTTTAGCTAGCAATAACAAGTGTTGTATATACATTATTATTTTGTAATGATATTATTTTATTTGTATTTTTTATTAGTAACATAAAGTGACATACAAAGGATAAACTTTATAGTTTATTCTTTAATGGATCAAAGTACTGTTGATCGTATAAGTATAGATTTTAATTTTCATTAATACATTTTTATCTTTTTACCTTTTTTGGATATTTGCCTTCCTGCTTAGTCCATCATTTTGTTTAAATATATATATATAAAATTGAGGTTTTAGCAATTTATGTACCTTTTTTATTTTTTTCTATATAGCTTTATTTTATTATTTATTATTCCATTTTAGTACTTAAACTTATTTCATTTAATTGCCATGGTTTACTTTAGTTTTTACTTTTACGTTTTTCATCAATTTAAATCAAAACTAAAAATTATTCATACTCGACTTAGGTTTAAGTTTTTTGAAATTTTTAAAATTTTTGAAATTTTAAATGTATTTATTTATTTGAAATTTCTTCATAGGTACAGTGGGGCATGTTGACACAGTGGTAACTTTTTAAATGACACTGATGTGAGGAAAAATGATAAAATAATAAAAGAAAGTTTATTATATAATTATTTTCTCCTTTTTTAACTGGTAATTAATTCATTAGTTCATAATCCTTGTACATATACCTCATCTCCATAAGATAAAATAAAAAAAAACAAAATATTCAATGCACTGTCACTTTCAAGTACAGCATGCCTACTGTATATGCAAACTAGTTATTGTAAAACACTACCAATTCCTTCACAACAAGGTTGCATTCTATCAGTGCCCATACTTTGCCATTCTGAGGCATTTTTTTCCGTCACTGGTACAAGCAGCAGTGGGTGGTGATAGACGAGAAATGTAGAGTTTTGTAGCACCATGCAGTGAAAATTTCTTCTGTCATTTCAGGGTTGATTTCTACAGGATGAAGCAGGCCTAGAGCAGAAACCACAATTTGAGGTGTGATCAGTGATTCTCACAAGATAACAGGCGGTTCTTTACGTTTATTCCACGGAAATTAGGCCACTAACGTGCAATCCAGTGAAAGTGTTCCTTTTTCTGAGAAGTCCTATCAGTATATCAGAAGTCATTGTCATGACCTTGCGTTTTACACCTAGTTATCAGAGATTTGAATGTTAATCCGGTTCATATGATGACTTGGAGCAGATCTAGATATGGTGGTTTTGCTTAGTATGAACTTTTTTTTTTTTAGTGCTGGCTGGTTGTTTTTCACCAATAAAACCGAGTTGGTTGACCGTGTTGGTCTAGGTGGTTAAGCTTGATGGTTTAGAGGTTTGACTTGCATCTAAAACACAACATACACTGGTCTTTTCAGGAAAGGAATGAGTAAAACCTGTTTACTAAGTTTGTTTTACTCCTTATTTGATCTTTTCAGAGTCAGCACATATTGTGAGGTTGAGCTTAAACACAAGGCTTTCACAGAAATATGTTGTGAAACTGTAGATATGCACAAGAGATATTTTTACATTTATGCTAAAGCCTTTTTTTTCCATAGAAATGCAGCATGTGAAGTGTGATTGTGTGGGTGTTTTTAGCTATTTGGTTTCTGAAACTGGGGTTTTTCTTATTACTGCCAATCACTGACACCACCAAATGTAACTGAAGATGAGAGTGCAATGTATCCGGCACAAACAGGACTGTTGAAAACAGTGAATCAGACCCCCAGTGCTTCAAAAATAGACTCCCAATTACGCTTTTAAACTGAGTAACTTTAGATTTTCCGGCTTGAGCAAACACCGGCATCTTCACGCAACAACGCATCTGTGATGAGTCACAGAAATGGGGTTTGTGCGAAAGAGCCAGCGGTACATGCATGTAAAATGGGGTCAAGCTTAAGCCACAAGTAAGTTTGACTGAGCTAAGCATTTTCTGCATTTATTGCCGCAATCTCTTGCGTCACTGTCTCGCTGTGCACACATGCATGAAATCATGAATTGCAAGTATGCATCTTCAAGACTACAGGATAGAAGGAATAGCTGGACTTGTGTGTGTAGTAAATTTTACTTTCGCCAACCTAGGGACGCCAATTAATGCGGTGAATTTTGCTTTTGCCAACCTAGGGAGGTGAAATGGGTACTCGTGTCACAGCTGACGTTATGATTCTTGGATCATGTGTCAGTTAACGTGTGGTTATGAGTACATCACATAAGAAACATTGGTGGGATCTCTAACTTGTAGAACCTCTTACTGTATTATCAACACAAGGACGACACAAGTTGTAATAAAATAAATTGCATTAACAAAAGATAGACAAGAGTAATCAACAACCACTAAATGAGTACCATGAATGAAAAAGGAATAAAGTACATAAGATGCATAAAATGCAAGTGATTATGTTGGGTGTTGCTATGTCAGAGCTACGTTATCTGGAAAGGCAAACTGTTGCTACTCTGAAACAAATAAGATCAAGAACCTTATTATGCATCAAACAAATACGTGTAAGATTTGTTATCAACTGCAGTCAGCTATATAATACCTAATGTACATTAGAAAATCATATACTGATAAGCCAAGTTCTCTGGAAGAGGTTTGGAAGTGATATTCACGTTCGCTGTGGTCGAATGAGCTATCCGGAGGTGGCGACGCAACCAGTGGAAGTCGCTCAGAACAGTAGTAGGTGAAGGAGCAGGAATCCGTTTCGACAGCCTTGAAAATGAAGCACTGTAGGATGCTGATTTCCTAGAGCGCCAAAGGATCTGGAACACGCAGATGTGGAGACCTGGAGTAGGTGTTGAAGGTCCTTAGCAGACTCAGCACAAGGAGCGTCTTTTGGAAGGGTACCTTTATCCCCTTCCAATGAGGAGGAGGTTGTAATTTGGTGCTTCTCCATTCAGTGTTGTGAGTGGCTGGTTCCATCAGAGTGGGGGACACGTGGTGGTCCGCCCTTCTTTTCTTTCTGTGGAATTTATTTGATTCGTCCAAACACAGGGTTAGAAATGTGTCACTAAAGTTTTACCGATGGGAAAAGATTGAACTGTCATGCATGCATTCATTTGTGTAAGATGTTGCACTACACATCGCTGTCACCAAGAATGCTTATTTCTCTGAATAAGTATCCACCTATTTTTTTCCGTAAGAATTGGTGCAGCCATTTGTAAGAAAATGTTTGTGTCTGGCTTCTGGTCTCAGCTATTTTTAGCTGCACAAAAAGCTTGTTTTGCTGCTTGATATTGCACTGGTGTGTCTTACCATATTATTTTAATGTATTATCTTAATTATGAACACACTGGTTTGTAGTGCAAACTGTTTTACCATTTACTGCACTTCGATATTCTTCTGGTTATTTCCCTATGGTGGATTATGAACCGGACATCTAACACATTAACAGAAAGCAGCTTACTTATGCATTGAAAAATAGGGTGGATAAGATGTGTGTGTTGTAGTGTGCATCAGTTTTAAGGTTTGAAAACCTAGTTATGATTGGATTTAGATGAATCTTTGTGATCTCCCTCTGTTTCACCCAATGCTGCTGCATCTGGAGGTCCTAAGGAATTTTTATGGTTGGTCACAGGCCAAACCCTTAGGAATCAGTCTCAAGGTGGGTGAAGGGCAGAAACTGCATTTTGACCAATAGGAAGTTCTGTTGTGCCTTATTTTTTCCTGTTTTTTTTTTTTTTTAAATAGTGCCTTCAAAATGCACATTTGCTGTTGTAGAACAAAATGTGAAAGTTTATTTTCCTTCTTGTACTTATAATAACGAACCCTGTTAGATATAGCTTGAAAACACTGAATATTTTAAATGGAAAATGGCTCAGAGAAACTATGGTTAAGGTTTGTACTACAAATTGACTTTATGCTCCTTTAAAACGTGTGTACATGTATGACAAAAAGAGCGCGTATTTTCAAAGTTCCAGAAAATAATTTGCGCGCAGGCAGGTGGTAACCATAGCAACAGCAGACTGACCGTTGGATCTGACCGGTACGTTGACAAAACATAAGTGGTGTCATTACCAAAGACTGGGTAGAGTACCCAATTTTTTTGTCTGGCTTCCGGTCTCATCCACTTCCAGCTATTTTTAGCTGCACAAAAAAGCTTGTTTTGCTGCTTGATATCGCAAACTGGTGTGTCTTACCATGTTATTTTAATGTATTATCTTAATTATGAACACACTGATTTGTAGTGCAAACTCTTTTACCGATTACTGCACTTCGATATTTTTCTCCTTATTCCCCTATGGTGGATTATGAACCGGACATCTAACACATTACCAGAAAATGCGGAAGTAAGCTGTTAAAAAATAAGGTGGATAGGTTACTATTAGAGGCATCGTTTGTGCGCTCGGTACTCTGTATGTGCGCTGGCTGATCTAGCCTGAAAAATAACCTTTTTTAACGCTATTGCAGCATAAGCAACAATATTTATGAGGCAGTTCTTGTCAGATTTCATTTGGGATTTCAAATATTACATTTAATCGTAAGCTTGGTGAACAGTTTTGGACAATTTGATGTTTCCACTTTCAAAGAGATAGGAGCTGCACTTGTCTGCCCGAGAGGCGTTTCAAAGATGGCCGCCGAGTGAAATGACTTGCCTTAAAGGGACTATGGTCATTACTTATAACTTAATTACATGCTTTTATGTTATAGAAAGCTTAAAATGTGTTTATATAAAACTTAAGATGACTGACTAACTTAAGGTGCAAAAAGACTTGCAAAATACAGGTAAAACACGTTTAAAAAAAAAAAAATCAATATGTAAACTTTGTAAAATAACAAACCCCATTAGAAATTGGTTAAAAACACTGGAAAATTTAAATTGAAAAGGTTTAGCCTACAAATTGACTTAATGCTCCGTTAAAATGTACGTACATTTAATTAAACATTTACATAAGTTTTGTCATTATTTGTAACTTTATAACATGTTTTCATGTTTTTTTGTGTGTGTATATATATATATATATAATTTAATGATAAATAGCGCCTCCAAATTGCACATTTGCAGTTTGATGGTGCATTTATTATTTATGTTGCTGTAGAACAAAATGTGTAAAGTTAATTTTCCTTCTTCTACTTACAATACGAAGCCCATTAGAAATTGGTTGAAAACACTGAAAATTTAAAATCCAGAAACCACAGTTAATGTTTGGCCTACAAATTGACTTCACCTACATTCGTTTTATTAGACATTTCAAATAAGGAGTAACTGCTGAAGTACGACATAAAAGAGCGCTTATTTTCATAGTTCCAGAAAAGAATTCGCGCCTAGGTGAGGTGGTAACCATAGCAACAGCAGATTGACCGTTGGGATCAGTACTCTATATCTGACGGGTAAGTGTTGTCCTTATTTACATGTTTTTAGAAAACTTTTAAATCTAAAATGTTTATGTAAAACTTATTTAAGATGACTGACAGTTTATGTATAAAATGAGCCAGATCGATAATCGTGACAAGCTGGATCAGACCAGCTTTGGGGAAAATACACAATTATTCCAAATTTTTGGCAAATATTCAGGCCAAGTTTGGGGAGATTTCCTTGTTTTGGTGGCTTCCCCTCAAATCTGTCTACAGAAAAAATTTGGAGGATTCTCCCTTCCTAAAAAATCTGCCGGGTAATTGACTTTCAAATTATATTGACCACAATAACCCCTTTTCTTTCTTTCTTTCTTTCTTTCTTTCTTTCTTTCTTTCTTTCTTTCATCACTATAAAATATGTGTATAGCGTGAATTATGGGATTTATGGAACGTTTCGATGTGCCATTTTAGATTCTGGGATTATGTGTTTGTTTGAACAGGACATTTTATTTTTAACATGGGTTTAAGGTATAAAGCAACCACAAGATGGCAGTAAAACACTTCTTTCCAATAATGTCCTCTTCAGTTTACATGTTGTTTCAAACAATTGTACTTATTATAATTTGTAAAGTTAATAGCATGCCAGTGATTTTGCCTTTTGGGACAATGTTCTTGTCAAACAAAACAACTTAAAGGGATAGTTCACCCAAAAATGACAGTTTTGTCATTTACTTACCATCAAAATGTATGAGTTTCTTTCTTTTGTTCAGCACAAAAGATATTTTGGAAAAATATAGGTAACCAAACAGCTGATGGTACCTATTGATTTCCATAGTGTTGTGGCGTTACCAGTGTTCTCTGTGTTGCCTTTTTGTTTTTTTTGTTTTTTTGTGTTTTTTTTTCCCGTTACTCCGCCTACAAAAAGATGACGAATTAAGGAAGACCAATTAGGTGAATGTGTGTATATAGTATACGGTTTAGAGACCGGAAGGAAGGTCGTACCGGCACTTGTGGTTCACGTTCCCTCGGGAGGCAGCTCTTGCGGGTGGATTTGGTGGATTTCCGGGAATGGTGGAAGAGGTGTGCTACCTGGTTTAGCCTGTTGACAAAGGACATTTCGCTTGTGGATGTCTCGTTGGTTTTCTGGGATTTAACAGGAGGTTTTCGCCATACTTCGAAAATCGGCGTTTTGGAGTTGGGAAAAAGGAGCCGAAACAGGTCGATGTCGCCGATGTTCCCGAGTTACTCACTCCTAGCCATCCGTGCTGCCAGCTTGGTCAGTGTTCGCTCTTATCCATTGTCACACTTATATACATTGCACTCATTGCTCCCTCATATCTAAAAATTCTATTTTTTTTTTTTTTTTGTTGTTATTTTGTTTTGTTTCGTTCAGTTATTTCTCTAAGTTTTGTAGTGGAATTTGTGATACTTACCCTGCCTCATTAAAAGCAAAGAAAATTGCATATAACTGTTTCAGTTGCATTGTCTTTGTTGATTTAAGCTAGCGTTATTTGGTTTTTTGTTTTTTGTTTTTTTTGTATGTAGCGGATGGTATTGTGTTGTTGTGCTATCCGGGATTACTGTAATGAAAATGTGACAAGTATGTACTTGTCTGGCGCCCGAACATCAATAACTAATTTTTTTTTTTCTTTTTTTTTTTGAGGTTTTTGTTAAAGTCAAGTAAAGTTTGAGTGCTGACGTCACTAACAGAGAAACGTGGTGTAGCGGTTCGGACACAGCGTCATCACACGGGTGACCCGGGTTCGCTTCCCGCGTCCGACAGAACTTGTTTTTTTTGGTTTTTTAATAAATAAATTAGCTTTTTGGGCAACCTCCGTTACAGAAATGGCGCCCGAACAGGGACATGGACTAAACAACCTGGATTTGATGATGTGAAAATTTGTGACTGTGAACATTTGACTTCATGAACTTCTATGTCTGAAACTTTTGAGGGAAACTAAACCTTTGTGAAAAGAACATTTATATCATTGTTTTCTGTGTGATTTTTGGGTTGAAAATATACATATTGTGGTTTAGGAAAGTGTGAAATGTTCATGAAGAATCAACTGAAATCTTTTTGACCTTTTATTAAGAAACTGTGTGGTAACTTTACTTTGGGAAACTACAAAATTTGTTGTGTCATCTGCTCTGGTTATGTGTTTTGGTTTGATGTTTGGAAAATGCTGTAAGTGATTTTTGGAGAGGTACTGTTTTTGTATTGTTTTTTTATTTTTGCCCCTGTTGCCCATAACCCAGACAAAGGCCTTACATTTCTATCATTTTTTTTTATTTTTATTCCCAACATTTCAAGTACATCCACACATTACAAGACATGGCCACTTCCCCTTCCCCATCTTCCACTTGTGTGGATATTGATGTACCTGATGCCCCTAGCATTTCCACTCCAATTTGGCCACTTCCTTTACACACCCAGACCCTTACAGGAGTCCCTCCACATGCCCCAACCATGTATAACATTTCCACTCCACATAGTTTCACCTATCCTGGAACCCAGGTGCAGATGCTTTCTACTGCTCTTAGAGGCAGTTCTCCTGTGCAACCTCTCTCTTGGCCCTCACAACACGACAGCATGCAAATTTGTACGTCCATGGATGTTACATCACCTTCGATGGCTCAGCATGATCTGCCTGGCATCCTTCCCACCCCTGGGGGGGGAATTCAACAATTTAATGCTCATGTGCAAGGTAACTGGGACAGTTTGATGGAATTCATGAAAAGACAGGAGAAAGCTGTAAATGAGCTTACCCAGGTACTGAAGGCCTCCTCTTCCCACCATGAGAACCAGATATCCGATCTTGCAGCGAAGGTGGAGTCCAACAATCAACAGGTTGTCACCCTAATGACTGCAGCTAAACAACAAGAGGCAGCCGAGACTGACCAATTGATTAAGGCTGTGCAACTGATGATCACAAAGGAAATGAAAAAAATTGAACTGTCCTTCACCTCGATAGTCCAGGATAAGGTGGAACGGCTACGGATGGAGGTCCAACAGGATCTCAAAGTTGTCCAATGTGCACTTCAGGCTAGTCTTGATCATGCAACCACAAATCTTCAGCAATGTGAAACACAAATTGACAACTGTCGTACTTGCGTGGCCGAGTTGCAACGTGAACTCCAAGTGTATAATAAGCAAAATGTTGAACCACAAACTGAAAGAACAACAACCCAAGTTTTTAGTACTCACCCAATAGAGTCTGTTTCCACTCCTTTGCCAGTGCCTCTGGTCAAAAGTGACCACATTAAATTAACATTTCCTACATTTGGGCGGCCTACTGATGATTCTGACCCCCTGTTGTACTTGACCAAGTGTCAAGATTTTCTAGCCCTACATCCTTTATCAGATGCAGATCTCCTGGCTACTTTTCGGACAGTGTTGCATGGCACTGCACGTGACTGGTGGGAAGTCAGGCGCTCCAATATAACTACTTGGAAGGAGTTCGAAACTGCGTTCCTCTCTGCTTTTTTGTCTGAGGACTATGAGGATGAGTTGGCTGAACGTGTCCGCACTAGAGTTCAAGGGGAAAAAGAATCTGTAAGAGACTTTGCATTCACTTATCGAGCACTGTGTAAAAGATGGAAAGCTACGTTAACAGAAAACGAGATTGTCAAAATGATCTTAAAAAACATCAAGCCCTACCTTGCAAGCCAACTGCGCAGTCGTGTTAACACCGTCGAAGATCTGGTTAGACTCGGACACCAACTGGAAAGAGACCATGAAGAACAGCTTCGGTATGAAGGTCGTGTGGGCTTCAAACAACAAGCCAATTCACAAAAACATTTATCTAACCGACCTGCTGAGAAACCGCCTGTTCAGTGTTGGAGGTGTAATGGACCACATCCTCCAGGCAATTGCCCAACGTATGTACATGCCCCTCCCCAGCAGTCTTCTGGTCAACAACATTTCACTCATGGAAAGTATTCTCACCACTCTGCAAAATCAGGAGGACGATCCTCTAATAACAATGTAGCAGCTTCTGAAAAAACCCAGGCACAGGTAGGAATTCACACTTCAAGATCAAATGTAACCATGACCATACCACAGCAGCTGGTAGTCCCAATTCGTGTTGGACCCTGGTCGGGGAAAGCGATTTTGGATACTGGAGCAAGCTACACGTTGATTCACGAGAGTCTCATGAAGCAAATTGTAACCCCTGATGAGCTTCAACCTTGGACCGGTGGACCTCTTTACCTGGCGAATGGCAAAGCTGAAAGTCCTTTAGGATGGATAAATATTAATATTCACCTGCACAATAAAGTTTTTACAGTACCTGCTGTTGTTCTCCCCTCTCAAGCTCTTGCTTATGCCATCATCCTGGGTCTGGACTTCATCTTTTTCAGTGGCCTGCAAATTAATGTCAGTGAACAAAAATATTCTTTTAAGTCTGACCTTGCTGAAGAACACCCATTTCAACTTGGAAATGCCAGTGAACCACTGAATACCTCACCAACGATGAAGGAAGGGAAAAGAACCGGCAAAAACAAACTAAACTTGACTCTGTTAAGTGCTGTCCCCCCTCCTCAATCCTCCTTGACCATATTACACATGGACAGTGTGGACGATGCAACATTAATTCGAGATGCTGTAAGTAAAGCACAGTTATCTACGGATGGGAAACAACAACTACTTCGGATTCTGGAAAGCAATCCACGAGTATGTACTCATCGAACTGGGCGAACTGATGTCTTGCAACATCGCATATACACCACCTGCCAGGTTCCGATCAAACAACGGCCATATCGATTATCCCCTGTCAAACAACAGGCAATGGAGGAGCAACTGGAGGTAATGTTGAAAGAAGGAATTGTGGAGCCATCACATTCTGCTTGGGCCTCACCGGTAGTTCTGGTTCCAAAGAAAAATGGAAATTTAAGATTCTGTGTAGACTACCGTAAAGTCAATGCAACTACAGAAAGTGATGCTTACCCTCTTCCAAACATTGCAGAGATTCTAGAATCACTCTCTGGGGCTTCCATTTTCTCTACCATAGACCTCAACAGCGGATACTGGCAAGTGGAAATGGATCCTGACAGTAAAGCCAAGACTGCATTTATTGTGTCTGCAGGTCTGTATCACTTCAACGTAATGCCCTTTGGATTAAAAAACGCACCTGCTACCTTCCAGAGGCTGATGGAGACAGTCCTGGGAGAGTTGAGAAAGAAAATATGCTTTGTCTATATTGATGACATTATCATTTATTCCACCTCAGTGGCCCAGCACTTCTGTGACCTGAAAACCATTCTCCACAGGCTGGAAACTGCCGGTTTGACCATTAACTTGAAAAAGTGCAAGTTTTTCCTTTCAGAAATCACCTTTCTGGGACACGTCGTAAGCAACAAGGGCATCACAGCTGATCCAAGCAAAGTCGAGGCCATTCGTGCCTTTCCTGCTCCTAACACCTTGAAAGAAGTTCAGAGGTTTCTCGGATTGGCCGGTTGGTACCACCGGTTTGTGCCGAACTTTTCTAAAATTGCTGAGCCTCTTAATTCCCTGAAGAAAAAGGGGCAGGTGTTTAAATGGACAGCACAATGTCAACAAGCGTTTGACCAGTTAAAAGCATGCCTCACCTCACCCCCCATTCTAGGCCACCCTGATCTTCAAGTTCCTTTCATTGTATACACAGATGCCAGTGACACTGGACTGGGGGCCATTCTCACACAGAGGAAAGATCTAGGCAAAGAGGAGGTTATTGCGTACGCCAGTCGGACATTAACTGGAGCAGAGATCAATTACACAGCAACAGAAAAGGAGTGTTTAGCAGTTATATGGGCCTTAGAAAAGTGGGAACATTACCTTGAATACAAACTTTTCACTGTTGTCACGGATCACTCTGCTCTACAATGGGTCATGGGATCCACTAAGACCAACAGCCGCCTTATCCGATGGGTCCTGAGACTGCAAAAATTCAATTTCATCATTGAATACCGTAAAGGAAAATTAAATGTCGCCCCTGATGCTTTGTCCAGGTCATTAATCACCGCAAATTCTCCCATCACAGCACTTTATGCCAAGCAACAGACGGACCAACACCCAGAGCTTCCGGTGACAGATATTGTCTTATGGGAGGAGCAGCATAATGACTGTGAAATAACGAAGTTATTACAAGCAGTGGCAGAAGAACAAAGCCCTCAGATGGATCAATATGAAGTGGTAGAGGACAAGTTGTATCATAAAACTCACCTGAAGAATGATCAAATACACTATAGAGTGTACGTTCCTGGTAGTCTCCGTCCAGCTCTCCTGCAGCACTATCATTCACATCCCCTGAGTGGTCACTGCGGAATTTATAAGACCTATAAGCGGCTCCAGGAAGTAGCGTTCTGGCCAGGGATGTGGACTGATGTAAAACATCATGTCAGGGAATGTGTGAAATGCCAAACTCTCCGGCATGATAATCGGAAACCTGCAGGGAAACTCCAACCAATTACTACCACTAAACCAAACGAAATGCTGGGAGTTGATATTATGGGTCCCCTACCCCGGAGTACACAGCAAAACGAGTACTTGCTGGTTTTTGTTGATTATTACTCACGATGGGTTGAGTTTTTCCCCATGCGTCATGCCACTGCTCAAAGTATTGCAACCATTCTCAGAAAAGAAATCTTAACTCGTTGGGGAGTTCCAGACTTCATTCTTTCAGACCGAGGCACCCAGTTCGTCTCATCTGTGTTCAAAGAAGTGTGTGAAAAATGGAAAGTGACACCAAAATTAACCACAGCATATCATCCTCAGACTAACATGACGGAACGTGTTAATAGAACTCTCAAAAATATGATTGCGTCATATGTGGACGATAATCATAATACATGGGATCAGTTTTTACCTGAGATGAGATTTGCAATTAACTCTGCTATCCAGGAAACCACTGGAGTAACTCCAGCAGAACTGCACCTTGGAAGGAAACTGGAAGGGCCAATGGATAAAATTCTGCACGGTCCAGATCTCACTCCTGACACCACCTCCTATGACGTAATCTCTCACATACAACAACTCCAATGTCAAGTGAAAGAGAGTAGTAAAAAAGCCCAACAGCGACAACTTCGGAACTACAACAAAAGAAGACGAGACAGCACTTTTAAGATCAAAGACCGGGTATGGCTTCGAAACTTTCCTCAATCTAGTGCACAAAACAAGTTTAGTGCCAAATTGGCACCTAAATGGAAAGGACCTTACCGGGTTCTGAAGTCATTGGGACCAGTGAATTACCGCATAGCGTTGGAGGCCACAGGAGAGGATGTACGCACTGCACACGTGTGCAATCTTAAAATGTGTTTCCCCACAGCTGAACAGTTGGAGGTTCAAAGAAAGAAGAGACTGCAGGATATCTTTCAAGAAACCTCAGATGAGGAGGAATTTTTAGGCTTTTGATTCTCTTCTCCTAACAACCATGGGTTGTTTCATCCTGGGGGGGAGAATGTGGCGTTACCAGTGTTCTCTGTGTTGCCTTTTTGTTTTTTTTTGTTTTTTTGTGTTTTTTTTTCCCGTTACTCCGCCTACAAAAAGATGACGAATTAAGGAAGACCAATTAGGTGAATGTGTGTATATAGTATACGGTTTAGAGACCGGAAGGAAGGTCGTACCGGCACTTGTGGTTCACGTTCCCTCGGGAGGCAGCTCTTGCGGGTGGATTTGGTGGATTTCCGGGAATGGTGGAAGAGGTGTGCTACCTGGTTTAGCCTGTTGACAAAGGACATTTCGCTTGTGGATGTCTCGTTGGTTTTCTGGGATTTAACAGGAGGTTTTCGCCATACTTCGAAAATCGGCGTTTTGGAGTTGGGAAAAAGGAGCCGAAACAGGTCGATGTCGCCGATGTTCCCGAGTTACTCACTCCTAGCCATCCGTGCTGCCAGCTTGGTCAGTGTTCGCTCTTATCCATTGTCACACTTATATACATTGCACTCATTGCTCCCTCATATCTAAAAATTCTATTTTTTTTTTTTTTTGTTGTTATTTTGTTTTGTTTCGTTCAGTTATTTCTCTAAGTTTTGTAGTGGAATTTGTGATACTTACCCTGCCTCATTAAAAGCAAAGAAAATTGCATATAACTGTTTCAGTTGCATTGTCTTTGTTGATTTAAGCTAGCGTTATTTGGTTTTTTGTTTTTTGTTTTTTTTGTATGTAGCGGATGGTATTGTGTTGTTGTGCTATCCGGGATTACTGTAATGAAAATGTGACAAGTATGTACTTGTCTGGCGCCCGAACATCAATAACTAATTTTTTTTTTTCTTTTTTTTTTTGAGGTTTTTGTTAAAGTCAAGTAAAGTTTGAGTGCTGACGTCACTAACAGAGAAACGTGGTGTAGCGGTTCGGACACAGCGTCATCACACGGGTGACCCGGGTTCGCTTCCCGCGTCCGACAGAACTTGTTTTTTTTGGTTTTTTAATAAATAAATTAGCTTTTTGGGCAACCTCCGTT